>MU277210.1:389521-480443 GCA_022160305.1 Artomyces pyxidatus | reverse complement strand
AGGAAGGAGAGGTGGAGGGAGGAGAGGTGGAAGAAGGAGAGGTGGGAGAAGGTTCAATTCCTGCATCACCTCCTGGATCTCAGTATCCATCTGAAAGTGAAAGGGTATATTTACTTCAGGTATAGGTCTATCTGAAGTTGTCTGATTTTATGATTTCTAGGGTATATCACCAATCTCTGACAGAGATTCATCACCTTCAGCTATACCAGTTGGTGGTCAGGCTAGCAGGACAACTTCCGAGCACAGCTTTTATTCAAAGTGAGCAGATTCCTATCTTAAGACTGGTCTTGCAAACTAATCTCAAGTATTCTTTCAGATCTTCTTCCTCTGTGTCTCATGTCTCTGATTCATCACACAAGAGAAAGGGAAGTACTGAAGGATATCATGAGGACACTGGCAGATATCGCCGTAAAGGGGATGATAGTTTGCCTATAAGTCTTGAAATCCCTTACAAGTATAAGAAGGTGTTTATTTTACTATCATCTATCTAGGTTTATCATTGTCAGGTTTTTGAGCTTTTATTTTTATTTTAGCCTGGATTTCCATATCAAGATCAATATGGAAATCTGACCCTACCAACTGGCAATCAAATAAAGAAAAAAATGTCACAATCTAGGTTCAATTTTGGCTCACGGTAGATTATCTATTTTGAAATGTTTCAGCTTAATTCTGAATATAAAGGTTTTTTTTATAGTTCCTCCACTCCTGGAGATGATGGCTCTGATTCACTACTCAGCCCCAGTACAGGTGGAAGAGGAGCTACTTCTATGGCTAAGTTCAAGGCCAAAAGGAATGTGGCTAAGCCAAGCAAAAAGAATGCTCCCAATAGATCCAAGAGGCTGCAGGAAAGGAATCTGACACAAGGATTACTTCTTCAAACTTCTACTTTTGATCTTGCTTCCCAAGGTAGTATATCTCCTGCAGGGTGGCAAGGAAAGGCTCCTCCTAAAAAGGTCAAAGAAGAGATTGTTGCCAGATACAAAGATGGCAGGATCTTGTATGACCTCAAGGGGTTTCTTCCTATTCCATATATCTGGAATCATACTGGGTATTCTTTGATTTGCTTAATTTTCAATATACTACTAACCATTTATTTTCAGAGCTAAAGCAAGTTTAACAGTTGTGGATAATCACAACCGTATATTCTTGTATCGTGCTTTTGAAGCTGGGTTTTTGAAGGCACATGGGGACGACATCTATCACCACTTCGACAAACTTTTGCAATCTACTCTAAAGAATCCTGTAGCCCAGAAGGCTGCAGAAAAGGGTGCAAGAGGTCCTCATTTTCCTCTTATAATTGGTCATTGGCGTGAATCAGCAGATGTATGTCACTTTTGTTTATTTTATAATATGTGTACTAAATTGTCAATTATCCAGAAACCATTCTTGATACGCTTCCACAAGGAGCATCTCAAAGAAGTTGAAGACTTCTTAGCTGAGCCTATTATTGAGAAGATGATGTATTTCTGTTTAGAAATCCTGGAAAGTATTTTTGCTGACTTTTATATCTAGAAATTGGGTTTCTAATGTTGTGGGAACTATGTTTCCTGGTGTCAAAAAGAGATCTGAGAAATGTGCTGCCTGGCACAAAGAGAAACATGGAATCAAGCCATACTTTGGTTTGTTCTGGAACTTTTGCATCAATGGGATATTTCCGGGCCAGAGAAGGGTACACACCTTGCCTCATGCTGATGCCAAAAACCCCATCAGTGTGTGTGCAGTAATGGTTTATACTGTACCAAACTGTGAGTTTACAGATAATACTGATTTTTTTTTACTTGTAAACTAATATATATCAGCTCATTTTGATCATACCAGAAGATCTTGGCTTGTGATCTGGGAGGCTGGCATTATTCTCGAGCTTCCACCTTGGGTGCTTGTTATATATCCCTCCTCTTTATTTTTTCACTTCAATATTGATATAACTGGTAAGTATATACCATTTTCAAGTAATCACAGTCAGTTAATCTACTTTAGACATCAAATTTGTCACTACAAATGGAGAAGTGCCTACACCAGACAATTCAAGGCCTATCCAAGCTGGGGATGATGAAGGTAGAGGAAGTATGGTTTTTTTCAGCATGTCTTCTATGTTTCAATCATCTGAATCTGGACATTCTACTCTGGATATGGCAAAGGTAGCTGGGCATTCTGGTAAAGCAGATATCAAGCAGACTATTGCAGAAACATTTAGATCTCAGGGTACCTATTTGCCAACAAAGTCTCTTTAAGATCTGTATATTTACTTGACTTTTTTTTCTCTCTCTTTCTTTAGTTGTCTAGAAAGCTTTGTATTGAAATGGGTGAAAGAATTTTAAAAGTGGCCTGGAAATGTACTCTGCATGAAAGCTAAACCATGAACCCAAGCAGATGTCTGTGCTATAGAATCTGGACTGCTAAGTAACTCTTGTAAGTATATCTGAAGTTGAGCAGACACTTCTGCTGCTCTATCCAAACTAAAAGTTGGAGGATCTACCTCTATAGTATTCAAATGCTCTGGTGGACCAGCTCTTCCAACCCAAGAGGTATAGCCTTCATCAGTCTGATTGTTAGAAGTTCTAGAAGTTAGTAAAGAATTCTCCATCAAACCTTCCCAGTCAACCCCATAAACCTCCAGTTCCTCCTCAGAAAGAGCCTCCTCTGGTGCAAGCTGACTGCCTCTGACACCAAACACATACATGTCCATAACAAACATGTCTGCAGGTGATCGGTTTGGTCCATTACGGATTTGAATCTTGTGTAGATTCCAGGCATTGGCAAAAAAGGAAAGCTCTGCATTCAACCCAGAAAGGAAGAGTTGATGCAAAAGCCATAGGTGGGTGGTACTGTTCACATCTAGGCCATGAGAAAGCTCTAGATTGGTGAAGAATTCAGCCCATTTTGACCCAACTTGAGCAGTGACATCCACCCATAGACGTTCAATGCGGACATTGTGAACACTTCTATTGAAAGGTCATATGTTAAAAGAAAAGGGAAGATCAGTAGATAACCTATTCAACATACCTTCCCCATATATAAGAGCCCCTTCTCTCTCCTCCTGTTCTTTCCATATACTCTGCAACTGCAAGGTTTTCTGTACCATGGTCACCACGTAGTCTGGAAGGTCGGCCATATTGGGTGGCAGCAGCAAGGAATAGCTCTAACACAGTTGAGGCCCTATTGTTGTCACTAGCTTTGAGACCAACAATCAGGCGGGAGTAGCCATCAATGAAGCCATGAATGACAATCTTCCATCTTATCAAACCTAGGTAAAAGTTAGACCATGTGAAAAGACATAGATGGAGATTGTTACCATGCTGTCCATCATGGTGCCACAAGGCATTTGGACCTGGAACTTTGTATTCTCTTCTTCTGATCCGAATTCTTTCAAAGACTCTGCGCACAGGGTCTATGCGGAGTAAAGATTGGCGAATCTTCTCTTGTGATACGTGGATGCCTATCTGTCGGAGCATCCCATTGACCATGCTGATACCAGCCCTTGGAAAATGAGCTCGGATATCAAGAACAGCAGCATCCAGTTGATCATCCTCTATCACTGTTAGGGGCCCAGTGAAAGATGTCACAGCTGCTAGAAATAATAAGTCAGGCTGTAGTGCAAATATTAAAGAAAGCTTACCAGAAGCAGTTCCCTCTGGATCCAATAATATATCATCCCCTTGCAGCTCCTCATTCTCTTGTAAAGATGATCTGGGTTCCCTGCATTGAGAAATTAAATCAAGACATTTCTAAAGACAAATGACAGGATACACAAACTCTTGTAAAACAACTTGTTCTTGATGAACCCTTGCAGGAAATGGATTCATTTGAGGTTGAGACAGTCCATAGTCAAGAAGAGCATTCCTAACAGTACTTCTCCCAACACCCAGAAATTCAGCAATGCCCTGGACAGACCTATGGCCATATGCCCAAGCAAGCCAATCTCTATCAATAACAATCCTAGGACGACCAGGCCCACCATTGTGGATTTCCTGGATAATGATAGGCCTTCCATGGTGTGAGCTGTCCAAGACAGCACTATACTGGAGCTGGACATCTTGCCGCATCAGAGCCAGACTTCTTCTCAAAGTCTCCAGTTCCTCTGCAGGAAAAACAGATGCATGCTGAGGAGATTGGAAAATAAATCAATTGGATTCTGCCCACAAAACAATGTCTCACACTTACCTGGGTAACCAGTTGGCCAAATTGATCCAGGTCATCACCTAGCCTGGCAATCACCGTGGAGTCTGACTCTGAAGCAATAGCTTCTCGAATGGATGAATCAAACTGGTGGTAGTGTCTGCGAAAGCCATCAAGAAGGTCACTGGCTTGAGAAGTAGCTTCCATGATTGCAGTAGAAGAGACAAGGATTGGTGCTGAGGTGACCAAGAGTAAGTGAACAGTGACACGTGTCTCACGATCCAGCACGGTACCCATAGGCGCTTACAGCACAATCACAACTGCCAATGCATCTGCATATTCAGGGCTAGACTTAGTTTGCAGTCATAAATATATCATTCTCGTACGAATTATAGCAATCAGTATTGCCAAGGAAGTAATCGTACAAGGGTGCTATGGAAGCTATGTACACTATTACAGATCTCGTGGCCGACACGACAAGCCTCCGGAGCTCATAGAGCTCATGAATCCCGACCGTTGGTGGAGGACGTGGCCGAGAGGCGCAAGACGGGGAGGAGGTGTCCCCACGTGTGAATGACGGGATCCGAACGGGGGCGATCCTGGGTCAGGTGGCGCGCACAACTATCTTGGTTGTGTAGGGGGCGGACGACACGGCGCATGCGCACTTGGACGGCGACATGGCGTGCATGCAGATCTTGGCGGGGAGGGACCGGCGGACGACCTGGCGGATGTGCGGACGACGTAGCACATATTGTGCTGGGGTGGGTTTGGATGTCGAGGTGTGTCGGGACGCGGCTGCAACACAAGCAGATAGGGCATCATGGCGCGGGCGCGGAGGTGATTGTGAGCGCTGCGATGTGGGGCACGAGGAAGAGGATGTGACAGTAGCGACGGCGACGGCGATGGCGACGGCGACGGCGAGGACAGGTAGGGAACACGTGGCGATGGCGGCGTGGTGACGACGGTGACGATGGTGTGGCGAGGGCGACAGCGACACGGCGCATGGCCAACGATGTGGAGCGAGCGCGGGTGCAGGGCTTGGGGTGCGAGGAGGGTACGGCGGCGCGTGCAGGGCACGCGTGGGTGAAGATGGCGACTTGGAGAGCGGGACGTGATTTGTGCCAGTGGGACACATCCCCAGTCAGACTGTGTGAGAGGGTGTAAAGTTTCAAGACGCACCAAGTTACCTGGTACAAGTTCTCCCCTCAGGACAGGACCACGATTGGGTGCAGGCCTAACGTGGAGTGCGTCGACGTCGACGACTCGGTGAGAACGAAAAGTTGGGCCTCCAACTTCGGACTGAGCGCGGACTGGCGGACCGCGGCCGGCTGGACTTGAAGCTCGAAGCTTGAAGCTTGAAGACGGAGGCTACGCTGCCTGGCGCCGTGGCTAAATGTAGAGACCGTCTCCAAATTCTGTGGACTAACCGAGGGTGGGGGAGGCACGGCGGCGGAGACGACGGATGAAGACGTAGCACCAGTGGTGATGTGGCCTACTTCACTGCGGCGCGGAGCGCGCAGGAGTTCCTTGAGGAAAGACGTGCGACGGCGCGGCGAGTGCGCAGGGTCCATGCCGTGAGGGTCGTGGAGGCTGGCTATCAAGCCAAGCTTGCACGAGTTGCCTTGCACCGGACGTGATGGATTTCGAGCCTGAAGCTGGTCGGTCTGAGCCGGCGGCCTGCCGGTCCGAGTCGGAGGCGCGCTACGGAGGCGCGCCAGTCCAAGCCCAAGGCCTCCTGGCCTGAGTCTAAATTTTCAACGAAAAAACGTTTCATATGTTTACAATTGTTTACGGTCACCAATCCCGTTTTTCTGACGTTGGCTTGAACTCGAAGCGCAAGTTGCTCTCCGCCACGACTGACTCAATTCATGTTCGTTACTTAATACTTTCCCTTTCGACCTCGATAGACGGTATGAACACCTCCAAACTGCACGAATAGCGCTCACGCCGTCATACCACAACCCTCACGACCTTGCCCATCCGACTGCAATCAGCGACGAAGGCAACGGAGCGCTCCGATACACAGATACGATGTGCTACTTACTGACATGTACTGACATCCGAGCCGGTCCACGGCATCCAAGCTATCCTTTAGTCATCTTGGGCGCCGTTCTCACTAAACCTCGCGGATTGTCGAGGCAGATCAGTGAGCTTCGATGTGGACTTAGTCATCCGCTTGGTGAGGTTTGATACTCTTAATGGTTCCAGCTTGGTGATCTCAGAGCTGAGCTTCGCGAATACGGGATTCATTCATCTTCCCGCCAAGACTGCATACGACCCTTTCAGTAAACATTCTATTAATCGCCGCTCACCTCCCGTCATCACGGATGGGAGTGGGTGACGATATCGATCGGGCGAATGGCTGCTCAGGAAGTGCGATGTCGACGACCGGGCACACGACCGTACCCGAGGAACTGTGAGCGCGACAGGTAAGTTATCGCCATCTTCACCTAGTCTAGCTTACTAACAAAATATATCGGGCGCTGAGCGAAATCAGAGGGTGAGGGCGACAGGGCTTACACGAGCCAGAATGTGGCGGCATAAATAGCCTGACGAAGACGTAGGGCCTCATCAAGTTCGACTTCACATCTTATCTCCAGAGCAATGCCTTCCATCACATCTGGAACCGTCCTCGTCACTGGAGCGTCTGGCTACATCGGCGCGTGGGTTGTCAGATATCTCGTCGATCAAGGCTACTCCATCATCGTTGCGTCAGTCCCCTTTTGAATAGCTGCTACTGTCTCGTTTTACTGATCGTCTCCCGTAGTGTTCGCAACGATCAGCAGGGAGAATTCATCGTGAACCGTTTCCCTGAGTACAAGGGAAAAGTCAGTCACATAAACGTCCCCGACATTCAGAAGGTGGGTGAATGCATGTCTAGCCTGCATACGTTTAATCGTTCTTACAGGAGGGCGCGTACGATGAAGCTGTCAAGGGTGTGGATGCCATCATCCATGCGGCGTCGCCAGTCGTCTGGATTTGGGAGGACCCCGAAGGTATGCGGTATAGGCTAGATATCTATTCACACTTCCGCTCACAATACACATCACCAGAAATCATTGGCCCCGCTATTAAGGGTGCTACAGGTATCTTGAGGAGCGCACAGAAATACGGGTAAGTCAATCCACAATCCGACGGTTCAACGACTCACATTGGTGATATGTGGTTGCGCTACAGCACGAATGTCAAACGTGTCCTAATCACGTCTTCTACTGTTGCCATCCATTCATCCGAATACGACGGGGATCAGAAACCTGGATTGACATATGACGAGGTTTGAAGGCAGCGCCTACACTGTGTTCCTGATGACGCCTAATATTTGCTTACCTACATAGAATACATGGAATATCAAGGCCATGGAAATGAAACACGACAAGTCATCATCTCCTTGGTTGGTGTACAACACAGCAAAGACGAGAGCGGAGAAGGCAGCGTTCGACTACGTCCGGGACAATAAGCCTGCCTTCGACCTGGTCACCATCCTGCCGACGTATAACTGGGGACCTCACATCCATCAGGTCCGCCAATGTCACAACCACTGTTAATACACGACTGACCGAGTATGATACCTTCAGGTTGGCAAGGAGTACGGCAGCACGCCTGGCATGTTCCTGAGCACATTCGCGTCTCCTGACACCACTGGCAAGCTCATCGGCGACTGGGTTGACGTCCGGGACTGCGCGAGGCTGCACGTCCTTGCTCTGCAAAACGAAGCGATTGCAGGGGAGCGCCTGATCACCACAAATGGTAAGCTTCCCAATTTCCGTCGTTCGTGCAGTTCCGGGCAGCGACTAACCGGGATGTACTCTAACTACCAGGGCTGTTTGCCTGGCAAGATCTCTACGACATTCTCAACGACGCTGGGTATGATGCGCCTGGGAAGGAGACGAAGGGCGTTGGAAACAGCAAGCAGTATACCATCATATTGAACGACAAGACATTCAAATTCTTCCCTGACTTCAAGTATCGCTCACTTGAGGAGTCTGTTCGAGAGATGGGGGAGGCTTTCAAGGAGGGAGGTTTTATTCAATGACGTAATTCTGAAGGAGATCCAAGAATCTCGTAGCGACCGACGCGTAGACTGAGACCTAGATTCCTGTAAACAAAGTGGTAAATTAAAGATTACATTTTTGGTCTCCTCTGAGTCCTCATCGGGCGTGCGGGGCGATGTGACTTCAGGCACGTGAAGATGTCACACCGCGCCTTGGCCAATTTGCCAGGACGCCACCGATGCCTTCAAACGCCGCTGTACCTGCTGTACGACCATCAGACCATTTGACGAACAACGGACATACTCCTCGAAGTCGACAAGAAGATTGGGTGACACTTCAACGTCACCGATTACCTCTCTAAAGCCTGAATTTCGAAAAACTTCACGAATCAACAGCGCCTGGGTCCCGATGAGAGAGATCATCTACATTCAAGCCGGCAACTTCTCGAACTATATAGGCACGCATTTCTGGAACACACAACAAAGCTACTTCACATATAGTGAGGATGACGAAGTGTTGGTCGACCACGACGTCTCGTTTCGAGAGGGCGTGTCACCTCAGGTAAGTCCGCTCTTACTTCCATCATCATTCGCAACGACAAGAGGAGAAAACTGTAGGGTCAACCCACGTTCTGCCCTCGGTTGATACAATTTGATCAGAAGGGTGAGCTCGCCAACCTTTTTGTCATACGACTGCTTTCGATCTTTCATATCTCCAGCAAACTACGGCACCTTGTCGAATGAAAGTGCTCTATATCGAGAATCGGAAGATGTCGATGCTTCTTCAGCGTCTCTCTGGCGAGTCGTGTCAGACCTGTGTACTAGGGTTGTACTGATGTCCGTTCGCCTTTGAAGGGCGGGCCCAGTTGACGAGATCCGCCAGGATCCGATCCCGGAGAGCACCTACCAGTCTCGCTTGGACGAGGAAATCGAGGAGGACTCAGCTGATAATCAGAAGGTATCAGAGACGCCTACCGTAGTCCCCGCTCTACATAGCTCAGAAATCCGATATTGGTCGGATTATAACCGTGTGTACTACCTTCCGCGGTCGGTACACAAGCTACCCGATATTGCGGACTGGGAGATCGCCGAGGGAAGATGGCAGACAGGGAAGGAGGTGTTTAACCGGTATGATGTTGTAGGTTGAGGTCTCCTTGGACTGTGCCTGTTGTTCTAACTGGAACCTAGGACAACTCACTCATGGAAGGATCTTTCCGCCTATTCGTTGAAGAGTGCGATACCTTCCAGGTCCGTCTCAAGAGCACTGGATAAGTCATCAGCTTTATTCTGATTCCAGGGCGTTCAACTCCTTGTTAACACCGACTCGTTCGGATCGTTTGCGCACTCGCTACTAACGGTGTTTCGTGACGAATTCCCAAAATTACCTTCGCTGACATTCCCCATCTTGTCCGATGTGGTGCCAGGTGACATTGATGTGGATGACGTGAGCCATTCTTTCTTTGATTCCATTGCGCCCCCTGACGCTACTCCATAGGTGAAGGGGATGAGGAAAGCACTGAATGATGCACTGTTCCTGCGCGGAGTATACGAGATATCCACGATGAATGTGCCACTGGAGAGTCCGGAACTCTGGAAGACCGGTGTATGGTCTGCGGGACTTGCCCCCAATGTAAGCTCACCGACGAAGAGTGTTCGTTCAGCATTTATGACTGCGTCCCGTACAGTTCCGAAGTCCTTACGAGGCTTCTGCCGTTCTGTCAGCACATGTAGAGACAGCAACACTGCCTCTGAGGTGCACACGGCCCCACTTAGAACGGAAGCTTCGCTCACCTGCGTGTGCCATGTAGAATGAAAGCGTCGGAACCACTTTATCGGTTTTGTGACCGTTTGAACCTGTATGGCAATACCCCCTTCGTGGAACTGAGCGGTGTGTTTCCGGCGACCGTCGCCGAGGCACTAGACCCGAGGACAGCACACAACTATACACATGCCGACGTGCGTGTCCCCCTCTCCCGCCTCACCTCGCTATCGCTTCATGCGTTTCCACTGATTGGTTTTTCACCATTCTAGGTCGGCGAACCATTACTATCTCGGCGCGACGTCACTCGTGGCTTCACAGAAGCAGAACAGCGCCAATACGACGCCGGAGTCATTATCCCCTCCGGCGTCTCAATCACCAGGTACTGTCAATTCAAACTCCCTCTGCGGGGCTTGTGTCGGTGATTAACGGATGGCGACTGGTCGTTTCACAGCCTGCACTCGCCAATAGCATACCCGCTTCCGACGTCCTATCCGTCTTTCTTCCGCGAACCGCATCTAAATGACGCGTCTATGCGTACATCGCGCGGGATCCTATCTCGTCCACGTTCTGCGCCAATCCTGTCGTCCCTAGGGCTGAGTGGCGTAACGCGGGACCTGTTCACGCGACACGCGAGCTTCCTGGATGATTGCGTACGGCGGAAGGTGGATTGGCAGATAGTTGGGATCGACGTGGACGAGGCCCGCGATCTGAGGGACGAAATGTGGGCGCTGAGGGATAATTTTGGGGACGCGAACTCCGACGAGGGTGGCGACGAGCTAGGGGAAGATGAGGAGGTTAGCTGAGCGGCCTCGTGCCCATCCGGCTCAAGCGCTGTGGGACGTATCGAGTGCCCCTTCGACGTCCTCATCTGGGTAACATTGGCCCACACAGGTGGCGGTATGGCCTTAAAGGAATATTTGGCTGGATATCTAGGCTTCACGGCCCCATCGATCCAGGTCTATGAGAGTGGCGAGCTGTGGTCCGTCGTCGCAGGAGGCCAAGCGAAACCATATGCCCGCTATGCATTGCGCAGCGGTGGAATTTCTAGTCGAACGGCTCGGAACCAACTCATAGCTAACCGTTCAGCGGGAACGACGTACTACAGTAGGAACAATGCAGGAACACAGGATGATGGTCATCTTCGAGGAAGTGCCGACCGACGCGGGCCGCGGCAAGCACAGCACCCCAATATGAATCAGACGGGCGCGAATCTCTCGACATCGCCATCACGACACAGCCGCCCGCCTGGAGTCGCCCAAATGCGGAGTTATGTCGCGACCGCAATACCATAGACACCGCCGTCAATACCGCCCCCGCCTTCACACCCGCCTCCTGCACTGCCTGCTGCGACGAGCAAGGCCTCCGGTGGACGTTGCGCGTGTTTGCGGGGCCGGCCCTAGCGACTTCTTGCACTGCTTGACGATATTGACTCGAGAAGCTCTTGAGAAGGACGCCTGTGTCAGATCTGTGCGTTCTGGGTATAAAAACAGGGACACGAGTGCGACCAGTCTTCTCTTCCCCATCCCTCAAACTGTCCACAATGTCTAACCCATTCGTCTGGCCCTACTACAACTCCAACTCATACTATTATCCGCAACCATCCAGCCCTCACAGGACCCATCATTATTCTAGGTCATGGAACGCGCCTGGGAGCCCTTACAGCCCGTACTCGTCACCGGTTCTCCCGCCGACAACACTCCCACCTCCAGGTCCGCCCCCTCCACCCGCTCAAGCAGACTACCTTCATCCTGGATTCAATCCGCACGCACGTCGTCACTCATTTGACTATTCCTACCTACACGCGAACCAGCCCGGGCACTCCGCCTGGCCGCAGTGGTACCCGCCATCCAACCCAGAGCCCGCACCTGCTCCCTATTTCGCGCACACCCCGCACTCGTGGCACTTCACACCGCAGCAGCTCCCGCACCCCCAGCTGCACCCCCTGATCAACGGGGACATCCTCCCACAGCACCTCCACCTTGATCTTTCGTCGCACGAGCTTGCGCCTTACCGGCAGGCCGGGCCGGGTCCGTCAATGCGTGTTACACTCATGCCGCATGAGCTCGAGCAGCCCGCGACGACCCCAGAACTCACGCGCGTGCGCGTTATCTGCGACGCGATCCCGCAGTGGCCTGTGGAACTGTCTGTCACGGGGATATCGCTGACGCCGCGGCGCCCCGGTCGGCCGCCGATCCCCTTCATCACACTCGGCGACGTCCTCTACACGGTGCACCACGCGCTGCACAAGAAGATCACGCATGAGGATTGGGGGCGCTTGACCCCGATGCAGGAGACGGACGTCTCACGCGCGTACACGCGGCGATACAAGGCCTTTGCTCAAGTCGAGAGGCAACAGCAGAGGGAGGGTGTGAAGAGGGTGGACTATCTACTGCGGAACTATCACTTCAAGGGCATGACTTGGATGCAGCCCGAGCACGGAGTGGAGCGGATGAAGCTGCTGACTGGCCCTCCACCTCCGTCATGAGCTGGTAAGATCGGTAGGGACGTAGCTGATGGACCTTCTGACTCTCTGGACTGCATTCTCGGCGGCCTTGCGTTTGGATACACAGATAACCTCGATAACCACACTACTCGCATAGTCTTTCTTTGGAAGCGTTCTCTACGGTACTATATACTAATTTCTTGCTTGATGATGATTGATCTTCTTTGGTTTGCCTGTCATGACACAGCGCTCCATCTCGGCTCTGGCACCAAGTCGCAGTGTGCCTAAAACTCACTACGGCTGCTGTACTGTAGGTACATGGATACATCTATGCAGAAAGTACTATGACATGTCTTCGTGTAATATACCTGACCGCTTTCCTCGAACTGGACGCGCGTTCCCAAATTCCGGGATAACATGCGCGGTGTGACAGCTGTCACGTGCAAATACAGTCACATACGAGCACACAGGGCTACCGGCCGGCGAACACTGAGCATGGTCATTTACATCTTCGTAGATCGATACAGTCCGATATGTATCCTGGAGATGTATCTGACTGTCCTTTACGAACGGAGTAGAAGCGTGAGGAGAGGAGGAAATACGGCCGCGATGCCTCCGTCACGTGCCCCATATCACTCACCCCTAAACCGGCACATCTCCCACCACTTTACCCCCACCCAGCCCCTCCTCTTCGCGCACGCGAGACCGCGTCTTAGATACCTTACGGTAGACTTGTTGCGGTATACAAATGCAGAGTTCAAAAAAAAAAAAAAGCCTCCGTCACGTGCGAAAGCGGGCCGGTCGGCCGCTCTGACAGTGAGTCTCGGACGAAAGGACTTGGGCAACCTACCTGTCTCCTCCTGCCAAGTTTCAAGGTATCTCATAGACTGTGTGCGGTGGTCTCTAATTGGATAACCAAGGCACGGAATACCCAGACAGTCATGAACTCATATCCTCCGGAGCTGCTGGCACAGCTCGCGCCCGTTATGTTCGTCGCTGGACTGGACGTAGCGAGTCAATCAGAGACGGAGATCATACCAAGTACCCCGTCAGGACGCCCAATACAAGACCCATTTATGGTCTTGACGCTTCGCCTTCGAGATGCGCTCATGGCGCAGCGCAAACCAGCGATATGGCAGCCGGAGAAAGTAAAGACATTTCAGACGGTCTTGGTCGACAAGGTGCGTCGTTACTCCGTCTTAAAGCGGATTTAATAGACATATAGGACTTCAGGAGGTGCGATTTCCACCGCGCAAACTTCCACCCGCCTCCGATCCTCACCACCTCTCGAATGGTGCACACTCCCCACTTTCTCCCTTGACGCCTTCATCGCCTCTCTTCCCAGACGGACTCATCGCACCTATTTGGGTCCGGAAGCACACGTCACTCTTACCATCTGTGTTTGTCCTATTCATCCGCCTTTACGAGTCGCCTCCGCACCATCTGCCTCGCTCCCCACTCGATCCTCCCCACCCCGACCGCGAGCAAGAGGAGCGGAGAAAGGATGCTGAAATGTCCGCAGAGATCGCCCTGCGCAAGAAGAGCACTAATGAGCGAGGGATCAAGTTGACTGTCGTCCTCATGGCGAGCAGAAAGATGCTAGGTTTGTGCTGTATGATTACGTAATTTATATGGTTTCTGACACGCCGCAGACGACCCCGGACTGGACACCCGACTGACGTTCATTCGTCGGCAAAGCGGGCTCGATTATCGTGCGGCGCTGTTTGTGCTGAGTCCAGTCAGTCCCGCAGAATTGACAGAATTTGTCAAGAGTCTACAACAAGCGCTGTACGACCCGGCCGTCGAGTACTATACATCACATTCCAAGCGTGTGCGGCGCAAGCGCAATCGACATGCGCAGGCAGCTACAGCATATATGAGTCCTGTCTCCCCACTTGGCCCTGGGAATGGGCCACGTCCCTTAAGGCCGGAAGGATGGACAGTGCGCTACGAATACAAGATGGCCTGTTTTGCGGAGTTTCGGGGCGAAGACGAGGTCGCCCTCAAGTATGTTTGATGTTCGGGTGCACGACCGTCACTGATGGCGCTTAAGGCATTATCAGGATGCGTATTCGACTCTGCTCATTATGTTTGGGTCGACAGCGATCCTACCGCCTCGTACCAAGCGGTGGGCCGAAGCTAAAGTGCTTGCAGATTGTATCAACATCAAGGTCGGTCTTCCTGAACGAACGCAATTCCGTGCTCACCTTGTCACAGATATGTAAACTGTATCTGTACAACAATGAGCATTCCCTCGCTCTCTCGCAGCACATGATACACATGCGCAAATTTGCCGATTTCTCCCGCGGGTGGGGGATCGGCGAAGAGACCTTCGAATACTGGAGCTGGATAGCGAGACAGTAAGTTCTGCGTACTATTTATTGCCTCAATCTACAATTCCCGCTCTCAGATACCGTGTTTTCGCCGAACTTCTTGAGCAGGGTACACGCTCCACACTCAAGCTTCCCGTTCACACTCCCGCGCCTGTGCCACCGCTGAATGCTTCTACCACACTATCAGGTTTGACCGAGCTAGACGCACTGCGTGTTTTGGGTTTGAACCCCGCGAGCGCGTTGCAACATCCTGGTTTCTACTATTATATGGCCGCGAGTGCCACTGAGAAACGGAGAGGGAGGTTCCTCTCCACGCTTGAAGTTGTACGTGGTTTCCTTCAACACACTCTCTGAGACAGCCTCTTGACGATCATAGTAGGCCGAACTGCAAGCCGTTCCGATACCCCCAGGCTTCGTGAATGAGAAGAAAGTTGACCATCTGGCAATCGTCCTAGAGGTAAGGAGCGCATAGCATCGCAGAGATGCCTGCCTTCTGATCTATTCGTCCTCAACCAGATGTACACCAAATCGTATGAGCTGTTCAAAAAACACAGTGCTATCTCGAACGGCCAAGGGCAGGGCCGATTGACACTTCGTATCGCCTATCGGATCGCGCAGACGTACCATGCGTCGGGGAAATTCGACATGGCCGTGCGGTACGTTCCATATATTCCCGGTCGTAATAGGATTTACGAACTGTTTTCAGATTCTTCGAGCGGATAGCACGGACATATCGTCGCGAGAAGTGGGGTTCAATGCTAAGACCTCTGTTAGCCACTTGGTACGCTTGTGCGCAGCAGCTCGGCGACGTGGAGTTGAGCGTAAGGCTGCTTGTGGAGATGCTGGGCCATGGTACGTCCCTCGTAGGTTGTCGGAATATGTGGATAGATGGTTGGTTTGCAGACACTGGTGCCGATAATGACGAGGAAGGCGCGATCCAGGAAGATCTCCTTGCCGTACTGAAGGTGGGCACCCAATCCTGCAGCCGTCGATATAGTGGCATTGACTGCGATCCCGCAGAGCACCGTGCCATCTCACCCTGACGACCCTCTCATCGTGGACTTGTCCGAATCGGAACCGATATGTAAGCTTTCATCTCGCATCTTCCGAAAGTACACCGATGTTGGTCGCTATGACAGTTCGCACGAACATCGTCTTTTGGGCATCAGAAGCCACCGTCAAGCAGCGTGTCGCTTTCCAGATATCACTGACAGCTCCTCCAAATACGGCAATTTCTGCACTCCCGTTCGCCACCCTAGCAGTCTACGTATCAATTTACGAAAAACCTGTTGTCATCCGCCATTCCGTCGACATTCCGTTGGGCAGCCCCGTAAGTCGAGTCGATCTCGGCGATCTCTCGTCAAATGCGCAGGATGATGTGCCGGAGGTGGAAGGATGTCTTCGATGGGAGAAGGGCGCCAAGACCGTCATCACAGGAACACTCACTGCTGACTTTCCGACGACTCTAAAGGTTTGTCCCGCCACCGTCGTTGCCTTTCTTATCTGATCGACCCTGCAGGTCCTGCGAGCTGTGCTGACCTTACGGGAGGGAAACTGGACTATAGAGATCCCCATCGACCTTGCCTCGACGCGCGACGGTCCAGTATCTGCTCCGCAATGGCTGAACTCTGTCGATCCTATTCACTTCGTGCCCATGCATCGTACCAACTACTCTGAGATAATGTGAGTACTATTCATACCCTTGTGCCTTAGATGGGATTGACGTAGGTGGTGTAGTGTGCGCCATCAGCCCCATCAGCTGCAGGTTACGCTCTCGCACCGAGGACCGGCGTATCTGGACGAGGAATATCCAATCGTCATTGACATAACCAACTCGGATGAACGTGCTCTAGAAGTTGTTCTTGATGTCTTACTCCAACCGACGGAGATCGACGAAGCAAGTGGGTATATCTCCCGCGCGACATATACGTTTCTAACGATCATGTTGCGCAAGTCAACGACATCCGAATAGACGAAGAGCGCTCCTCCAGTCTAGTCAAAGGCATATCTCTAGGGTCAATCGCCCCCGGTGTCAAGGTCCTCAAGACCCTCTACCTCACAAATACAGGCGCAGCTGGGGATCGCATCATCGATGTATCCATCCAATCACGCGCGTCATCAAGCACAAGTAGCGGCGAGCCTATTTCACCGTCCAGCCCTGCGGCTGCCCTTGCCGACACGAGCGAGACACTCCAAACTCTAGTTATTCCTACTGTGAGTGCGATGAAAGTCGCGTACGACGTGAAGTACATGCACGCACGCACGCCCCTATCGGGCTTGACGGACCTGAGTACATATGAAAGCGAGTATTGGGACGATGGGGAGGGTGGCGAGGCGATCATCAACGCTAGGTTGGAATGCGTCGGACCTTGGGGCCTGAGCGTGGAAACGGTGCGGTTGGTTCGAAAGGTAAAGTTGAGTTCCTTTTTCTAAACATTACCGCTAATTGCAATTGGCTGCAGAATGGCGCTCACGCCAAGATTCTGGATTGTACTCTTGACGAAGATGAGGAAGATGTTGCGTCTGGTATGCGTCAATCTAAGCTATCCTTCAACTGAGGTGATTTACCTTGCACAGAATGGCTTCCCGGCGACGAATTTGCTGCTGTATGCCGCGTCAGCATATCTGTCGAGGAGAATGCCGAAGAGGACCATGCAATCTCAGGGCCGGGAGAGTACGAGTTGACTTGGCGAAGGTAACGGAGGCTTCTCCACTCCCCGTTCGCGCCCTGACTCCGCACACAGGATCCTCCCAAATGGTGACCATGGACCGCTATGCAAAAGCCTTTTCCCGTTGCCGCTTCTCCGGCCCCCTCGCGATGCGCTTATCGCTCTGCTCTCTCTACCGTCTGCCGCGAAGCTCCACGTCCCGGTCCACGCAAAGCTGATTATCCGCAACCACCACCCGACGCGCACGGCGAGCGTGACAGTCCAGCTCGAGCCCGACGCTGCGGACGCCTTCCTCGTCGCGGGCCTGCGAAGCGGGCGGGTCCCGGCACTCCTCCCGGGCACCGAGGAAGAGCTAGTGTGGACGCTGATCCCAGTGGTGTGTGGGTTTGTCCGCGTTCCGCGAATCAAGGTCGTGGATAGACGGCGCTCGGCGGCGCCACCGCCAGACGGGTCGCCGCCAGTCGCGGAGGATGAGGGAGTGGAGGTGCGGGTCATCGACGTTAGGAGAGATGAGAGACGCCCCGTGGTTGTCAAGAACGGGGGCCTCGTCGAAGAAGGCGATGACCCCTCTCTAGAAGTAGAAGTGGCGGGCAAAATCGGGCCAATACTAGTATTGCCATGAGGGCGCTGGGCGGATGTCCATAGACCTATATTTCATCTTGATCGTGGCATAGACGCTCTTGCGCATACAGCACTGGGACCATTTTTGCAGTCTGCGGAAGAACTATCAAGTTTCAACGCTCGTTCTGCCTCTTACTGCGCTACGCAATGGTACATGCAAACACTTGAAGGGAAAGAAGCAAGGCTGATTGGCGTCTCATTAACAATAACGACGACGACATTTATGCGGTTGGAATGAATTTTATTGAGGGATAATCTTTGCGATATACAATTGAAAGTTTTTTGATGCATGCGCCGGCATAGAAATTCCTGTCCCGACTTCAGAGATCTCTCGACGGATGTGAGATAAGACTTGGTCGGTTGAGAACCGCAGCACGAAGAAAACACTCGAGGCGCGTTCGTGGCCAGACCGGAAAACCGATTCCGCAAAGAGGCCTCATGTCAGAGGCTTCACATACTTGATAAGACGCAGTGCATGTTCGACTCTAAGGATGTCATTTTTCTCCCTAAGTTGCTCTCGAATAAGGTCTGAGTAACATTCCATGTGTATGTCATTGAAGGGTGTCCGTCTTGCGCCCGTCTCGGAATTCCGCTTCCGGCGATTCTTAAGGAACTTCGTCAGGCGATCGAAGGTAGAATCGGGTCTAAGTTCGCTCCACGTTCGTGGGTTCATGAACTCGAGGAATAACTGCGGACCGAAAATGTCAGCTTACCGCGGTGCCAATGGTGGGCACTGGCAGCGGACAGGTACATACCCTGAGCTGAAGTGGGCTTGCATCGCGAATGAGAATTCGCCCAGCGAGTGTACCTCTTACGAACGCCACTAATGTAGACGTCTAAACTCAAAGATATTAGGACACAAGTCATACATAGGACAAACTTCATCAACGATACTGACCTTCTGGTCGACGTCATACTCGCGACAGATGCCACCTACTCTATCGGTGTAGACTTGATGAAAGGTGACGTCTTCGTGGATGGGATCGGTCGACATCTGCGCGAAGATGTGTTTCATCTTCGGAGACCAGCGGTCCCAGGGAGAACAGAAAAAACAAATTACGGCTTCACTTTGGCTGAGCTGCAGGAAGATGTCAGCAAAACCACGGATAAGAGTCATGTTGGACTGACGCTTACCAATTCGATGTAGGCGGAAGATGTCATATCTATGCATACAACGGTCATGGTCGTAGATAGTGAGTACTAGTGTGTTGGGGACCAGGAATTCGTAGATGCCAGTACATTGGTACCTTGGTCTGAGACATTGCTAGAGACGCCTGAGACATTGGGTCAACGAAGCGACTCAATAATGCTTGGACAGCGGAAAGAATCTATGCGTTGTTTCAGAGATACGCCCGAGACCGGAGAAGCAGTCCTGTTGCAGTCTCGATTCGAACATCGTTTGAATAGCTAGAGCGAAGCCAGAACGTCGATGATCAAAGGCAGACGCGTCCAAGTAGAATATTTAGAGGGAAAAGACGATCACTATTCCATGTAAGTTCTGCCGTGAGGTTCGTGTGAAACTGAATGGCTTGTGGGTCGGGAATGCGCCAGGCGTGTTGTGGGTCGCGGGAGAAAGGGTCGGAGTCTGGAGATCGATGTTGAGATCTGAGACGCCGCGCGCGCTACGCGACTTCCGAGTCCGTCTCTTTTCCGACTATGACATTGATAGGTAGGTACATACGAGAAGAAGCGTTCTCAGTACAACTCTTGACAGCACGACACGTACAGTCGACAATATCGTACTGCTTTGCTGTGCACCAATCACCGTATTTATACCCTGAGGAAATACCATAACGTTGCGTACCATCGAAATCTCACATCGACTGCGCCCCCTCAGCGATATAATTGAAGCGCAATGTCATACGGTGTGAGAGTGTTTCTTACTTTTCCCACTTTATGACACACTCACCAGTAGATGTGTTGTGCAGTACGGAGGACAGCCAGGCTACGGCGGTGGACCTTCTGGGTACGGCCCCAGCGGCGATGGACCTTCTGGGTACGGCCCCAGCGGCGTTGCTCCTCCCCCGGCCGATGCGGACCCTCAGTACGTACCACTCATTCATCTGCTTTGGAGTATCGTGGTCTCATGTCACATGTCATGCTTAGGCTTTGGTCTTGGTTCACCGCCGTCGACACAGATCGCTCTGGTCAGATCACTGCCGCTGAGCTCCGTACGTTCTATATATCATTCTGATGATAACCAAATGTGACATGGCCCAAATCAGAGAGGGCCCTCATCAACGGCGACTGGACTTGTGAGTGGCCACACCCTCTTCGTTGCGTGTGCCCATCGTCATGGTCGTGTAGCCCTTGACTTTGACACCGTCAAAATGTTCATGAACATCTTCGTACGGCATCACCATTCTTTTCCCTTGACATATCTGAAACGGCTCACTCGCAGGACCGGGATGGGCGTGGTACCATTGGATTTGATGAGGTACGAATGTATATATTCTAATTTGCCCTGGATGGCGCTCATCAGTCTTCTGCGTCAGTTCGCTCGTCTCTGGAAGTATATCAAGGCATGTAGGCTACCCAACATCTAGGGCATGCTTTCCTGACGTCGAGCAGGACTGGCAAAGCGTATTCCGTCGATTCGACACCGATCGCTCGGGCAACATCGAGAGCAGCGAGCTGTCCGCCGCCCTGCGCCAGTTCGGGTATACACGAACATCAATCATCTTCCAATCCAAACTGATATAATTACTCCAAAGATACGTACTGTCTCTTGAGTTCGTCAGGCTTCTGGTGCGCAAGTTTGGTGCGTTCTCGAATCCAATATCTCATTGAGACGCTTCGCTCACTCGTTGCCCTCGCTCGTGTTGTATGGGCGGATATTAAAGCCTCCGCGCCGTACACGAAGGTCCGCACAGGTCCCCCGCCAGGCATCACATTTGATCGCTTCGTGCGTGTGTGCATCCTCGTCAAAGAGTTCTCCGAGTCGTTCCAGAAGCTCGATACGAACAGAACTGGCTGGATACAGATCAACTACGACGGGCTTCTACGGATGCTTCTGACGCTGCCTTGAAGAACTTAGATCGCGACATTGAAGAAATCGAGTAGGATAATAGAGCAGAATGTAGCTTGGAACCTGGAAGAATGGGCATATGCACTTAGTGAAAGTCCCGAGCCTGTGTCAAACGAGTATGATAAATATGTAGCTTCTTCTTGTCTGATGGTCCCATGCAGCTCTGGTCGGATGAGCGTACACTCCGACAAGTTGAGAGATGCCTCCTGAAAGAAAACCCACCACCGCTTTGGTACATAGGGATAATCAGAAAAATGATCGTCCAGAGTCGGCGGCCGCTGCCCCAGGTACTTAGAGTCAGACCACAGCCCGGCGTCGAAGTTGCCTGATTGTCGCCTAATTGGACGTTCTCCAGACACACGCGTGTCTCACACTATTCCCGGTATATCCACAGATGGGTGCAACGCATGGCCTGTCGCGATGAGCAGGTCAGCCGCATAGTGTCAGACCTCGTCAGACGCGCCGCGACGCCCATCTCCTCCTCGACGCCATGCTGCCACGCGATGTGGCACGTGCAAAACTCGCTCTCGCGCGTGATGGGGCTGCCCTCCATGGCGAGGATGAGGAAGCTGGGCGAGGATGACTTTGTGTGTGCGGGAGTCGGTGAGATCTAACGAGCGCTAGTTTGGGGAGACGACGTCCGGCCAACCGGCCCGGAATGTCTCTGATTAGTAATATGTTCGATGACAGCGACGGGCGCCAACGACGAGCCCCATCGGACGTCCCAGTCGAGTCGACAGCACACTTGGAACACGACTCGGTGAGCGATTTCGACCCTCGCACTGTGCCCTATCTGATTTTTAGACATTTTGCGTCTCGCTACGATTGTGACAGGGCCAAAACAGTACCCAAATTGACTCGATATCGACTTGAGCCTTCGAGGTTCTCAAGGAAACTAGCTAATCGGACTACTAACAGAAGTGCGAACAAGCATGCATACCTCCAAGTTGGCAAAGAAAAGTATGTTCTCCATTTTCTCTGCGCGGATAAGATCATCCCATCGTTTTTAGCTTTTGCCTTCCTGGAAGGATTGATACCAAAAGTCAGGAAGCCATTACCTCAACCAGAAGGTCCTAGCTCCGATCCTCCGGAAAATACGCCCATTCTTCCTTATGATCTATACATTATCATCTTGGAGACGGTTTACCGACTTTCTCAAAGCCGCGAAGTCGACTACAATACACTATTCGCCGCGTCCCTCGTCTGCAGATCCTGGCGACTGATAGCCCAGAGACTATACTTTCGCCGTCTGGGCGGACCTATCACGACCTCAAGTGCAACACCATTCATTCGAATGACATTGAAAAATCCCATTCTCGGCTCATACATACTCTCTCTCACCGTCACTTTCCAAGCGATGGCTCATGACACGTTCATCGCCGTCCTCAGGCGCTGTCCTTCTCTGGTCAAGCTGACCGTCTCGAGCAACCACATGCGAGACTTCAGCGCGGATGAGCTCGCGCGCATCGACTCCCTCAATCTTCAGGTTGTTGTGCTGGACTGTAAATTCGTCTGCTCAGCCGTCCTCCAGCTCGCCTCGCTGTGGCCGACCCTCCGCTATTTCCATCACGGAACCGACGTCTTCCTAGGAAAGCCGAGGTACAACCTCCGGGGCAAGACAGCACCCTTCGCACTCGAAAGCTTCCAGTGGGACGAGCGGATATCCGCCGACCGCGCGTCATACCTGTCCTGGCTTCTACCCGCAGGACCCGCCGCCCGGCTGCGCGCTATCCACCTGGGCACATATTACGACCGGGATTATGATTTCCTCATCCCCTACGCTCAGACCATCAGATCGTTCACGGGCCCGTCGTTCCCGCCGGAGAGGCTCTTGATGCTCATGCCGAGGCTCGAGGAGTTGGTCGTAGGGGAGCTGCCGCGAACGTCGCATGAGATGCCGTCGACGCTGCGACATGTCGCTTTCCATCCGGTGCGCTGCCCGAATCAGCACAGCTACAACCACTTCCGACACCTACTGTCCGCGCACCGCTCTATCGAGCTGGTGAGCGTGACGTTGGACTCTGACGCCCAGCTCCTGTCGAGTGTCGAGGAGATCTGTCGCGAGCATGGCGTGGAGCTGATTACTTTCAAAGATCCTTGGTCGTTTCCGGTGTGTACAACGGACGGTCTGGTATCGCGTCAAAATCGGCTTAATCATTTTGTTAGCGTCCTCAATACGTTGATTGGTTGGGTATGTATCAGAGCGTTATACATGTTTCACCAACATCTGTTCTGACAACTAGTTCGCTCTCCTCAGGTTAGGACGTGCATTACCACAAGCTACGGACTTCACGTTGACTCTGGCGTGTAGCTCATCGAAATTAATTAAATGGTGGCGTACTCGGAAGTGGCCCATCATCTAGTGTCGGTCGTGCTTCGTTCTAGCTCAACGTTGTGACTCTCCCCATATCTTCATGGCCAACGACAGATCCCTAAAACTTCTACAGGCAGGTGTTCTCTTCACTCCTGTTTTCGTACCCACCACTTCTCAAATTCTCGCAGTGCATGGCAGACTGGATGAGTGCTATGGTTCCGTCAAAAGACGTGCAAAAGAGCGCTGTTACGTCGACGCTATGATCATAGTGATTTGACATCTGGTTCACTTGCGCGAGCCACGTCTACGTGTAACCCGAGCTCTCGTTCGTTTGCCACTTCGTACGTGATGTCTTCACGTTTTATCTTAGTTCGCCTTTGTTGCGCCCCTATCATCACGACCTCCATATATTCCTGATATCTCTTTCGAGGATACAACGCGATCCCGATATATCGTGTGATTCCTGTTTCAGTATTTCCTGCTTGGCCGAAGGAATTCCGCTACATCTTGATTTACAACGTAGGCTTCATATATGCCGTCTCCGAGGAAAATTGTTCCCTTACTTGCAAAGTTTCCTATTGATTCACGATCCGCATTTGCGTCAGATAACATTATAACACGACTTCGATTATGGGCATATGGTGTAGTTGGTTTATCACGCTCGCTTAGCACTGCGCGTTTGCGAGAGGTGTCCGGTTGAATTCCGGATATGTCCATTCTTATGTAGGCGAATTTTTTTTGGCAGTGGCTAAAAAATTTCAACGTCTTCAAGATTTCTCTGAATTCCGTAGCACCAGAAGGTGAGGAAAGGTGGGCATAGGCGAGCGTGTAGTGTCAGTTCTGCCAGGTCGTGTGTGTGTCCCCTGACAGGCCTGACCGGTTGACCGGCGGCGCCGTAATGGATATGTATGGCTGAGGTCACTAGTCACTAGCCAGATTACAAGTCGACCCAAGATAGCTGCACATCATACATCGTTCATCTGTACATCGACATCTGTCTTTTCTGAAACGAGAAGCGCCTCCGCTGCACGTCTCAAACTTGATATCTTCTCCCGCATGACTTTGACGGACTCCAGAAGCAGGCGCTGAGGCTCGTATGCACCCTCCGACTCTATGTTGACTGCAGAAGTTCCATGATGAGTCGCGATCGAACGAAAGAAAGGACCGTCACCTACAGATGAAGTGGTCCCGCACCCGAGCCAACTGCACACAGCCCTCAAACTCTGGGTGCCGTAGGACTTCTCGGCTCACGCTGTCCTTGCGCACGTTTTCTGGGTCCACACTGACCTCTTTTGTTGTTGGGTGGACTCGAATGACGCCCGGGGAGAAGCACTTCTGGAACTTCTCTGCAAGATGTGGAGGGACGGGCTTTGCGGGATTGAGGATGATTTTGGGGAGAAGCCGGTAGCTGGCCGTCGCTGCGAAACCTCAGTGCCAACACAGCCTGCATCACAAAATACGCGCACATACCTACGGGACTGAACTTGGCATGGTCCTTGCCGACGCCCTTCACGGCGTGCATCTCCATGTTGATCTCCTGGCCCGGCCGCAGCTTCACCAGCACGATGTTCGGGTTCGTCGGGCCCGGCGGCTTCGCGAATACGTCCTCCTGCTCCCCTTGCGGTTCCCAGACCAGATCAGAGGACAGCACCTCGGAGTTGAAGAAGAGTTTCGACGGGTCGACGCTGTCTCTGGGGGCGTCCGGCCGACGTGTGCAAGTTACGTTCAGTTTGAAGACGATGGTGTTGCGGTCGGTTGCTTGGTCGGTAGGGCCTAAGATACTCTAAGTAGAGGAAAATTAAAATGTGATAGCCACACACTTTCTTTCATCTCTATTAGTGCGGGGTCGACGTTGAGCGGGATGAGACCCAGGCGATGCGCGAACACTTCGTCCACCATGACAGATGTATTATTCCATGAATAGACATACTCGATCGCTACCACGGGAACCTAGATAAGACAGCCGGTCAACGACGTTGTTTCAAGGCACCTGGAGAGTACCACACACCTCAGCAATAAGGATTCGCCGCAAAGCGTTCGCGATGGACGCGTCCACTCCGACGAGGTCGAACTCTATTGACCTATTTGACAAGCGCTTCACCTTGACCTGCAGCCTCTGTCCGCCACCCCTCTTCAGCCGAACGCATTGCATAGAATGCTACGTCACGCACCTCTTTGAACTGTTGCAGATCCCATCCTGTATCCTCGCCCGGCCGGTATCCCGGGAAATCGGTGCTGGAGACGTTTGTTACGCGCTCTGCGAGCACGCCGACGTCTTTCCGAGGGTCGAACACCGCAGAAGTCGACGCCTGGGTCCTTGGTCTCGACATGGTGTGGGAGAGCACTTTGTGCAGCTCATTCCTCCGCCTGGACGCATCGCCGAGACGCTGACCCGGTCAAATTTGTGTCACGCGTCTGTGACGGTTCCTGACGCGTCGGTCACACCGCCTCGCGAGACCGTGACTCTTCTATGTAAGTCAAGCCCGTCCCGGTCAGCCTTTCTGTCATCCACAAGTTTCTCTGTCTCTCAGGCCCGACGTCGACCTTTAAATGGTGCGGTGTGCAATACTTATATTTTCTCTACGTGTCGACTCGAGGACATCTTGCGTGGACATTTAGATCGCGCTTCGTGCGTGACTGACCCTCTTCACCTCTCGCCGAGCTATACGGATTGAACTACGCACCGAGGGCCATACCGTGCGTGGATCTCGGCCGCGCTTAAGTCGACGCGCACACTTCTCCCACAGGCAGACCTAAGGAGAACAGTCGATCGTTTAGTCGCTCACACCTCCATATCCATCGGACTGCCGCCCCTCTCATGTACTCATACATCATATATGAGTTTTCCCGCGCGTTCGCGTTCATCTCTCGTCCCGCTCGGCACCTTATCGAAGCAAGCATGCTTCAATTTTCCTTGGCGTCCTTTTTGAGGTCCAAGGTTCCTTATAGGCGTAGTTCGGCACCCACTATTGCGTATGTGCCTCTGTGAGTAGCTTTAAACAAGGACTGTTATATTCTCAATTGGGATCGCTGGGTAGAGCCCTTCAAATGGAACAGACGTTGGATGTGGAGCTGCATCCATTCAATACTACATACTCCGGGTAACATTACTGTCCGAACAATGTGCGTGAATATTTACACTGATTTTGGACCGCGGAGGCCCTTCAAAATGCTCGACCACATATCCCGCAACCGGCCCACGAACCACCCAAGAACACCCCCCAAGCCCGCCCCGCTTCCAGAGGCGAGAAGCCGTGGATTTTGCGAGGATTGCAGCCTGCAAGCAAGCCGCCATGGTCAGCAAGGTCGACACGCTATCCCTGTAGATATACTCACAGCCATAAGAACGCGGTGGGGCTGTCGACCCCGGGCAGGCCGACGATCTCCTTCAGCCCGCGCCCGCCGTCGACCTTCTCGTAGATCTTCACCCCGCCGCCCTGCGCGCCCCCCAGCACGACCCACCGGCCGCCCTCCCCGCCGATCTCGACGCCCCGCAGGTGCTTCACGCCCGTCCGCACCTCCGTCACGAGCTCGGGCGCCCCGGGCTTCTCGAGCGAGAAGATCGACAGCGTGTCGCCCAGCGGCGACGGGTCGTTGCGGTTCGACGCGTACAGATGCGGTGTGGCGGACGGCGAGGACGAGTACAGGAGCTCCGCGGCGAGGCGGTCGCCGAGCTCTGGCGGAGGGTCCGTGAGCGTGGATGTGCTGCTGAGGAGCGTGGACGCGGACGAGGGGAGGGACGAGAGGCGGTGGGAGGTGAGCGTGCTCGTGAGCTCGCAGATGGTATACAGAAGCCCGTCTGCCGTGCCGTCAGCACGCGTCGCGATCCGCCCGGCGGGCGCACGCACCGTGGTATACTACGTGGCGCGGCCCACTCCCCGCCGCGTACGCGACGTGCCCCTTCACCGCCCACTTCTCCTTCTCGCGCTGCAGCCGCCACGTCTTGTCCGCGCCCAGGTCCGGCACGAGCAGCTCACCGAGCTCCGGGACATACACGACGTGGTGCGGATGCGACGCCTCCTGCCGCTCCTTGTTCGGGCCCGTCCCCGACAGCGGCACGGCAGAGCTCGTCGCGTCTGAGAAGTACGGCGCGGTGGTCGACAGCGGCGTCGTCACGACCGAGCCGGAGGAGTACTGCGGCGCCCGCGGGCGGAGTCAGGGCACTTGGGGCGAGACACGGTAGAAAGGGACGCACGTTTCCGACGAAGAGGGTCCCTCTGACGGCGAGCAGCGACGCAGGGTCCGCGCCGCCGCTCTTCATCGACCCGACGACCTTCCCCCGCCCGGCGGCGTCGAATCGGAGCGCCAGGATGCGCCCATCCGCCTGCTCGAGGCCTGTGAACACGAGCGATGGGTCGTCGGGGTGTGATGTCAGCCACGAAGGGTGATGGCCGACCTTGAGTGTGGACGCGACCTTGAGCGACGGCACAGACGGGTCGAAGAGGAGTGTCACAAGCGAATCGGTGTATGTGGCAACCAAGATCCGGTAGACGGTCATGTCGTTATGAGAAGATGTGAGGATGGGGCTGCTGGTGGTGCAAGGAGTTAGGCCCACCGGGCAGCAAGAGATTGGACTGCCCCTTGGCCTTCCTCGCAGCAGTCTTATAGTTCATGAGGGATGATAGTTCCCCGCCCGAATATAGTCCGACGAGGCGGCTCGGACTTGTACCGCTGCCGCCAAGGACGCAGACGCACTTTGACCGCACACCGATGATGCTGATCTCTAGATTACCGAAGAAGAACTGGAGCAGACGCCAGGAGGTCCAGGAGAGCGCCGACGAGACATGATGAAAGCCTGTGCGTGCTGACTGATGCACGGACCTTGTACGCACGTACCTAAGTACACGGACTGCCGCGACGGGGAGCAGATAGATGTCAGTTCCGGCGTCCGCACCAGGCTACACCATCCATGACATGCCCCCAGGGCGCACGTGTCCGATGTCGCGGTGAGAATCCGAGCGACATGTCGGCCGGGGGTCGTGGAGGCAGAAGGCAGCAGAAGGTGATCCAACTGCGTGCTCTGCCCGTCGCCGCACAACGGTCTCCAGAGAAATTTATTTTCGTCTCGACCTCTAGCGGTGATCGGAAGTCGGCCCGCCCCCTTCGGAACCGACATTATCCCTCCCCGCACCGCCGGTATTTCCTCATTGCGCTACTGCGCGCCGCGCGCAGCGAGTCCTCTGTGGGAGGAACTTGCTGGATCATGCACCAGTTGTGCACAAGACAAAGTCAAGTGTGCCCGCGCTTGTCGAGCACGTCTTGCGTATCAATTTCGCTCCCCTTGTAGGCGTTTCGCCTGTATTCCTCCGTTGGCTGGTTCGTGATGGATTGTAGTAAGAGGCCGAGGATCTCCCGGCGTCGCTCGCAGGGAGGCGAGCTGAGACTGCGGTGCATGTGCACGGGCGGAATGCGCGCAGGGAGGTGGAGGCCGCAGAGCGTCGCTTTTATCAACGTGCATCCCTTGCCGCGGATCCTGCAATGATGAGGACAAATGCCCAATAACCTTCGGGAAGCGGATGTGGTGCCTGCGAGGGCGGTACATGTGAGGAGCGGATGAAGATGTCATAGTATCAGCAGGCCAGTGTGAAGTGGGGCGCTCAATGTTCAACATTAAAGAAGGCTGAGATCAGTGTATTACACGATAACGGTAGAAGCAGCGAAGCATGACGAAGCCAGGTCCACGAAGGTAACTTAGATCGATTCCATGTATATATGTGGGGGTATGTCCATGGAGAAAACACAGTATCGATACAACGGGAATCTGCGACGAACAACTGCGAATCAGTGTCGAAGAACTCCGGGGAACGGAAACCGACTGACAGTCAAACACATTACGAGGTCGTACAGAGCATTCGGCAAATCGGAAAATAGGCCGACATGATATCCTAACAGATGATACAACCGGTGTCGTTATCGGTCTGTTTCACGAGACGGGCCTCGAGCCTCGCACTCAGCGTCCCGGCCGAGTCAATGTATGACGTTCCCCTAATCGTCATATTGCCTGTCGTCAGCGGAGCAGGACAAGCCGAAAACGGCAAAAACGCACTCGAGTTGCAAGTTTGCCCCCATCATGCTTTTATCCAGCGGGACGACAACTTCATGATGTGCACTCGGCGCCGGGTGCATCGGCGCTACCTCTCGCGAGCCAGACTTGATAGGAAGAGAGACCGTCGGCCGGGGCTTCTCTTTCGACGGATGTCTTGGTGGCGGAAGAGATCCAAACCTCGACAACTGCCGCGCCGCAAAGTTGGCGTCTGGCATGGGACGCGGTGGGTCCGCGGGAGGGGAGAGGTCCTCGATGATGAGGCGCCCGTCGACCCACGTCGGCGGGCTATGGTCCGACAGTCCAAGAGTCACAAGCCACGAGCCAAGCTTATGTCCGCTACTAGCCTCTGCGGCGGAGAACGTGAGGTACCACAGCCGTCCTGGCCGTACGTCACTGGTCAGTCGAGCGGAACCAAACGCCTGCGCGGGTGGCTGTGCTTACCCCTGGCGATGAATTCCACCTTGACGCTCTTCGACACGCGCATGCGCCTCTGGAAGAGCACGATGTCGAAACGCGCGATGAACGCGCCCGCCTCCCCGCGCAACTCTTCAACAGTGACGGTGTCAACCAGGTCCGTGTTAATCCCGAGTAGCATCGCGTCCGTGCCTGACAGTGGCGAGAACTCTTTGAAGCGCCGCCGTATTCGCTGGAACAGGGTGTGATTGTTTATGATGAGGCACGCGTGTCGTACCTCCGATATGCTCAATGGCGTGAGGGGCTCTGAAGTCGAGAGGATGGCCATTATAAGCGCGTCCGCCTGGGCATCGAGGTCGACGTGTGGTTGCAAGATCACGTCAGTCTTTGCTGGGGTTGCAGGGCGCTTGAGGATAGCCCAGTAGATGGGCAGGTGCTGCTCAACAAATGGTTCCTGGAGAATGTTTGCGAGGCTGAGGTTATTAGCTGTGCATGCCTCCCCGCAGCTAGCCAACACCGATGTGCATTCAAACTCGGAAGAGGGATGTTGTTGGGTGAGAAGGTCGCGGAGAAGAGCCTGCGTTGTGGTCCGGACTTGCTTTGCTGTCTTGGAAAGGCCAAAGATATTGGGAATCCAGCGTGATGAAGACTTTGCCTTGGGCTTAGAAAGACGGCGCGACGAGGAGCTAGAGGTCGAGGTGACTGGTGATGGTCGGGGTTCGGAGTACGTGGGTTTGTCGGGGGTGTAGCCAGAAGGGCTGCCCTGGAGGGCCGACTGGTAGGACGGTGGCGGGGCATCGTGTGCGTTCTCTTGGACGGACTTGTCGACAATCATAGTGGGCACGTAGGAAGACGTGGTGGGACGACGGAGGGGGATTTGGAAACAAGTATGACTCGCCCGTCGAAAGCTAGATAAATGAAAGCGGGACCGCTGCGAGCTAGTGCTGTGCTGTGCTTCCGTGATTGCGCAGCATATAAGCGCCAGAGCTGTGTAGATTGGGAAGAAATCCGGGGTGATAAGCGAGGTTGTGAGAGAAGAGGCACGCTCGGACAAGGCGCGTGTCGACCTGTGGTAGGATCGTCAGCTGCGCATCCTGGGAGGCCGAGAAACGCATAAAACGAGCCAAAGAAAGGACGGTAGGCTAGGACATGTGCCTGACACCCAAGCGTTCCCATCCCAATCTTTAATGTCAGAGTCGGCTTGGCGAGCGACAATCAAGAAAGGACGTTCGTCTGCGCTGAACTTCGAGCCGTCCCAAAACCGTCCTCGTCGCACGCGGCAAGTACAGACCGACACTGTCAAAGAGAACCGATACATTGACGGCGCAGACTCACCGAGGATATAGAGACAAACACGACACCAAATCGTTGCGAGCAAGAGGGTATACGTGAACGTCGAGGACGCTTTCCACTTTGCAAAGGATGAGGAGCGTTCAAGGAGCGCTCGTGTTGTGCTGCGGAGTCGGCAAGGACTCGGAACAGCGGGCCGCCCTGCCGCCTCACCACCACTTGGACATCCCACTCGTCCTTCGCCTCCACCTCGCTTCTCCGTTATTCCAAGGTGAGTTTGAGGCCACCAGAACCGTTGATAGAGCCTCAAGCGATCATGGATACCCACCCAGAAGCCCGCAACATGGACCGAAGTCACGACAAAGACCCACCTCCACATTTGAACTTGGCACCGCGACGCTCACGTTCCCCACGTCGTCGAACCAACTCGTATCGCCCAGCCGAGTCTCCAAGTAGATCCCATCGCCAAAGGTCGCCAGTGAGAGAGGAACGCCACTCGAGGTCAAGAGAACGGCACAGGGAGAGGGACCGGTCGCGGTCACGGTCGCGGGATGCACCCAAACGCCAACGCTCACGGTCCACGTCAAAGGGCAGGGATCGCAGATACGACGACACAGACAGAGACAGGGCGAGGGCACGCACGCGATCGCGTTCTCGGTCGAGGGAACGGCGTAGGGAGAGGAAACGGGCGCGGTCGAGCGAACGTTCAGAGTCAGAGTCAGACGACAGCGACGACGAGCGGCGCAAAAAGTCTCGCAGGAAACACCATCACTCTCACAGGTCTCGACGAAGTCGCAGCCGCAGCCGCAGCCGCAGTCGAGATAGAGACAGAGAACGGGAGAGGAAGGAGAGGAAGCGGGAAAAGAAAGAGAAGAAGGACAAGAAGGTGCGTAGGGTTGCTCTTTTATACGTGACCTTCCCTCACCCTCTATGCATTCTCAGAAGAAGAAAAGCAGTAGTGCAGCTGTCAGTAGCCAGTGGGGAAAATATGGCATTATCGCCGAGACGGAGTAAGTGATGCCGTCTTTACTACTTCCCTTCCTGACATGATTGCCTTTTAGCATCTACAACAAGGAACAGGAGTTCCGAGCGTGGCTCGTCGAAGAGCGTAAACAGAACCCTGAGACTATGTCCAAGGAGAATACGAAGAAGGAATTCGCACGCTTTGTCGAGGACTTTAACACCGGTGCGTTCGCACCTTCGCGTCGTTGACTCGTCGACTTGTCGTCGTGCCTTCCGTATCCCCTTCTGACCCCAACCCTTATAGCTACTCTCCCACACGAAAAGTTCTACCATATGGAGGCGTACGAGCGGCGCATGAGTGCACTCCGCGCAGGCGAGTACATCCCCCCCGCGCAGGACTCGTACGACCCCTCTGCGGACATGCGCGCGCACCAGTCAAGCCACAAGCGTGCGGCCGTGGAGCACGAGAGCTATCTGAACAAAGACCAGCTCATGGAGCTGCGACGCGTGCAACAGGAACGGATAGAGGTGCGTGTCGCTTCCTCGCATGTCAGTATGACCATGCTGAAGCGGTCTCGTGGGGCAGGCGGGAAAGATGAAGCTGCTTGGTATGGACATCAAACAGAACATGGGCGTGCGCATGGACGGGACAATGTTCGATGGGTAATTCCTACGTGCATCGATCAACCTTCTCTGTCTTTGCGTCTGGTCTGCGCGCGAGGTTCTCTGTATGTACGATTGGTTGTGTATTACCTGATGCAGAGTGTGAAGCGATCGAACTCTTTCCTGCACTGCGGGGGCATGCATGTTATGTACAGTACAAGCTAATCTGTGGCAGCGGCACCGTCTTCTCACGAACATCTACCTGGTCCACGTCGGCATGCACTCGTTCAGGCTGTCTGAATCTATGAGCACTATCTCCGCGCGGGGACGTCTCGGACACACCTCGAGAAGAAGAACGCCACATACAATTGCACGGAGAAAGTGTGCAACTCTCCTTCTTTGAGGCTTGATACGCTCACTCACACATTACCAGAACGACGCAAGCAATAGAGTCCGGAACCCTGCCCCTCGCAGGAATTCGCGTACTCGAGCTTGGCCAGCTCATCGCCGGACCCTTCGCGGGGCAACTCCTAGGCCACTTCGGCGCAGAGATAATCAAGGTCGAGCCTCCGAAGACTGGCGACCCCCTACGCGTCTGGCGTGAGCTTGACGTCGATGGCACGAGTCCGTGGTTTAGGAGCCTTGCGCGGAACAAGAAGAGTGTGACCATCGATATGAGGAGAGAAGAGGGCCGCGAGTACGTTTTTTTCACTCGTTCTGCCTTCATTCGACCGTGAAGGTCGTCTAGGCTGGTGAAGAGACTAGCCGTGGCGTCAGACGTGGTCGTCGAGAATTTTAAACCTGGCAGTACGTGTTCTTTCTGCGCTGCGTGGGTCTATTCACGGTTTTCTATAGCGTTAGAAAAATGGTCTCTTGGGCCCTCGGACCTCCACCCGCTCAATCCCGCCCTCATCTTTACTCGTGTCTCTGGGTATGGTCAAACAGGACCCTGGGCATCACGCCCTGGGTATGCATCAGTCTGTGAAGCAGAGTCCGGCTTCCGCTACATCAATGGATTTGTCGATCCGGAAACTGGTGCTTTGCAGGGCCCGCCTGTTCGCCCTAACATCAGCCTGGGAGACTCGGTTGCTGGGCTTACGGCCGCCTTTGGAACAGTATGCACCATCTACCGCGCTCTCCTCGACGAACCGACAGCATGAATTGACAGGTCCTAGCACTCCTGAACCGACGCAAGAAGCAGGACAATGGAACATCGGGTGGGACAACAGTCGATGTCAGCATCATGGAGAGGTACATTCTGCAATTCTTTGACGAGCCAGTCCATAGTGTGTTTACTGTCTCCAGCATGCTCAATCTCATGGAGGGCATCGTCCCCGAGTACGACCGCAAAGGCAAGGTCCGCGGGCCCTCAGGCTCCTCCGTGACAGGCATTGTGCCGACCAATGCGTACCCATGTCTCCCCGAGCCCGCCACGCCCCACACGCCGACGTACATCATCATCGGCGCCAACGCCGACTCGATGTACGAGCGCCTCATGCGCGCCATCGGCCGCGCGGACCTCGTCGGGCCCGCCTTCCGACACAACCACCACCGCGTCGCGCGCCAGCCGGAGATCGAGAGTGCGATCCGCGAGTGGACGGGCGCGCGCCGCGCGGAGGACGTGCTGGCGGTGCTGGAGGAGGTCGGCGTGCCGGGCGGGCGCGTGGTGAGCGTCAGGGAGGTGGTGGAGGGCCCGCAGGTGCTCGCGCGTGGCGGGGTGGAGGAAGTGTGGGTTGGAGAGGAAGGAGGTGGGTGGACGGTGAAGATGCCGCGCGTCGCACCTGTGCTGGACGGGATGGATGCGCACACGCGGTGGGCGGGTCCGGATCTGGGGGCGCACAATGAAGAGGTGCTATGTGGCGGGCTGGGGCTTTCGGTGGACGAGCTGAATTCTCTCGTAGATAAAGGTGTAGTTGGCAGATAAGGGTTCATGTATTCGTTTCCGCCTGGGACAGCATCTTGCCCCCAGGTGACCTGTACCAAGTGATTGTCTCTCGCTCTCGCAGCACGACAAGTACGACTGCGTCATTTTCGCGATCACTAAGAGATCTACATCATACATCGTTCCAGCGTCGTCGAACAAAGCCACCGAAAAGCGCGCCTATCCCACCCGAGCAATCTGTGTGCGCATTCCGTCCGACACGTACGTCCCTAGAGTTCAACTGCGTTCCCGGCGTTGTGACATCCTGTACAATCAATGGTAAATCCACGTACAACAGACATATTCACTGGCATACGCAGTTATTTTCCGCCCTGGCAGCGCGGATGTCGCATATCGTGGTCGTCTTGCAAGCACCCGAGCAGGCGCTCACGGAGCCTCCGCGACTTATCCGTGTGTTATATAGCTGGAAGGCCGTATCATTTGCTTCAAAGACTTTTGTCAGTCTATGCCAGAAGGAGGCATTCAGGGAGTCGGTAGGTGCAAGAGGCCCCACAAGTGGGCCATACGAATCGCGTGCGGAGTAGTACAATTCCCAGGTCGCTGAGCGAGGTCGCTGAGGGTCTGGCGGAGGTAAAGTTGTTGCGGATTACTTACGGTCAACCTGAAAACGGGAGTCGGAGGTGTTGGCTTATGTAAATAACGGAAATATGTTGGAAATATGAGTCGCATCTCGTCGAGCCAAGCGGGCGAAAAGGGCGCGCGTACTAATGAAGACTTTCGCGTCCATGACTTCGAACGTGTCCGGATCGACGTCGTAAATCTTGAAGGCCGGATTGCCGCCTGTTGATGAATTCAGTAATCTCCCGCTATTGATATTACATGGAAGTAACAAACTGGTGGGTGTGAGAGCAGGGCCGATGAATACGATGCTATCAGCGGTAGAAGCGGTCTGATCGCTGTAATTTGAATACGCAATCTCGAATTGGTCCTGTACCAGAAGCATGAAAATCGGATGACACGAGCTGACGCAACTCGAGACGCGCCTGATGGCTATGACCGAAAAATTGCGCGGCTATAGTAAATTTGTACCTTTGAACAATCTGGTCGTAGTAGTTTGACTGCAGCTGGGTTAGCGCAAGTATCCATACAGCTAAATCGAAGGAGCTCGACCTGATCATGCATGGTGTCCGCTTTGCCTGGGGGAATGTGTCCAATGAGCCATGCGCGTTGGCCGCGATCCTCCGCGGCTTGGAGCTGCTGGACCATGAACGCCAATACACCATTGGGATCTGGGCTATTTCGGAATGAAAGTGAGACGCCAACAATTAGCCATGGACCGGGAACAACTTACAAGCTCGTATTTGTGTCGTAGAGCCAGTAGCTGAGTCGAATGTCAGGCTATATTCCTCCCTGAGGGGATTCCGGTTGCCATTGATAGACTTACTTCTGCTTGTACCAATACTGGGTATTGATCGAAATGATCCTATAGAGGAAAAGCGTCTGTATGGCGATTGGAGATAGCGATAAGGTCACCCACCTAAGGTTCGTACCAGGAACTACGACAGCGTACGAGCCGGAGTTGCGTTCTTGCTGTGCTGCACTTGGTCCTCCGATCCAAGGCTTCGACAAAGGAGTGTCAGAGAGGCTACACAACTGCGATAAATTTGACCCCGAGACGCACCTCCCAACCAAACTGTTCAATATCAAAAACCCATTGTACAGTCAAGTTCGTTCGGGTCGTGCTGCGAGGGAAACTGTTCACCGGAGCCGAGTCGCTGAGGTTGAATTTTGATCAACACCTAGACAACTACCTCGAAACACAGGTGACGCACTGGTTTCCTGCATCGGCGGCGCCTCAGGAAATGAGGGAAGCTGAACAGTAAAGTATGCCACGACTGACCAAGCGTGGGATAGACGGGGATCCTCAGGCCGCCGAGCATGGCATTGTTCCAGTCCACCAGGTCTTTCGTCGCCTCGCTGCATTATCCCGCATATGCGGGTATGAAAATCAGCGTACGAAACCACGTGAAGCAGCCCACCTCCTGTCCACGATCCACTCATCGTCTACGGCGTAGCATCAGCGTGCACACCTGAACACGCCACGCAAGCACACTCACGCGCGACGACATCTCCCGTAAACACCGCGATCCGCGGGTCGCCGAAATTGCCACTCGCGATCGCGCGCAGCATGCTTTGCGCTAAATCAACAGGCGCATCGCACGCTGCGTTCCCAAACGGCCCTGCAGGGTCCGTGACGGGGCCTGTGTGGTCCGCGAAGTCCCTGCAGCAGATGGGCTTTGTGCAATTCGCGTCTGACCCTACCTGCAACGTCACCAATCAACGTGCGTTATGAGTCAACACTGGGAGGACGCGGTGGCGCACTGTGTATTGTCTGTCGATGTGGACGTCCGAGAAGTGCACGACCTGGAACGGCTGCCTCCCTCGAGAGACAAACTTTGTGGTTTTCGCTGGTGTGGGTTTCGGGAATGCGACGGTGAAAGGGTCCACAGGAGGAGGCTGGAGTAGGGTACATGCCCTGTCAAGCTGAGGTCACCCCAGTCGGCTTCACGCACCTGACAAAGCCCAAACACCGCGTCACAGAACCGCGTCGCGGTCGTCCCCGTTGTGTCGAGCGCACGCAAGGAGTGCGCGAGGACCGGGCCAGAGCGCTGGAACTGACCCACGCACACATCATCGTCCGCGAGCTTCAGGGTCTGACAGACCGTCGTGAGCGTGCTGATGAAGACCGCATCGCCTTGCTGCGCAGCGGCCTGGACAGCCGGGAGAAGCGTCGCATGGCAAGACGTGCAGTCTGTTGACGTTTCGAATGCTGACAAGATGTCAGAGAGCAGGCTGCACTTTGCCGGAACCAGAAAGAGAATGACTGAGTATCGCAAGCTGAGCATCTTGGGGTTGACTGGGGTTCAGTATGGTGTTGGGATAGGACTATCGAGGAAATCCAGGGCACCGAAAGCAGCGCGTGTGACAACATGTGGTCGAAGAACGCGAGCTGCATAGACTGTGAGATACACTGGGAAAGTCGTGTCAGAGATGACGAGGATAGTGCTTCTCGGCGAAGAAGGGGATCACATGGTGAACGAGACCAAACCCAATGAGAGTGAGAGCCGTAATGCATGATTGCATAATGACACTGGAAAACATCTTACACACAATCTAGGGAACAGGCCGTCCCTCTCTAGTCGCCTTTGCGGCCTCGCTCTGTGCCTCGTCACGCAAGTAACGGCCATAGATCTTCTCGTAATGTTTCTTTCCCTATACCTCAAATGTCAGCGGCCGGAAGACGTAGATGCTACACCTTTACTCACACTCGACGTCCGCAAGACGCTCTCCCGGCTCTCCAACCGTTTGGCATATTCCTCCCACCCTCCGCCCACATCCGCTCGTTTGTACCCCCGATGCTCGGCGATCACATAATCCCTCACTATCCAAGGCACGACGGCAGTGTCCACAAGCCCCCACTCCTCTCCGCCAAAGTACGGCCCCTTGACTGCCTCGGCAAGAGCCCGGAGGGCCTTGCAGTTCTCCTCGAGGGCAATAGCCTGCTTCTCGGGGTCTTGCGCCTGCACCAGCCGGAAGAAACTTGGAACAACGGCCTTTGAGATGTGATCGATCCACAAGCGCGCGTTGGCACGCTCAAAGGGATCCGCAGGCAGCAGGCGTGGTGTGGAAGGGAAGGCATCCTCGAGGAATTCACATATGATCAACGACTCGTAGAGTGGCTTTCCGTGGTACTCGATGGCGGGGACGAGGCCCTTTGGGTTGATGTCTGCACATGTGGGTCAATGCAGGTGAAACACGAGGAGTAAAGCGACTCGCCTAGGAAGTGCTTCTCCTTGTGATACGGGTTGACCTCCTTGTACTGATACGGGATGCCCTTCTCCTCAAGCGCGATCCACGTCCGCTGCACGAATGGGCAAAACTGGAGACCATTGTACGTCAGCACTGTCCCAGTTACAGCAAAGGGCGAGTGTATCTTACCCATCCCGCGTAGAAAATGAGATCCTGCGGCGCGCTGTGGCTCGCCACCGTCTCGAGCGCCTTTTCGGTCGCGTGAGGGAAAATATCTGCGTCAGGATGGCTCATGGTCGACAACTGTAGGTGCAAAAGATACAGGAGAGAGAGGGTGTGGGAGATCGTCTCTGAGAGCTCTCGAGGTGGCTACCGTGTATACTGGTCAGTTGACGCAATCGCGTCATTCCGCACGCTGTCCGTCGGAGGAAGAAAAGAAGGGAGGAAGGAAGGAAGGAATATTCCGCAGTGGTCAAAGATACTTCTGTCAGCCTCTGGGCGATTTCCATCCAATGAATTGGCGTGTAAAATAGTGAGTCGATTGGAGAGTGCGGCGAGGTCGATATGAGGTCGGTATATCGAAATCGCAAGACTACCTTTGCATTCACGGTATCCAAAGGGCAAGTCGACCGAGGTCGACCGGGGCAAGTAAGTCCAAGTGTGACTTACACAGGGCGACTAGATGACTAAGCAGCAGTTGTATCTGGCGGAGCTTGAAAAGCCGTATTGCCGAAGTTGGCCGAAGCGCCTCTTGAGTCTTTCGCCGACTCGAGACGTGCGAGTTGCAACGAGAATGTACGTGCAATGATCCTTATTACATCCTGCATGGACCTCACTCTGGTCGTATCCTTATCACCTCGTGCACGATTTGTTCCGGCCGAAACGTTTTGGGGGATCTCTTTGCGAGGCAATTGACAAGACAAGTCAGAGCTCCTCCCATGCTGTGACTGGCAAGTCTCGGAACCAACTATCACACCACGTCCTTGCCCACGGCGACTCCAGCTGGCTCTAGCCCAAGCGGGATCCAGCAGCGACTCCAATTAGTAAGTTCGCTCACCGAAGTGGGTATACGAGGATGGACAGGTGGGCATATAAAGAGCGGCATTAACGGTGTGTCCATGCAATCCCAACCCCCACTGCTGTGCCATATTCCACCGTTGCAATACTCACCCACAATTCAATGGCTTGTAACTGTGCCCAAACTTGCTCGTATGTGGTCACCTCGTCGGTGTTGTACTTCTCCACTTATTTTATCTTCATACTTTCAATCAGCTCTTGTGGTCCTGCCAACGGCAATGGCTGCAACTGCAAGGCCGGCGAATGCAAGTGCAACTCGTGCGTCAACAAAGCTCACTCTTCTTCTGTATGCCACGTCTTTCTTGCTATCGAAGCTCGCTGACAACCATCTGCGACAGTGCGCTTGCGGCGGCGAAGGCAAGGACTGCGGTTGTGCGTCGGGTGTGAAGGTTTGCACCTGCTGAAGGCGAAGTGTGCTATCTACGCGAGGCTGTATAACTAGGCCACGAGGTGCATCAAATCTTTCTTGAAGGCGTATTTTCTATGGAGTCGTACCACCTACGATGCTCTTGGGTCAGTCCGTCGCCGCAGTCGAACCGCATATATCATTGAGACCCGATATACGGCCTTCTGGACTGTCCTTCCGGTGGTCGTGACCGTCTAATGGCCATGAACTCATTCGCCTCTTGAGTTTTCTTTTAGATTGAAGCGTCTGTCCTGGGAGCGCACTAACTCAGTGCATAAATGTGGTTGAGCGAAAGCGAGGAGGCAGCCTCAGGCAGGTCAAGCGAGTGAGTAGCGAGAATGCTTACAGACATGATTGTGAGTATCTGCTGGTCAAATATGTTGTGTCTACGATTCCTAGTGACTGATTAGTGAAGAAAATTTATTTCGTAAACAGATTTGCTGCTTGCGTGACGGGGCGCAGAGCGAAGCCGACCAGGGAATGGCGGCCTGTTCCCTACTACGTTCCGTAGAAGATATCTCTTCTTGTTCCCGTAAATTGTTCTCACTCCCATTACGTTCAATCTTGCTGACCATGTGACCCCGCTTTTCTAAGTCGAGGATAAAACTCTCTCGATGTATCTCACAGTCCTTGCAACGCACGTTCTTCGAACGCATGCTGTCGCACACGTCGCTACTCGCGTGATCTTGGGTTTCCAGATAGTCCTATCCCAACATCACACCGGATGCCATTCTACCATCCTCTTCGAGATGCTCAGCTTGCGATACTCGATACTCTTCTTTCTAGTAACGGCGAACTGCAGCCTCCTTTCAGACATCCTGTCGGCCTTCGAGACATCGACAGACTGCACGTCCTGCCATGCGACGCTCCTCCCGGCTTTGCAGACCGGCGCGCAGCAAGGTGACACGGTCTTCGTCAGCACGCTCACGACAGTGTGTCAAACCCTGAAGCTCGCAGACGACGATGTGTGCGTGGGAGAGTTCGAGCGCGTGGGCCCGATCCTCGCGCACTCTCTACGCGCACTCGACACGACGGGGCCGACCGCGACCCAGTTATGTGATGCGGCGTTTGGCCTATGTCAGGTGCGTGCGGCTGGCTGTGGTCGGTGATCCACCTTTACAGAGCGCATACCCCTTTCAGCCTCTTCCTGTGAACCCCTTTACTGTGACTTTCCCGGAGCCCGCGCCCGCACAGCCAAAGAAATTCGTCTCCAGAGGACGGCCGCCAATTAAAGTCGTGCACTTCTCGGATGTGCACATCGACCGACAGTACACAGTGAGCTCCCTTAAAGCCGCCTCACTTTCCCCATACCGCTACAAGAAAAGCTGACTTGTGGTTGCAGGTAGGCGCGGACGCGAACTGCACGAAAAACATATGCTGCAGGGACTTCGCAGATCACATGGGCCCCGTCACCGAGCCCGCGGGCCCTTTTGGGAACCCGGCGTGCGATACGCCTGTCAATCTTGCGGAGAGTATGCTGAGTGCAATCGCGGGTGGCGGGTTTGGTGAACCACAGTTCGCGATTTTCACGGGCGACGTTGTTTCTGGTGAGTTTTTTTTTCTGTGACAGAGAAGTTCTGCTTGCTCAAGGAGCTCTGTAGGAGATACGTGGATCGTTGACAAGAGGTAGGCTTTGCTGGTCCATGCTAAAAGTACTCCCCATCAAGTTGTGTTGTTTGTACTGATGAACAACCTATCCAGCGAAGCGGCGAAAGACCTTGTAGACTGGAATGCTGCTATGCTAAGCGGGTTGCAAATACCTGTATATCCCACGCTTGGTCAGTGTTCAAACGTTCCAATTTAATGGAGCGATTTCCCGATGTCATCTGATAATGACTTCGAATCATGCAGGGAACCAGTGCGCTGCCTGATTTTTCGTGCATTCGTCAATGTGCTAACTGGTCCAACAGCGACTCGGCACCAGTAAACAGCTTTCCTCGCAACACAACGCGAACGAATGAAACATCACAATGGGTATTCGATATTGAGCAAGTTGGTTGGGAGGTCCGTCTATAAACCGGTTCCTCTCTTCGTCTTCACTACCGACACTGCTTTCTTCGAAGCCCTGGATTGGTCGCTCCGGTGCGGAGCAGCAGGATCACACTTCTGGGTCGTATGCCACTGTCGTCCCCGGTACGAATCTTCGGTGGGGACCTTTGCAATCTTATACAGTGCCCGATTCACAGCCTTCCTCTGGACAGAATTGTGTCGATCAATACCCAGTATTGGTATAAAGAAAAGCCAGTGCAGCAAAGATCTGTTTTAGAAGTCTTCACTGATATGCAGGGTGGCGCTCAACCAGTTTCTGGATTTACGACATGAACACAAGCATGTAGGTTCTCATTGATGCACTCGAGTGTTCAGTTTTCATGTCTACGGGACAGTCGTGATCCTAATGGCATACTGTCATTTGTGGTTGATCAGCTGCAAAGTGCGGAAGATCTGGGCCAACGTGCTTGGCTGGTCGGACACATTCCACCGGGAAAAGCAGACATCATACATGACCAGGTTCGTGTCTGCGTTCTTATCTGCTACTACCTTTTTTAACCCTATTCTAGTCGAACTACTACAACCAGATTGTTCAGAGGTACATAAACACCGTTGCTGCCCAATTCTTCGGGCACAGCCATAAAGTACGTCTGAGAGATTGCACGAGCCCTCGCGTTGTCCTATGATCCTTATGCACTCGTGACAGGACCAGTTCGAGATCGCATATTCAGATTTCAGCAATCAGACTGCTTCGAGTGCTGATAGCATCGTGTTCATTGGCCCTGCGTTGACTCCGACCAGTCCGTCACTTTCGTGTCATAACGTTACTGTGCGCACAGCTCAATTACAACTGATTTCTTACAGGCGGCAATCCTGCGTTCAAGATTTACGACGTTGACCCTGACACCTTTGAAGTCATGGATGCGAAGGTCTTCATCAGTACGCTCTTCCCACTTGCGCAGTGACTATGACTCGATGCTGAGACCCCCGCAATCTACTACCAGCCAACATCTCCGACCCTCATTTCCAAGTCGAACGTAGGTTCCTGCGATAAATTTGCCCCTTTCAGATTCTCAACAAGCTTGTCCAGCGACCTGGAAGTTGTACTACTCCGCGCGCGATTCGTACGGCCCACTTGTGGGACCTCTTGCGCCTACCGATCCCTTGAATGCGTCCTTCTGGCACCAACTTACAGACGTCTTCGAGGCGAACGATACGGCGTTCCAGCTATTCAATACGCGGATAAGCCGTGGAGGAGCCGTGAGCGCCTGCAATGGTGATTGCAAAACCACCACTATTTGCGACATGCGTGCTGCTAGGGCGGAGAATAATTGTGTATGCGCATAACCCCGTCTAGCGGTTTTGGGCTCACCTTTGCTGCGCGTATCTGCAGGATTTCATAACACCGGGAACACAGCTGAAGAGGGAAGTTCGCACCGAGCGGAGCGTACATGGAGGGTGTGAGTCGGGTGGAATCAGCACATTGTTGCGTGGCGCAATCCCCCGACGCTAACTTGATCGTTGTGTGAAGCTGAGCCATTCGTAATGTTGAAGACGACTTCACGATCTTATCCATGTTGCAGCCTATATACGCACTGCGTAGGAACAGTCGAGGAATTGAAAAAAATATTCTCAGGGTGTTTACTGGCACCCCCGGAGATCATCGCCCTCGCTCAAACATGAGACCTGATATTGGTTCAAGGTTATCACACGTTCGCACAAGCAGTGGAACAGACCGAATGCGAGAACTGACACCGACGTGCGTACCTTTCCTGCAGCTCTCATATCTTGCTCAGCTAGTCGGAGAATTGTCCAGTCTCGACGTGCTATACAATATCCATGGGACTGAAGGGTAACCTAACCTACTCTTCTTCCTCTTCATCATCGTCTCCCTCATCCTCGGACACATCCATACCTTTCTCACGCATGGCGGCCTTATCCCGCGCGCGTTTGCTACTCAATTCGTCAAGAAGGACCAACAAGTCTTCCTGCTCCTTCTCGACTTCCGATCGTTTCGTCCGCTCAGCCTCGAGAGACGCCTCGAGCGCCTTGCGCTCCTATCACACGGGGTCAGTGATCAAGTCATTGCAATAATTGACAATAATACCTCGTCGAAGCTTGACGTCGTCACGGCAGCAGCAGTAGAAGAGGAGGCGGAAAGCTCCTTCAGTTTAGCTTGCAGCGCCTCGATCTCGGCAGCTTGCTTTGCGATTATGTCGCGAAGAGATGCGACGAGAACGCTCTCCTCTCCACTTTGTACTGCAACGACGTCAGCCCTCAATGTAAGAGACCTCAGTCCGGAAACGCTCACCCGTTGAAGATGATGCCGAGTTTGGGTCTGCAACAAGTCCTCGCTGCACAGTGTCTGAAGACAAATATCAATGAGCAACGCTGTAGAGAGTAAAGAGACATACGTTCACTCACAGTTATTCGACTTCCAAAAGTCAACAAACGCCCAGTCGAACCAGACTTCCGTCTCGTTCTCGTACATAGGGATGAATGTTGGATTCAGCGCTTGTGGTGTCGGACATGGCAGAACCCAGAAATCGGGGCCGACGACCTTGATGCGTTCGTCGTCTCGTACGCGATTCATACGCCCGACGAGGACATCAACACCAAGGCGTGTAAGAATTGGGTGTATCGTTTCTCTGTTGGCAGATTAGCTATCCTATCTACTAGACTATTGAAGAGAACGCACCGCGTGATCTCGCCTGGCTCGCGGTTGAACTCGTAACATAGACCAAGGACGAACGCACAGAGCCCCGGGATAACCACGTCCACTTCCGATGGTTGATTCAGCTGCTCGACCAACTAACATAGCCCACTCAGCGGTCAGATGGAGGGAATTCGTGCTGGGGTACTCACCACGCCCAAGCCGCCCGCCTCCAGGAACTCCCGCACGGCCTTCGGGTCCTCCCAAAGCCACTGCGACAGAAGCGAAAGATAGCTGCATATGACACGGTCGCACTCTCGCTGCTCGCGCTCCGAGAGCCCCGCGCGCGAGCGCGATAGGAACGACAGCGACAGGTGTTCCGTGAGGAGCTGCAGCAGCGTCTGCGGCTCGTCCTGGTCCTCGGGCTCCGCCTCAGCCGGCGGGGCCTGCCCGCCATCTGCGGGCACGAAAAACGCGCCGCCCGACGGCGCCGCCCCGGACGGCGGCATCGGCGCGAGCGACGGCGGCATGATCGCGCGCGCAAGCGCCTTGCACTGCGGCGCGTGGCGGATGAGGTGTGCGAAGAGCACGGCCGCGAATTGGAATGAGACGACGTTGGCGCGGTCGAGCGGGGAGCTGGGCGGTAGTATCAAGCCGAAGAGCAGCGGCGTCACAGGCGACCGCGCGTGCAGGCCTGTGTCCGTTGTGAGAGGCGAGAGGGGCTGTAAGGTGGCGTGCGTACCTGAGTTTTCTGGTGGGAGCATGCCGCTCACAATCGCCTCCTTTACGCGGTCTTCCCGCAAGAAGTTCTGCATCATGTAAGATATAATGTAAGTCGCAAAATGACATGCGCTGTACCTCGAAGACAGCTACGGCGGTGCCACGCAAGTCCATACCCTCTTTGAACCGTCGAGTCGCATCAAGTCCGTTGTACTCGCCATGCATGATCAACTCCAGAAGCGCGTCAATGCCGGTAGCGGCCTCGAGCCGGTCCCATTCCTCGCCATTGGTCTCAGGTACAGGCATATATGGCGTGAGGATCATGTCTGGCAACATCGCTGCCGCGTTCGCTGGTAGAAGACGAAGACACTACTCGGCCCCGTCAGTCTCCGAACTCGATTTTCACGGAAGCACGCACCTGAACTTTCAGGCGAGTCGGTGCGTTCGATGCCAGAGCCATCTCGATCAACAGCCTCGTAAATGCATACCCTTCCCTAAGCTGTGCGGCGGACAGTTGACGCGAGAAAATGAAGGTACACTTGCTTGCCACATACACCTGTGCCTTTGGAGCCCAACAACATCCCAATCGCTTCAAGAACCAGCGCAGCGCACTTCGTCTTGGAGTCATTCCAAAATTGCAGCGCGAACTCTTGCGGGACGCCTTCGTCCGGCTGCACGTTGGGGTTGAAATACAGCAGGGAACAGAGGAGTGATGGCAGGCCAGTTTCTCGGAGATAGCTCTGCGACGCTATGCATGAGTAGACTGTGAATAGGCACGGCATTGGGAATTCACCTGATTTGAAGTATTGAATCGGAGGAGGGTATCTACACACTTCAACGCATCTTCAACGTGCTCCCTGGCGTCGAGGCCGCCTTCTCGCGTGACAATGTTGAAGAGTTTCTCAAAGACGCCGTCAAAGGCGAGGATCTTCTGGATTTCGGTGCTCTGTCGTATGAGTGCGGCGAGCAGTCTGAGGGCGTCTGTAAATCAGGTAAATTCGTGCGACTGGAAAAAATAAAGGCGCACTCACCGCGAGTAATCACGTCCCCGCTCTCCTCTAGCAGCGCTACTACTGGCCCTGGTCCGACAGGTGCCTTGAGAAAATATACCTGCGCCTGCTGCGCACGATTGTGGAGGATGGTGGTGAGAAGCACGCACGAACACTGGCGAATATGGTAGTCCTGGTCCGCTAGTAGCGCGAGGAGTTTGTGTATTGTTCGCTCATTCTCCAGAATGCGGTCAGTATGCACGAAGCCGAGGTCGCGCAGGTTGTACTGGGTGTCAAGGGTGTCGCATAGTGTATGGACGCATTCTAAGGCCGCGCGGCCGATGTCAGGATCGACTTCGGCATCGTTTTGAATGATGTCTAGAAGGCCTGGGAGGGCGTGCTCGCCGACGATCTGTTTGTGTGAACGTGCGATTCCCTTCAGTGAGAGGACTGCTGCGCGGCGGTCAGCGAGTAGCGTGGCGGGCGAAAGTCGATCGCTGAGGCGAGTGACGGTCTCCAACGGTGTCTGTGGTGCGCCCGTTGGACCACGGAGGGCGACGTAGGTCTGCGAGAGGAATTCCATAGGACAAGAGTGCGGCGGCGAGATCAAAAGTCGCGAGCTCGTTGCGCTCGACGACGTGGAGTGCGAGTCGGAAACCCCGGAGTACTTGGCAGCGATAGATGCTCGAGGCGTGGGAAATTATGGGCAGCTGCACGAATCCACCGGTAGCTAGTACTTGCCTCTCTCAAGTTGACGACTACGACCTACGACGTTTTCCGAATCTCGCGCTGCACCTTTTGCGGTCTTTGTCTGGACCGAGAGTTCTCAAATTGCCTACTTAGCTCGCCTGTATCCAATTTTCGACTGTAGAGCTTCGCGTCAACGCATACTTCTAGTCACGGAAAACCTTCATCGGTGTGCTCTATCTCTACATATTCATCTTTACTTTTCCTCACAACATCCTGCTTTGTTGTAGCTGACAGCGCTTCCACACCATTCTGCTCCTTGACGGGGCGCTCGTGATCTTCAGTGAAATCACGGCTATCCCTTGGACTTTCGTTCTCGCAGACTCTCAGCTAGCCGGCACCCTTTGTCGGCGTCTACCTCATCTCTCACAAAGCTTCACTTGGTGCCGACGACAAGAGCATGGCGGAGAAACTTTTAGAAATGTACGTCGCTTTTGCTCTTCTTGGACCCTTTGATGACATAGCATAGACAAAACTCGGCAGACCTCCTCATGCCGCCTGGCACTGAAGCAAACCATATATTATGGTACAAGTGCCAAAACAAATATGTTATCCCCGCCCACAAATCCGAAGCGCGGGGTATGACCCTACATGGCGTATCCGTAGCCTGCGTGGGCCTGTTTTTCATACTCGCCCAACCAATCACGGTCCCTCCTACTGTGGTCCACATCCAATATGCAGCCCTGATCTTGGCCTTGGGTATCGAGCGGATCGTCATCTCTCAGATGCAATGGTGGGAGCGAGCTACACTACGGGCGGTACGACCCTGGGGCATTGAACCTGCTAGCAGCGGCGAGCGTTACCTCGGACTGTTTCGACGCCTTCATTACCCTATGCTTGATCACCTTGCGCAGATACTACCTCCCGGACGATCCATTCCTCGTCGCCTTCATCTTAGCACCCATCGCTTGACAATGTTCGTCTACATGGTCGTCACCGCCCTCCCCGTCTGGAGGCCCCAATCGGAATTCAGTACCCCGTTTACCCATGTCGCACGAGCCGCATGCTACTCTCTCTGCCGGAAGTACCCCAATCTGTCGTCCGACTGCTGCGAGTGGTCTCCCCGACGTCTGCTGCGACATTCCAGAAGCGTTTGGACGTGTTTGGTAGCGACGTAGCTGTCCACGACGAGGCAACCTTGATGTTAATAGCAAGATCGCTGGAAGTCTACAGTCGGATACTGCGCTCTCTACGACAAGGCCGTAATGGACGAGTTCATCTCCTGCCTCTTGCCCTTCCTCAAAGACGCTGCTCGAGCTGAGGCGCTCGCCATCGAGCAGGCTTGCGCAGACGCCGACTTCAAGGGTCTCTTTCTCGGCTTCGGGAGGGAGTCGATCCCAGATATCCAGAAAGAGTTCCTCGAATCGGATGCTTTATGTCCCGCGTGGCGAAGCTCCTGCTGGCGGCCGCAGCCGACTTTGGCAATGACCTACGAGTTCAACAGAACAAATACTTCCTCGAGCTCTTATGCTTCATATCTCAGCAGGAGACGCCCCTCGCCAATTCCCTCGCTGATAGCCGTCGATCATTCGGAATACCGGTATACAACGTAGGCATCCCAACTACTATATCCGACATTCCAGCTAATGTTGACGTCTGTTCCTCGCCTTTCCAGCGGAGGAAGGGGTCAGGATATGGGTCGTTCGCGAGCTGAAGCAGGTGCGAATATTCGTCACGCAAACGAAGACGGTGGCCAAACACGTGCATAATTCGGCCGCAAACAAGCGCCTTACCGCCGTCGTCCTTACTCCTTCGTGTTCCTGGGCTCCCACTTGTGCCACTTCTTTACTAGCATGTTCAATTCTTCCCGATGCTGCCGATTCTTGGACCTTGGACGCCTACTCGTAGTTCTCTCCGCGCTCTATGTCTGATGTATGCGTCCCGTGTTGACTTGTGATTTCGCTCGCTGTTCTTTGCGTCCTTCTGCCTTCCTCTCCCGCAACGTGGTGAGATCGGGATCGCTGTCTCTTCACTCGTTTCCTTCGACTGTATTGTAAGTTAATCTACCTGGTACACACTGTTTCACGCCCAAGATGGAATGTTCTGCTCTTTGCGACATGCTCAGCCTCAAATCTCGGCGATCTGTTCCTGGACTGTGTCAAGATAGATCTATCCTGGGTATCAAATAACCCAGTAATGAGCCCTCAAATCTCTTGCATATGTAAAAATAAATTTAGATGGACACAACGCAACTCGGACAGCAGTGCGCCACGCCGTCGATAAACACCTGGTGTATACAGTACTGAGATACAACTACATGTTACATTGTCAAGGCGCCGGACTAAACACTCTGTACGATTATCACTACCACTTGTAAGTCAGATACACGTTTGAAGCTGTTGAAAGCAGTGCACACACCATAGTCGGAATCGGAAGCGAATAGAACTCTCCTCGATGATCCATCCGCGCACATTTCTCGTTCCATCCCGCTGGGAGATGCCACGACCTGACTTGCTGGTCGTCCGGGCGAACCAGGACATACTTGACGTTACCCTCGGCCTCGATCTTCGGGCGTTTGTCGTCTCTCGGTTCTCTCAGTGCCGCTACTCGTTCGCAGACCTCGCGAATAGCAGACCGGATGAACAAGTAGCTCTCCGGTGAGCTCATATGCCTCGTTGCCATTGTCATTTGAAAGACCCACATCGTTGCTCTCGGGATGCCCGAACCCTTCTTCGCGTCGACGTCACAGAAAATCGAATCAAACAAAGTGTCGTTGGATTTCTACAGGACGTAGTACTTGCACTCGGCCATGTCGGAGGGAGGGCACGAAGACTCGAATGGCGTGATTTCCCTCTTATGCATGTGCAGGTGGAGAGCATCGCTGGAGGTCGAATCTGTAGTGTACTCTGGCGCATTGTCGGCACTGCTCTGGAGGTGTTTCATCTTAAAAAGCTTCAAGCCTTCTTGACCTTCGGACAGAAAGCGGTGTGCTATCGCTTCAAACATCAGCAAAATGTCTTGCCTTTGGCGAGACTAGCGAGTATTAGCGAGATTGGCAGGAAGTAGGGCATCTAAGCGTACTAGCGCCAGTTGGCGCTTATCTTTGTTGCACGAACCCACGCGTGCCCACGCGCGCAAAAGGCTGAATCATGCCTCCCCTAAACTACACGTGATCTCGTCAGCCAATCACGACGCGCCACCAGACTGAGGCTCTCGCGTCGTAGCCGTCGCCAGTCCGTCGCCGTCTCGACTCTCATGTCTTTCTTCCTTCCCCTTTACTCGTCCTCAGTTCCATCGCTTCCAGTGTCCCCAGTCCCAAACTCGGGCCTCTCATTTTGAATCAGAACGACCCGACACGACCCAGCCGCACGAGTCTGACTTCCGACCTCTTTCGCCCTCTTCTTACCCTCACCATCGCTCCCCTTGACGGACACGATAGTGCTGCCGTGCCCAATGAAGCAAGTAAGTCTTCTCTCGCTCCACCAACATCGACCTCACATCTCTCTAGCTCTCCAGTTCTGTGCAATGATATGGGTCGCAGTTGTGATTTGAAGCTTCGAGCGGCGTAGCCTTGGTACGTCGTCGTGGTCGTTATACGAACATCTTCCACTCACCCCTTTATTTATACTCAAGCTCCTTGCATTCACTCTTCCCCTCATTTCGTTCCTCGCCCCGTCTAACATCGTCACTCGCCATGTCATACCTCCCCATTGCTACTCGCACCTCCGAAGAGCTGAAGAGCTGGTGACCAAAAACGCGACATCCGCGGCCTGAACAGGTATGGGGGTGACTCGCTGTCTCGCCCATGCACACAATACCGAAATTTTAGCTTCCGGATCGGCTGGTGCTCAGAGTACTCGGACGGCGTCTCAGCGTGTGGTTGTTCCAGGGTGGAGTCTTATTCATCGAGGTGAGTGTGTCACTTTGAATGACATCGCGTGGGCGGATATGGAGGCGTTCTTCTCGGCCGCATGCGAGGCCATGTGCATGTAGCTCCATCGTCTCGCAGCGAAGACTTCTTGCTAGGCCTCGTGTCTTACTGTAAGAGTATCGAGGAGTGGAGAGTTGGTGTAGATATGTATTAGAATCTATGTAGATACTGTGCAATAAATGTCGTTTTCATGATCTTTGAATGGTGTGAGTGAGCTCGGATTGTATGCAACATTATCTCCAGAACTCCGTTATAGCGCCAGAACTCGAGTTTGGAGTTAGGCAAGTCTGTTTAATTCTAAACCGAGTTCTGGACAACTAGACGAACTAGCGACATTTGTAGCAACTAGATCTAGTTCCGCCAATTCGATGACATTTTGCTGATGAAGCACACACCCGCCAAGGTGGGCACCTCCGGGTACCTTCGAAGGATACCGAAGAGTGTGACGGCTTGCACATCCTCAGCGTCCCTCAGGTACTCTAACACCTTGTTCTCGATGTCGGGCGACTTGAGAGTTACCGTAAAGCGATCATGTTTAGACATTGGGGTGGGGCGTGGGGAGATAGCAGGGATGGTGTGGGTGGCCACGTTGGCGTCTTTTGACGACGACCCTACGAGATTGCAGAGGTTAGCGAGACCCTCCTTAACTATCTCCAACATGTCGATATCCGGGTACTCTTCTACAGCAGAGTACACATCGCGAGCGGCAAAGCCGACCGTCCTTGTGGCGAGGTCGACCATGGCCTCGATCACGTCGCGAGGGGAGGCCTCGAAGTTGCTGCCGTCGAGTTTGCCTTCCTCCTTCATCTCACGAAGTCGCTGATCCCAGAGACTATTGCGTGCATTCTCAATGTATCGATGGCGTCGGGGCGATGTGGTCTGACTGGATCTCGGTTCCACTTCCCGAGTGAGCTTGTCGTAGAAATACTGGCTCTCGAGGCTGTGATGACGCTTTACTGTGAGACTGCGGTAATTAAGTAGGGGTAATTCAACGCACCCCGCGAGAAGTTCATCCCGACCCCACAACGGTAGTCCCCAGATGCACGCACGGCGGTGTTTTGCCCACGCATGATAACTAGTGGGATCCGGAGGAGCAGTGTGGACGGCAAAGACAAGGGCCTCTAATATACCGCGAGGTGGCTCCTGCCTTGATTCGTCCGTGTCAATCAGAACCCATATAGGGTGACGGCCTTCGGCTTCGGAATATCGCTGAAGAAGACGTCACTGTGAGGCATTACGTGGACAGTGGCATCGAAGAACAGGAGTGCCATCTCGCTTCGATAGAGGACGAATGGTTGGTTTGAGCAATCAGTATCAGGACAATGTACCCCAAGAACATGCTCTTGCCTGCAGAGTAGCTGTGAGGCGGACATTGATACTGGAGTCTAATTACCCACCAGTACAAGGCTGACCAGTGACCACCACTCCAGACTTCGGCCTATCCCTTCGCAGTTCGCAGATTTGGTCGAACATAATCTTCAAAGACTCGCGGACGAGGAGATGGTCATTTGTTTGCTCGAGGAAGAACGGACCGAGGCTATCAGTTGGACTGGAGACAGGGAGAGAGTATATGGGTAAACATTTGTGTTAAGAACCTTTGCGTTGGTGTGTTTGTGCGCCAGTGCTGGTAAAAAGCTTGCCACTGATTACGAGCCCGAGACCATTTGGCCCGCTGTCCTGGTTCCCAATTCCATTCTTCGCCTGAGCGTCGTTGTGAATAGCAAGACAAGACAGGAGATGAAAGTAGACCTACGGATGTCGCGTGAGTGAGCATGCGCGTAGGAGAAAGACGCGGGCAAGGAAGACATCTCACCCGCGGCGGCGATTTATAGTACTTTGCCGGGTCACTGATAGTGAGTGTAGGGCGCGAAATTTAGCTCGCCGCTCGTCGCGTCGCGTCGCGTCGACGGCTCAAACCCCACGGTCCCGTGGTATGCTTATATAAGACTGTCCGGGTCGCTCCGCAACTGAATCCGGTAACTTAGTCTCTGTGGCTCGACCTCAAGTCGTTCTGTCGAATCTCAGGCTGATATAGGGCCTGCCGTGGGTCGACCCGGATCAAACCCGGGTCATATCCATGGGTATCTTAGACGTCGTCCTTATGCCCGCACCCGTCCCGGGTACCCAAGTATGGGTACGGGTGCATCCATGGGTGCATCCGTGGATCCACGGGTCACCCGTGGGTTGCTGATGAGAAAACAAGAAAGCTCGTTGTAGATATGCAAGTGACGTAGATTAACTCTAACTAATTACGATCACCTTGTCAGAGTTTGCTTGGCTCTCCTTTTTCATACGAGCGGCCACAATGCTCGAGGCGATCTCCATGTCGGGCATCAGAGGTGTATGAATCCATGAACCAATGGCCATCTTGGCCTTGAATGACTGCGAGCTCATGCCATGCTGCATGTGATTCATCTGCAGTCGGCCTCCGGAAAAAGCACGCTCTGCATCAACAGATGATGCTTTATAATGAAGTCAGCACAGCTGGAAGGCGTATTACAGTATACGCACCTGGTGCTGAGAGGAAATCCAACGCCATCCGGGCAAGCCGGGGACGTGTCGGGAGTTCTCTTTCCCAGTACTTCAGAACACCCCCTACGGAGGTTAGGTCACGTTGAGTGAGACGAGGTGCCTGCAGGTAAGCTTCGATGCTGTCAGGATCGATGTCGGGGACTGCATCATCCGTTGAGCGAGCAAATGACGCCCATTTTGAGAGGCTCCGCTATAGATGAGCATGATGAGTCGGGATAACGTCGTACACGTCGTCTGTTGGCGAACCTTTTCTTGGGCAGTAGATGTAGTCGCCGATGAAGAGCCTTGTCCTGCTGCTGTTTGCGCCAGTATCGTGCGAGTTGCGTAAGATTCTGACCACCGGGTGTTGACAAGCCTCTTGACCTCCTCGCGATCTTCAGGACGCCAGCCTGGATTGTTGTCAAACCAGGCAACCTTCTTATCCGGGCACATAACTAGCAAAAGATGCACGTCGTAAGCACCGTGATGAGAAACAAGACAACAGCGTACCAATTGCGATCCGATAAACTTCGCAGTCATCAGATAGAGCATAATACTTTCCGACCATGATGAGAGACGCATGAGCAGCAACTCGGATGGTATTAGGTAGCTCCACGCTGTCCCGAACATGCGTAAGCTGTTGTTCTAAGGTCTCAAGCATAGGCACGACTTCGTGCACTAGTGGCACTTCAGACTGCGAAAAGAGGTCGGTCACCTCTTAAAATATCTACGAAACACGGGATCAATCTCCTGGTTCAGTGGGACCGCCGTGGCAGTATCTCAGACCACTCACCTGGAGGACATCCTTCAATTCCTCGGCCAATGCCCATTGCTCGTTCGTAAGAGCGTACTCCTCCAGCCCATCTTCTGTCGTCAATTTGCGTATCTCGGCCTTGAAAGCAATGTGCGCAGCCAGACATGCGTAATCCGAATTCCACCTTGTCGGAACACGCCTGTCAAGTCGCTTCTTCTGATCGTGCTCCCCTTGCATCGCCACAACAAGCCGTTCGAACTTTTCTTGAAGTGTCGGTGAGTCATGTAATCTGCGAGCAAGGCCGGCCACCTAAACATTGTCATAAGCTACGTTGCCGGCCGATAAGTGTGTTATCATACCTTGGGAAACAGGCCGAGCGCTGTCTTCTCTTCGCGAGCAGTCAGTATGACTCCGTAGGCCGCCGCCTCGCGTACGGCTTGTCCTTTCACGGAACTGACTGCAGAGTCGTCGTGAGCGGCCTTCGCAGGATCAGGTAAATCACCTGGATCATGATCTTCATTCAGAAAGTCTTGCTCAACAGCTGTGAAGCCAGAGCTGTCGGCGCCCTCTTGTATCACGACACTTTCGTTTGCGGCACTGGTATCAGCAGCAGTGGTCGAACGACTACCTCCACGCTTCCGTTTGGTCCCAACGGCAACTTTGACGACTTTTTTGCGGGCGGGTTGGAGGTAGAAGAATGATAAAAATGCCTAAGCACATTCAGTCAGTATTGATCGCTGCAGCATGGACTGGATTGCTGTCACACCTTGGCAATGAGATTGACCGTATGAGGGAAGCAGCGGATCCGCGATAGCTGTCCACGGAATGAGGGGATCTCGATTTGCAGGCCATCTGTTGCAGTGTCGCAATTGCTAGCATTGTCCATGCCAACGGTGTGGAGCTGGCGGGAAGGCCCAAGATTGAGTACAACTTCTACGACGTTCATGAGAGGGTACTAACTTTATCGTCCAGGCCGAAGCGCCTGACACAATCTGCTGTTGCCTGCGCGAGATAAAGACCTGTGTGGCTTTGCTTTAAACTACACGATGTTGACAGGCTTTGAGTTCACGCGATGCTTCGATCACTGCAGTTACTCACCGTATAAACTCGAGAATAGTGCGCCATATCTTGCCTTGCGCAAACCATACGATGACGACGCCGAGGTACGAGTACGCAAAAGGTGCGGTCCATCCATCAATGACGAGATGGATTGATCCAGCATGTTTCTATGTCGCATGGCCTTCATCAGACAGAACCAATAAGACAAGAACAATAGCAACATACTGAAAAGTATTCCTTGACTTTCTGGGACACCGATTTGTAGATCGCCTTAACGTCTTCTGAGATAGTGCGAGGTGAGGGTATTACCGTCCCCGGCCGCAGTAGCTCAACCTCCGCCTGGTAGTCCGGATCAAGCACAGAGTTGAACGGACGTTTCGAACGTGCACATCTCATGGCCAGCAACGCACGATGACGTGCAGGTGTGTACTTGGAGATGGTGTTCGTGAGTGTTTGTTGAGCACCTGCACTTGTGTCGGCTCCTTGAGCGACATTCCTAGAGGTGTTACACAGATCCATTGTGCGTTTGAGGTTCTTGGTGCCATGTGCCGTCTGCATGCGTTTCCGCCTCTGCACGTTATGACCTTTCGGATCAAAGCGACAGTGAAACTCAAATTCGATGTTGTCAGGCGACCTGTCAGAGCGATAGTAGCGCTTGACCTTGACATCGTAATGTGCATAGACCGGCGACGTCCAAGTGCGTTTGGCTTCCGCTTGAAAGACTGTCAATAAATTGTAATATGCATGGAAAAAGAGACGGACCGATGATTTCGTCGTCCGATTTGTGCCAAATATCCCGATCGGACCCATCGCCGACACGGTTCCTGTGCTTCTTGCGTGGTTTGGGGGGAGAATGAATGATTACCGGGCTCAACGATCGTTCGCCGGGAGGGTTGGGCCGTCGTCGTCTTGTGTTTTTTGATGGACTGTCAGGTGAGGGGGAGCGTGTTCGCTTTGATCGCGTGTGCTTCGAGGGGGAGTCCGGACTGGAAGGACGAGGTCTTGGAGTTGTCGGACGAGAACTTCCACCTGTAAAGCTCGTGAGATAGATGATAGAGATATCATAAATTCACCTTACCAAGGACTAGGCATCGCACGTGCAGATGAGACAATGCACCTATCGCGAGGTCCCCAAGCCTCTCGTGCCTCTCTAGCGCTCGCGGATTGCGACCCGACGTATACAGATGCGTCTCGCGAGAGCTAGCCGACTGCAGACCTCTGACTGCGAGCGAGGTGAGCACATCTCCCACCGTAGTGTCATTTGAGACAACTTCGAATATATATAAGTAAAATATATCATCTCCGAGCACATGCTACATACCTAGCGGAACGGAGGGGCCTTGGATTGGAACGACAAAGACCGTATACGGATTAGACTGCTGGAGACGCTTGAAGCGGTCGAGTCGTAGGTGGAAAATGTGTGATCGACGGTAGCGTCGCCGAGTCCATAGGCCTGCGACTATGCGGCCGAAGGGAATGGCGGACGGAAAAAACCCGTGCACTAAGCAAATTCGGAGAGTCAGCTACACATGTAACAGCATTGAGTGCAGTCATCGGCTCACCAAGAGAGAACACATATACCAAGGCTTCGCTATACAGCATCACCAGGGCTCCTGGGTGACGTCGTACAACTTGCAAAAGTTCGGAACGATGGAATGACGCCGGTGGAAGTAATAGGGCGAGACCGACGGAGAGGGCGAGGGGGAAACTGAAAATCACGAACAGGGACAGATAGCATTGCCACATATGCGTGACGACTGCAGCCGTTGTCGGAGGGTGGAGGGTCTGATGAACCCTCCGAGAAGGAGGTACCATGATCAACACTGGCGATCACGGATGGTCAGCAAGCTGCACGGTGGTGATTGAGAATGCATAAGAACCTACCTGTTGAGATGAGCAACTTCTCGTGGGTCCTGCAAGTGAATGGGAAGAAGAGAGGATAGCCCGACATCCGACTTTTATTATGAACCCATCGAGCCGATTGAGACACCCTGGCAACGCAAATTGAGACCATAAGACTCAGATGAATTCAGAGGAATGGACGCACTCTCATTTGCATGGTCTCCGAGCTCGCTGAGTGCAAATCTGTGTAAGATCGTACTAGGGTAGTGTTGCACGGAGATACCCAGCATGTTCCGAGTTGGAGACAGTCCCTCAACAAAACAGCTTCAAGTGTGTCGGGTGTGTTAGTTTCCTAGACGTATCAATCAACAACTAACAGGACTATCTCATCAAGCACGAAGAAAGACTAGTTGCGGTCCCTCCGGCTCGAGGGCGGGTAGATTGACTGGCAAGATTGGCTTGAAGAGATCGTCGGCCGGAGGCAGAAAGGGATCTGGATCTGCGAGCGGGGGGACACAAATTCGCTGGTTACTTCAGGGACGTGATGATATTGCATGTTGGCGGAGGAACAAGTGCGTTGCGCTGGCAGCGACTGAGCGAGTCCGAACGCGGCGGCCACTGCTGAGTTCAAATTGTTTATTACCCGCCCACCCGTGGGCGCCCGCGGATACATAGACCTCGGACCCGTACCCACCCGGGTACTCAGACCCCAGGTACCCGTACCCACGACACCCGTACCCGCCATTACCTGCGGGTGTATACCTGTGGATGACCCGGGTAATCCCTGCCCACGGCAGGCCCTAGGCTGATATGGCTCAGCGGCGGCGGGTCGCTCGCCTATAAAGGCCTTTGAGTAGTCCTCATCTTCTGTAAATATTCACCGTCTGACATCCAAAGAATCTTTCCTCGTACGTCGTCCTCGTCCCTCACAAATCTCTCGCTCACGCAACAAATTTCCAAGATCGTTTGCGCAAGCACGACACAAGCACGACAAGTGATCCGTTCCTCAGACTTTACGTGCATTCGAGTGGTCGTACAATGAATGTAATGACACCTGTGGAAGCTATGACAATCTTTGCTTTTCCTCCTCAATCGCTTTCATCGCGTCGAATATCTCCCCCAATGCGATCCACCCAAAGCTCTTCGCCCCAAACTCGTTCCTGCGAGCGAACGACGCAAGCCACGCCGCCCACGCGCGCCGCAGCCACTCCTCGTTCGAGAGGTCGTCGTCGCCCTCAATCTCCTCCCTAATGTGTTTGACGAGCATGCTCGTCTGATCCCGTAGCTGTGACATCGCGTCCGTGCGCCTCCGCGGCTGCGTACACTTGGCGACGATCGTGCCCGCAATAGCTTCGTCTTCGGACAGCATGGCGTGACGGTGGCGAGACAAAGCGTTGGAAGCACAAATTGCCTGTAGCTCGGGTGTGTATCCATCTAGCAACAGGCGGGCGGGAGGCTCCCCGGGCTGTGCGGACGCAGTGTCGGTGTCGATGTATCTAGAGACTCGGTTATGGACAGTAGAATACAGTGGGTTTGCGTTTAGATCCTCCATATCGATGTCGGCGATGTCGTCAAGAATGTCACCGATCTCTTCATCGCCATAATCGGCATCGCCATCTCGCCACGACGCGTGCAGATTCGCGAGAGGGTTCGAGGTAGTCAGGTCGATATCACGGAAAAGCCGACCGATGGCTTTGTTGCTCCTGTAGTAAACCTTCGACTCGTCCAGATTGACGAACTCTCCGGCATTCCAATCTGGTCTCTCGGGCCTCTTTAGCCTTGGGACGCTCTGGATCGACACAGGTTGTCCGCTCTTGGGAAAGTCCACGGCATCGCTGTGTACTTGCGCGAGCTTTAGACAGTCCGGGCTGTAGATGCCCTCAGAATCTGCAATGAGGAGCCATTGCGTCGCAACCATTCCTAGAAGCTGCAGAATGCTCGTCAACAACAACAGCTAGACACGGATAGTGTAACATACGTCGTTGTTGATATAGTCGGCCACAAAATCTGCAACGTCCTCCATCGTGCTAGGACGATCTAGATACTTCCTCTTCGCAGCTTTGTACGCCGCTGGCGGATAGTTCTTGGGTGGAAGTAGATCTTGAAATGTTGTGATGTTGTACAAATCACCGTCGAGGTCGCCGCCTCCCAAGTACGAAGGAAGTGGTCGATCACCTAGTAAGAGTCAATCAGTGAGACAATCAATGACAAATCGTCAATGGTGTGTACCTTTTACAGAGAAAACAACACTCGGGGCCAAAGGCTCCCTGGCAAATGGCGAGTCTGGGGGAGGCGCTCCGATCGCGTGGACCACTTGAACATCGCCCGGATGGATGACAGGAGATCGCGTTATAAGCACACGTCCCTCAAGATATTTTAGGCTCTGGGTCTCCAGGTCTGTGACGCACACGAATATCTCGTCCGGTTCCAAATAGCCATGGAAGTCAGGAACCCCGACCACGGTGTAGCCATCAGGGACAGGGATCCTGGAGTGATGCTTCAGATCGCGCAGGATGTGATGAATTGCGGATCTCATAATCCGACGATAGAATCCGTCAGCCGAGGTCGGAGAGAGTCCAAGTTTTGCCATATGAAGAAAGATCGAGGACAGCCGGTATGAGCCTCCGAGTCCGAATTGGTCGAGGACATTGCCAGCTTTGTCGTACGAGTATGCAGACTCCCCAACGTCGCGGATCGTCGCATCTTGCAAGCCCTTGAACACTGTATAGGGAACACCCAGCCCCTCGAGAATCATGATGACAGGCCTGTTAAGGTTGAAAGGGCTGGGACGGACAAACGCCTGCACGATCTCCATGTCGGGAGAATGCGGTGCGTCGAACTTGATCATGGATTGCCGTAGAACGACAACACGCCCAGATAGCGTGTAATCGACGCTGATCACGCCTTTCGAGCCCTGGAAGCGAACCTGAAAGACGGTAGAGGGCTTCAGAGCGCGACGCGTGCCGCGTTTGCCACGTTGTTGCAACTTCTTCCATATAGCGTTGGCCATTTCAACTGACACAGCTCCCGCGCCGTCCGTGAAGTTATAACTCCCATCACTTGACTTGATATCCGGTGCCACGATATACTCGTCTACCTTGACGGGAACCGACGACTCCGTGGTCGTGAAAGCCTGAGATATCCTGGCCGCGAAGCGTGCAGGACAGCGGAGAAGATTGAGATCGTATTGGAGATTGTCGAACGTGCCAAGTCGTGCGATGATCGTCGCAGCATTGATCACTTCTCCCGTCGAATCCGTGAAGTCCTTCACGAACCAAACAGTGTGAGACTTCAACGCGGATTGTGAATATGCCAAGAACCGGAAATGCCGGCCAGCGATGTGGAGCCCGTCCTTCAGGATACGTCTGACCCATATCGCGATGAATGAAGGACCGTCGATCTCGCGATCGTGCCGATATTGTAGTGTCGTCTCTTCGGTGAAGGAGACGCGTAAGAAGGAGTCGTAGTTATCGGCATATAGACGCATGATACGATTGGAACGCTCGGGTAATGGACCGTCTAATCGCATGGCGGTTGGAGTGACAATTGCGTGAAAAGAATCGAAGATGCCGTCGTCGCCGCCCCTGTTCGAGACAAGGGGTGCTTGGGAGTATTCTCTTTCGCATCGACGAAAGAGATACTCGAATGTCGATGTCGAACGGATTTTGGAGGTCGCCAGGGTACTCCGTAAGTGTCGAATTAGACCGATGAGATACGAAGACCCCTTCGAGCTTAGTCTACGACCGATAAGACCGCGAACAGAGAGGATGTCCCAGACATCTGCAACGAGGCCACGGACAAGGGCTTCAATCTGGAATGCAAGTGGCCAATCCAAGCTTTGAAGCCACGCTTGATATTCGTCGAGACGTTCCTGGGTGAACCGATGCAAGTATATGACGGGTGGGCAGGAGGACTGCGAAGCGCGTAGCTGATGCGCCTTGCATAGCTTCCGAAACTTGGACAACCCTTGCACCGTCCTAGTTACAAGGCGGATGGCCAGAGCCGCATAAGGAAGGATGCGAACGTGGTCCTTGTCTTCGGGATATAGGCTCGTGTGTCTGGTGCGCTTGGCGGGACGGTAGGAGAAAAGTTGGGGTAGGATCTGGGCAGACTTGGTCTCGAAGACTGGAGCTGAGCGTAGTGACAAGAATATAGCACCGCCCGAGTCAGTGGCGGACCGCGCGATCTGAGAGGTGGGAATGACGATGGAGCGGATTGCGGTACCTAGGTGGAGGATCTGGATCCGGAGCTCTCTGCGCTCTCTCCCGAACGATAGTCCGCAGTCTTCGGAGAATGGTTTCTCCCATTCGACGGTAAAGCGTCCGTCGCGCATCTCCCTCCCAAACTGGATCATCTTGATAGCAATACCCGCAGCTACCTCTCCCTCCAGCTCCGATTTTGATTCTTCTACGGCATTCGAGAAGAACCCTGAAAGTCGGAGGTCAAATAGTCTCAAATTGTTCATTGCTGCTAAATTATTTATTAGTGATTAGCCGCGATATCGGGTGGTGCTCACTCGTCGACGCAGGGGTTGAGATAGTGTCCACAATGGTGTTGTCTTCTGGGTCCATATACAATCGCACCAGCGTCTAAGAGCGCGACGAGTGGGAACCCAAGGACACTGGTTAGGAAAGACGATACCATCCTATTATATCACATCCATCGGCGCAATGGCAAAGCGGGCCGCGATAGACACCTGGCCACACGGGTGACAAGCGAAGCTCTGAGCCTTTGCTGTGCCTTGCGCAATGGGCCCTCGTGGGGCTGCGCACATGTTCTGCAGTCCCCAGAATGTATGGATGGGGCGGGGGTATGATAGTGTGCGGCGCCATTCGGCGATCTGTTGCTCAAGATAGACTCAACGTACTCTTCTCGCTGAAGTTCCTCAGGTTGTCAGTTTTCATTTCGAAGATAAGGATGCTCGGGTACGTACAGGAAAATGTAAAGATGGTTTGCATACGTGCCGCAAGTGTTTTGTTGTCATACCGCATTAGTGAGCGGCATGTTAGGCAGGCGGAAAAAGGAGCAATAAGATAGAGCCTCGGAGGAAGCCAATTCAGAGTCCTCGAGGCAGAGCGTATCCAGAAGGACGACACTTCGAAAATTTTCATGGACGATACCGCAGCGTCGACAGTACAACGCGATTGCAAGTTCAAGCATATATGATGTTGGACCTAGACCATCTAGCTATTCAGAGTGCGGACGAGTACGAACATCACGTCGAACGGGGCCAGTTCTCTGCCGCAGAGTAGTCGAACCTTCGTACGTCAGGATCCTGCTTGACCACCAGCGTGAGCGAACGCAGTCGTTTGTGGACATTCACATCTTGTGAATCCAGATAGGTCATTCCGCAATCAGAAGTTGTGTATCGAATGGCGAGGGAGTTGTCTTGTACATGTTACTGACGAAAAATCAAATATTGATGCTTCATAATTGTCGAGCCTGGAACACTCACTTCGTCTTGTCCAACTTCAGCACAACAACCTGAGCCCTTTTCCTTTTTGATTCCCGTCCGAGTGGTGGTCGCGAGGGTTCCGAGCAGTGCAGTCAACATAGGCGAAGATGGAGCAAAATGGGAACGAGAGAGATCATGTCATCCGCGGGGAAGTTGGGCCAAAACCTGGGCCGCACCCCGGCCGGCAACCCTGCCGCATTCGGAACCCCCGCCTATGGTTCGTGGGAACTCTCTTCGACCGCACTGTCGTCGTCGTCTCACACGGCGAGGACGTCTATCTCCACATCCACATCCCTGAAAATCTCCCAAAAATGTTTGATATATCTAAATGCAAAAATACATGACATATTTCTTCGCAACAAGACACTTCTATGTCTTAAGTACCCCACAGAATGCCATGTCATTCTCGAGATGTCGGAGAGCTTCATGAGGTCCTGGAATTGATTTGAGAGTCACAAAGGTGCACATAGGGAGATTTGGAGGACAAATGTCCTTGCTTAATATTTCCGAGATTTTTGTGTAAATTTGAGGGCTCGTTTGTGTTGTCATTGCGAGCGACGACGACGAGCAAGGGAGCGGGGAACAGCGACGGCAGCCCGACGCGAGAGCGGCCGAGGAACGGTTGCTACGGCCCGGACATGAAGCCGCCAAACCCCAGAGTAGGGTTGAACTCAGGTAGGGGTGCCGCCAAGGTTGCGGCCCAGCTTCCCCGCGGATGACATATTCTGGAACGAGAAGGAGCGAGAGCCAGGGAAGCGTGAGACATTCTGCGTCTCCCTCAGGCAACCACGTTGTGGAGGTCAGCAACGGATCCTATAGGCAACGATCAACCTGCTTGCTAGTAGTCTCAATATCTCAATATTGCAAGCTAGGCTTCAACGTCCAATACCCAACTCCTGCTCATTCATGTTGCATCCACGTAGAAAGAATCTACAGGCATCCCACCGGTTGCCGGGAACCGAGAAGAATGTCGACCGGTCATTAGATTGTAAGCGTAGACTAAGCTGCGTAGTTGTAAAATACACAAGAAGCTCATAGAGTAGAAAATCCAAAATGTATAGATATCACCAGCGCAGACCGATGTGTAGGATAGAAAAGATGGAAACCTGCAACCGAGCACATCTCATCGCGTCTTCTTCCCCTCCGCCTGATTCTTGTCGACAACCATGGAGCTGTAGTCAAACCTCCCCGTGCTTTGAAGCCGTGTAAGTACAACGTCGCCAAGCGCTGTCATCGGCGTCAGCACGCCCCCGCGGGCCGCGAGCGCAGGTAGCTGGTCCTTCTGCAGGAGAATTGCGAGCGCCGACTCGCTCACCATGACTGCGCAAACGAGAAACATGAGTGAGGGAAATGGCGACGAAGATAGACCTTGCTTACTAGCCGTAAGGATGAACCCTGGGTCACCGGTCCCCGCCATGGTCGTCTTCACGTACGTCGGTGGCGTCTCAGTAGACGTCGTGATGTTCACAAAGTGCATGAAGCCGTTGTCAAGGGTGCTATGCGGTGCGCGAGGTCAGAGGAGGCGCCATGTGCGTGCCAGACACGCACCTTTCGGCTGGGCCATTTCCAGGTTGCGTGACGAGGCGCTTGAAGAGCCATCGAATCTGCGTGTATACGTAAGGGCGCATTATTTATCGACAGGAAGAGCAAACACGCACCGGGGCTACAGTGAGACACCACGAGCCAAACATCATCGCGACGCTCATTGCGAACGCGACTATCGCACTGCGCGTAGGATAGAACTCTTCGTACGTGAACGCAGGGCCGTACGAGGCCTCATTAGCGTCGAGAGGGGGGACGGCGGCATAGTGGCGTGCGTACTCCCGCAAGCCCCAAGTGCGCTGAACGATCGCGCGGTTGATAGCAGCCATCGGCCAGATTGCACCATACATAGGTGATGAAGGGCCGGGGCTAGGAAGCTTGTAGACCATACGTTGATTGGGAACAGATTTGCCGACCACTATGTCACCATTGAACCTATGTCCCTGGACGCTGCAAGATATGGATCACACACCTGGGCTGAGTGACCAATCTTTTTCAGCGAGTTCCAGGAAATTGGGTGAAATCTCCTCGATGCGCACAACAGAGGTGGAAATCGTCCCGCCGCCTATCCCTCCACTCAATTGTGCCGCCGTAACGCTGGTGTCGATTTGTGCGTCGCGTCGTGCGGCCTTCAAGGTTTTGTTGGCCAGGTGGACGACAGCGTCGGAAGGGAGGGAGTCAACGCCGCAGGAGGGGATGATGATGGCGTGGTTTTGGCTCGCAAGATAGTCGAAGCTAAGATACGAGTGAGAGGATGTCAATTTGACATGGGATAGACGTACTGGCGGATGATGCGGTATATCCACGCGGTTTCGCCCGTTATGTCAACGTAATGCACGCCGTTGCGAGCGCAAGCTCTGCGCAACATCAGCATACGCTCAGATAAAGCCGGACACGACGCACATCACAACAGGAGAGCCGTATCGCCAGTACGGCCCTGCAGCGTTGATCACCACCTTCACCTGCTTCACAGCCGCTTCGAGGGGGACGAAGTCATGTACGTCAAGCTCGAATATCTTCACGGAATCATCGATGGGCAGTTTGAACGCCGAAAGCTTGGACTTTGATCGCACAGCAAGAGCAACGGTGAAATTTTGGCGTTCAGGATGGGTCAAGAGGTACCGGGCGATGAGACGACCGCAATAGCCTGTAGGAACACCGTCGTGGCGTATGAGACAATTTGACGCGTGGCAAATGATGATACGACGCACCATTCGCCCCAATGATCAGGATATCTGCCATGGCGAAACAAGAGGTCAAGGAAGAAAGATCGTGGCGAGAGGAAAAGATACGCGCGGCGGTCGCCAACCACGCCCGAGCAAATGAGGCAAACTGCGGGCAGGAGGGAGTTGCGTCATCGCAATTACATCAGCAGCAGAGCAGCTATCCGGGATGCCCAGCGTTTCTAGCAACGTCTTGAATTTGTCGTTGAGGGAGGCAGATACACCTTTCAGAGCAGTGAGTTTGTAAGATCGGGTCATGTAACATCACCAATTGCCCTGCAGACGCCACTAAGTCGTGCAACGACTCTTGGACGGCGCGCGTATGCCGTATGGGCTGGAGATGGGCTGGCGCACCGAAGGCGAATCACATGGCTCACATTCGATCCAAGTTCCCTCTTCTTATATCATAATAATATATGTCTTTTTTGGCTTCTACAACAAGACCAAACACGACGCATGGGACTGCAGCCAGCATATGATTCCAGGAATCAAGGGTCCAGGCAGACAACGCGAACCGCGACCGTACGCGCGTCAAAACCACCTGACCATTGCCCTTTGTCAGGTGATCGTGACTCGCATATGATATTATTATTTTAATATGTACTGCCAGACTCTTGAGCCAATCACAGCTGCGTATGGTTGCTCGACGTTCCTATACAATTCCTATAACTCGGCGAGTGAATCAAGGGTATTCAAGGTAAAGCCTCGAGGACCGAGACCTGGAATTTGCACAATTATTGCATCGTATGGACAGATTCAGACCGTGAGAGTTTCATTTAGGCGCAACGGTTGCGGCGCGTTCGATCTCACCATCACTCAATACGGCCCGACCATGTCTTTCAGTGGGTTGCCGGGCATATTTCGCGTACTGCCCAGCCGCCAGATCTGCATCTCCAGAGCCCTCTCCCATCGCGTCCTTGCGCTGCAGGCAGAAGACAAACACCGGTTTGTTTGCGGTTGACCACTTGGAGATCAGCGTGTGTGCGATTCCGTTGCCTCGGTGAGTCGGTGGATCTTCAAAACGACTTGCTGCAAGCTAAGCCTGCAGGAGTCCGAACTCCCAAGTCGCGATCCTCTGCCCCTGCGCTTGCTCGATTTCCTTGGACGCGGCTCTTCACGAATCGGTCGCGCGACGAAGCCCCGCGACGCTTCAGGAAATTTCACAGCATCCTACCTTGAGGGAACTGTCTGGTGAGTACCTCTTTCCAGACTTTGGTTATATTGAATCATGTGTACATACAGTTTGGCTGACAATAGCGGTACGCCTACTGCGAAGCCCCTCCGAGCCCTGGAGTGCGCCCCATTCATGCCCTCCGTACGCTATCGCCTTATTTCGCATAATCTCCCCTCTGTGCACCCACTAACACGGATTGGATCTCCGGGCGCACGCATATACGACATCGCGCCGGCTCCACCGCTGTCAATGCATGCAGACACTCCCGGACAGGGCATCCTTCCCATGACACGCGCCCGGCCTTGGAATCCCGTTCTCCTCATGCGCAGGATCGGATCTTCGTGGGCGCGCAATCGCTAGTGTACTGTGTCTCGACTTGTGCACGGCGTCATCGGTGCTGTGTGCTTCAATAGACAGATACCCCAGCTGGGGATCGGACAAAGGACTCGATCAGCGACGACTGGCGCGAGGAACGGACAACCCACGCCCCTGGGCACCGTCCCAACTACGAGCGCGCCCTCACTCGGACTTTCTGCACCTTCTTCAATTGCATGTCTTGGACGCATTTGCGGGGCATGCCTGCGACGGCTACAATGTGCAGAACGCGGCTCTCACCTGAGCTCCATCCCCGGACTCGGAGCAGCCGAACGAGGACTGCAGTGGTCCTGGCTTGTGCGGCGCGCGGTTTGCTGCATGCCTCTTTCGACCGACGCATCCGGCTACGAAGTGCCAGTTTCAGAAGTTCATCAGCAGTGGGGAATCTCCGTCTTGTTTCTACGAATCAGATTGTCAAGCCACAGTGGCTGTCGTATCTTGAGCAGAAATGGAGTGAAATTCGCCATATAGGACTACGATGCGTTGCCATTCTCCGTGAGTTCTGTCCGTCTTAATTCCTCGGAACATCAGCTGAATTGGGTCCAGCACCCCCATAGTGTCAATTAGCTCGGTGCGCACATCTCTTTCATTCACACGTCTCCGAAGCTCCCCTTTGTCTACGACTACAAATAAGGCCTGCCGGCCGTTCTCTACGCCAACGCCTTGGTGAGTGCACTGCCGTGGGCCTGGTGTTGCGTGCGTCGTTCGACGAGGCAATGATAAGTAGCTTTTGCCGTATGCCAAAGTATGACACGATGGGCACGTCATGTTTCATCATGATCTACCTACACCAATCCGCCTACTACGCAATTTCGAGTCGTCGCGGCCGCCGCAGCATCACACAGGAGACGCGTGCAACCGCCCGTATTCGAGTATATATTTGCTGGCAAAGGCTCCGCCCTCCTTCATGTTCAACATGAGCGACGCCGGACGAACACGCTTCTCACAATTAAAGACGATCATGGAAGCCACATGTTCCTGAGGGCCGCCGCCGACATCGGGTTTCTCGTTTAGCTCTTGCCTCCTGGGGCTCATATTTCACATCATCGCGGAGATCATGATTCTTCAAGAAATTACTGTAGACATCGATACAAAAGATATAAGCTGCATGATATAAAACCCATGAGGGAAAGATACATTGTGTGTATGGGGGCAGGGGTAGCAACGTCTCGCTAATGGTGTTGCCTCGGCTGGCGGTCCTTGACTGTACAGTAATGAAGATCAGCGTCGCTATCCATGGGTCAGCCACACGACCGAAACAGTGGGGTAATATTTCACATACCGTGATCGGGATCGGAAGCCAATAGAATTCTCGTCGATGAGTAAAGTTGTAATTCAGGGAGAGATTCCACATCCTCGTTTGACCATCCTCTGGGCAAACCAGGACATGTTTGATTATGATCGGTCTCTTCTTTGCGGCAGCCATCCAGCGGGACTTGGAAGACCACCGCTCCGCCATCTGGCGAGAGACTTTACCCACAATGAATGAGATGTCGTCCTCCCATGGGTCTACATGTGTCATTGCTGTTGTCATTCTCAAAGCCCATACTATTCCTCTCCTCTTTCTGTCATCGTATTCGATGAAGAATGAGTCGAACGAAACCTTGTTGGACGCCCCAAGGCGGTAGTACACGTTGTCTATGTCGAAGGAGACATTGCGGTCAAAGTCGATCGACTTCGTTTTCCTCGGCTGCAGTTGCACGAATCCGAGGCCGTCGGGAACAGTGGAGTACGTGGGCGTCCTGGCACTACCCTGGACTCGCTTCATCTCGCCAAGTTTGACGCGCGGGCCACCGCATATATAGTGGTGTGCCATCACTTCAAAGAACACACCTCCCAAGGCTGACGCCCGCGGATAAGCTCGAAGTAAACCGGAAAACTCGGCAACTTTGGCGTTCTCAGTGTCCTCCGGGCGCTGTAACATCTTCTCCATTAATTTGGTAGACTTGAAAGTGATAGTGAAACTATCATCTTTGTACATGTCGACGGAGTCGATTGGGGACACGGCGATGATGGCGTGTGGGACTGTGTGAGCGAAGCCCTGCTCTGCAAACGACTCTGCGAGCCTGTGTAGATCCTCGAACGTAAGCTCTGCTGTCTCGGATTCGAAGATCGTGGGGTACTGTCCGACGGCAGTGTACACGTCGCGAACGGCAAACCCGACCGTTGTTATAGCGAGGTCAAGCATGGCCACAATAACGTCGCGAGCGGAGACCGCGATCGTGCTGAGATTCATTTCATCCTTATGGCCCAACTTGAGACCTCGTTGTTCCAGTAAAGAAGTGCGAGCGTGCCAGATATATCGTACGTGTCTGTTGCCGGTCGCGGGCCGCTCGTTCTTCGTGATGATCTCCTCCACTTCCGCAAGGAGTTGGTCATAGTTATACAGGCACTCGAGTCTGTAGCGGTGGGTTTCTGTCAGAATGCGCCATATGAGCAGTGAAAGATGTGGCGCACCCCGCGATGAGCTCTTCCCGACTCCACAATGGCAGTCCCCAGATACGCGCATCACGCTCCTTTACCCAGCCACGATAGTGGTCGGGATTCGGTGAAGCAATATGGGTGGGAAATATGGAACATGTTGTGATACCGCCTGTTATTCCCTCCCTTGATTCGTCCGTATCAACCAGGGCCCACATAGGGTGTCTGCCCTTCGACGTTGGTATGTCGTCGAAATGGAAGTTGGTGTGGGACTTTGCCTTGTGGACCTTGCCATCGAAGAACAAGTACACCGCTCGTCCTCGGCAGAGGACGAAGGGTTGATTCTGGACGAGTAGTATGATAGCAATGTATGCCACGAACGCGCTCTTGCCTGGAGAGTGAATTCAACGCAATGCGCGTTCTTCTTCAAGTATGACCACGCACCAATACCGGATTGTCCTGTGACTACCACTCCAGACCTCCACCTCGTCTCTCGCAGCTCGGAGATTCGTTTGAACATGAGATCGTAAGACTCGCGGACGAGTAGCTTGTCATCCGTCAGTTTCAGGACGAAGGTGGGGGCCTCTTTTGGAGATGGTGACAGGGAGAGGGTATACGGAAAATTTGTCACAGTGTCGAAGATATTTGCGGAGGAAAGTTCGTGCCAGTGCTGATAAAAGGTCTGCCACCCTTCAGGAGCGGGAAACCACTTGTCCTCCTGCTCCTTTTCCCATATCCAATCGTCGCCTTAGCATCGTCATGTATGAGCAAGACGAGACACGAGGAGAAGGATATACTAGACCTACGGATGTCGCGTGAGTGCTCGTACTTGGGCTTGGAAAACATGGTGGCGAGCTCAAGCCCTCACCGGCACCCTCTAGTCTACAAGGTCAGATTGCAGCTCCGCTACCGGAACACCGTGACGAACCGCTCAGCGCTCGGGCTACTAAGGTCGACGAGCAAGCATCCGAACGTTCAAGTCCAAGTCAGACACCGTACAATAAGTTGTCGTCTCCTGTTCTGTTTCTTTATCCATTGTGCGTTGTTTCACTTGATTTCTGAGCTAGTTGCTGAGCAAGTCCTCAGAATGAGCTACATATGGAATCTTACCCCGTCGTCCCGTTTGACGTCCAGGTCGAAATCCTCGAGTGGGTTTACCGCTCCGGGCAGACAAGGCTCTCCATAGACCGTACCACACTATCAGTCGCTGCACTCGTCTGCAAGGCATGGACGCCGGTTGCGCAGAGGCTATTATTCTGTCATCTTCTCTGGACGAGCGCCTCGCTCCGTATCGCAGACGGCATCACTTTGCTGCGGGATAACCCTACTCTTGGCACCTACGTCCGGTCTATCCCGTTCATCTACCATCGTAGCAGCCAAGATGGTTCCGTTGCGTTGACCAACGAGAAGATGATTGCCCTGCTTCGCCTCTGCCCGTACATCGTCGACCTCATTTTCCAATCCTCTTCCCCTTTCACGGCCAATGAGCTCTCTCAGATCCGATCCCTCAACTTACCTGTAACGGTGCTCAAATTGTCGCGCATGGGTCCCGCGATGTGTCAGCTAGCTGCGTTGTGGCCGACTGTCCGCTTCCTGGAGTGTGGTCGCATCCACTCCGACGCCACGACACCGATACCTCCTGGAACTTATGCTCCATTCATATTCATACCATCAAGATCTTGGAAGAGACAGCAAAGAATGCCGATTTAATCCCGTGGCTCTTGCAAGGCTCCTCTACCCCATTCGAGCTCGTGGTCTTTCCAAAAGAAAAGGTGCGAATCACATCACTCGGGGCATTTGATGGATATACCTCTCGTATCAGACTTCTCAAGATCGACATGTGTCCTTCCCAAAGCACGTTGGACCAGTTGTCCGCACTCGAGGAACTCATCGTCAGGGCATTGCCTCATGAGGCTTGTGTGTTGCCTCGGGGCACGCGACACGTTGGATATCAACCTTTCTATACGCCTTCAAGCACAGTCCAGCAGCTCGACCTATTCTTACGTGTATCCTCCGCACTTCCTGCTCTCCGTCTTACTTCTACGAATCACATAATTGGGTCACAGTGGCTGTCGTATCTCGAGGGGAAATGCGGAGAAATTCGCGTGGAATTCGCCATACATGACTACGATGCGTTGCCTTTCTCCGTGAGTTCTTACTGTCTCCCTTGGAACCTCGGCTGAAATGGATCCAGCCCACGCTTAGCCTAGATTGACAAGGTGCGCACATCTCTTTCATGCACAAATCTCTCTATATGATAACGAACATATATTCTCAGATTAGACAAAAGTCTCCTTCCTGCAGCCCAGTCGTGGTCTCCTTACATATTCAATCAATCACATGGGTCTCATCTTGCTCTTCACTCTCCGGTGTCTTCCGTCTTCGCCGCTTCTCCAATTTCTCTCGACCCGATCCTGTCGCTGTGATCATCCCTTGGTGAAAAACAATCATCCCTGCGGCCAATGCACTCTCGATCCACCTTGAAACAGTTCTGCACGTACGATCCTATCGAAAATGACCCGATAGAGGGAGAGATAGCAGGATACAACGGCGGCAGTGGCAGGAGCAAGCAATCATACAACCACTTGAATTCCGTAAGTCTCCGGTGGGGAAACTGTCATAGCATAAGCGCGGCACACTCTGACGCGACGTAGATATCCGAGGACTAGTGCCAACCACCGTCATAATAACCTCCATGCATCAAGCACGCGCTAGCTCTGTCGCATCCTCAGGTTCGATGGAAGGTGTTGTGGCATCAGTTTTTCAGTTTCTTTGGGAATAATGATTCGAGGCTAGCATTGAGGGGATCGCAATTATGCCCAACGCACAAGAATGTTTTCAGTATGCTTTATCAAGGTCTGCTCCCATTTCGAATGGTTGTCGTTGGGCTACTGGCGCAGAAAAAGGAGGAGAGACCTTCCTGCAAGACTGTCGAGTGTCGGACAGTAACTTGAAGTTCGAATAAATCATGAAATATTGGCTGGATACAGCCTCTCGGCGATTATAAGCGCCGATGGCAGGAATCGCGCGCGAAATTGCTCGCCACGCCGACTCCGCCGCCCTCAACTGTTGTTCAACGTTCAACCTGTGCTCCACCCTCGTTGCCGTCCTCGTCTATCAACATCGACCTCGCCGTCTCCCTACAAGCGATCACAGCAGAACTAGTCTGTTCTTGTCATGGAACCCACGGTGAGTCGGTTAACATTGATATCCGGGCTAGAAGCTCAGCGTCTCCAAAGCCATGGACTCCGATCCCATCGTCCCATCTGACATGCGGGTCGGAGTCCTGGTGTACGGGACCGACTGCTTCAAATTGCACCGAACGAATCACAGACTGCGCCAAGACTTCTAGTCGGGCAGAGGTATATGGTTTGTCACTGGCATCTTTCTCCGCTGCATGGCACGGTCTAGACTTCATCACATTTTTCTGTACGGCAACCCTATTCTCTGGAATGTAGGTCTCATGTCTGGCTCACCGAAGATCCACTTTCCAGCGCAGGAGGCCATTCTAGACCCAGCGACGAAATGATCATCTGTCTTCTCGGGGTAATCTTGTCGCATTCTTTCTGCCTGGCAGTCACATTACTCAAGGCCATCGAAAAACTCTGATATGCCTCTCGCATCAGATCAGCTCGTTTGATTTACCAAACGTACTGGTCAGATTACCCATGCTGAAGGAGCTCACTGGTGGGGTCATGCCTCGTGAGATCTGTCTGCTGGTTCAGGGCACGCGACACATATGCTCGCAACGAATCCCAGTCTGGTAGCCAGATCTTCTCTTACGCATCTGATCCGTATACCCGGATTTGTCTCGTCTCTGCGGCTCACAATGTCGAGGCTTGGTGGTTGTCACGCTTCAGGAAGAAATGCCGAGGGATCCGCGTGGATATCACTACAGATGCGTCGACCACATTCTCCGTGAGTGACTTATCTGTGCCCCTTAGAACGTGTGCTCAATTATACCCCGCCAGCGACCCCATAGCGTGGATTGGCTAGGCGCGCACATCTGTTCGCACATCTCTCAGTGCAGTGACGACTGTATCTCTCCGCGGATTGGACAGGTCTTCCCTGTTTCTTCCACCTGCAAACGCACCGCGGTCTCCTCGTGCATCGATCAGTCCCACCATGTCTTCTTATTCTCCGTTATCCTTGTCGTCCTCGCTTCTTCGATCTCTCTCGACCCTTCCGGTATCCTGTCACTGTCGCAGCCGTCGTGTCGGTCCATCGTCGCTTCTTGATGAAAAACAAAGATGTCGCGTTATTCTTGCCGCCGTCGCGCTCCTGATCAACCTTTGAAACGGATCTGCTTTCTTGTATTATCATATCAGCAACGAGCTTACAACAGATCTCAAGAAGGTCGCTTTCTTCTTATGTATGTGATCTCCCAGCGGTTGTCCCTCAACGTTTCTCGATGAACCTTAATGTCAGGGCATGGACCATTGTACCACTCAGGATACTATCCGCCAGTCTGATTTTTCAGATCTATATTCTCACTAGCCCCTCTATTGTCTTCCTGCTATCATTCGGTCTCACGACGTGTACCATATCTGGGACCTCCGTCCGCAGATCGCTCTAATCATTGTCAGCCAGTCTGTGAGTCCTCTACTTAGCTCGCGCTCTCATTCACACCGCCTGAAGCACATCAGCACAGCAACGGTATCACGCGTCACTGGCCTGGGAGGGAGAGTGGCTCCAATTCTTCCGCGTCCTGACGTCGTGTGCTCGTCCGTCTCCTTCAAACCCGACGATCGCCCCCGCGGTCTCTCTCCTTTGTCCGGATGACGTGCTGCCCACGACTCCGCGGCGAGGCGAGCGCTCACGTACGCCCTGCGCATCTGTGCATCGCCGGCCAGTTCTCGCCTGGACTCTTCATAGTTTTACCCCGCTCGCAGTTTCACAATCACAAGCATTCGATGGCCCCCACCCAAAGCCCGCCGACATCGCCATCGGGCACCCCGAAGCCACCCCACAACGGTTTAGCGTGGCCACGCGGAGTAGTCGCGTACGCAGAAGACAGCATGTTCCGTCGAATCGAAGGCCTTCCACGTCCTCCTCCGAGGACGCACGGCGTTTGCTCGTCCTTCGCTTGCCCCGTTTCGCGTCTTCGGCCTTCTTCGGCGCAGGCCGCGCGCACGTGATGTACTTATTAGTGCACGTGCTTCACGCGTCGCGTCGCCTGTGGGAGTGCGCTCACGCGCTCTGGGCCTCTGGCCATCTTCGTGCGCGCAGATCTTTTTCTCATGCTGCCCATGCGTCTAGTCGTCATGCCTCCGTGCCCACGCGACCACGAGGATCTGTTTCACGATCGACAGCATCACCGCGGGCACTTGATCCCAACTTGATCCCGTCTGCGAACACCCACATCCCGTCTGTGAACACCCACACCCCGCGACCCAGGCCCCCGATCGTGATACTCTGATAGGGGCCCTGTGCGATCTCCCAGGCACCGCGATCCCCCGCACACGCACAACGCGTGTGCACAGATAATTGATTGATGGCGGGGCATTGCTGTGCGCCTTCTCTCGCCTCGCGTGTCTTGGTTCCTCGCACAACGACGACGACGACACGGGCACCCGCAGCGTCATGCGGTTTGCACGCTCCCACCGTATCCCCGCAGGGTGCTCCTACGCGGGGATCACGAACGCTACCTTCCAGCCTGCAAAGGGCTGGGGGTTGGCGTACGTACGTTGCGGAACCAAAAATTATACAGTGGAAGCTCAAGCAGTGGGAGAATCTGCGTCTGTATGGTCGAGGGCCGCCGGTGCCCCGGAGCGCCCGCTGACTGCCATTCATTGGCCCAACATTGGCCATTCAAAATGAAAAGGTTTGTGCGGTGCGCCCGGTGCGCCCGGTCCTATGCCGGAGATCCCCGCGCATGCTTCGCCATAAAAGCCGGCCGTTTTCATCCTACGCTGCCGATGCAGACCTACAGTGCTGCTCCCAGGGACTACATACACGGAAGAGATACTATACACGTGTCTCATCATACAAACACTCCCTATCGTCCAACTATATTATCGGTCCATCTTAGAACGCCCTGCCCACCTCGTCGCGCACCGCCCACCCGTCGGCGACCCCGTTACGTACCCATACTCCGACTTTCCACACATCCGACCACGCGCTCGCAAGTCCGAAACTCAGCCGCACGACCCCCAGCTCCGTACCCCCGCCCGCATCAAATTTGCGTTCCATATCCGCGAGCGTGTCGCCCGGCGCTAGTTGTGCCATGAGCGAACGCAGGCCAAGCAGGGCTGCTGCCCCGCCCGGATTGCACATGCAACCCGTCCGAAGCGCGATATGGTATGCTGCGGCGTGCGTCGCGATTCTAGAGAGCGGGACGCTCGCGCCCGTTGACTGTGGGCGTTCCGTCAGCCGGTGAGTTTTTATCGTCGCAGTTCTGGAGGACTTACATCGAGGAAGATGCAGCTGATCACGCCGCCCGAGCCCGAGCCCTCGTCGTCTGCGTCGTCTTCTGTTGCCCTGTGGCGCTCCGCACTGCGGCTCCTCCGTGTCCGCATGGGCGAGGGAGTCCGGCTCTGCACCCGTGCGCGGCCCGTGTTGGGTATGCGACTCAGCACGCGCACTGCAGGTGCGCCATTTGGCCAGCGCGCGCTTTGGAGCTCCCCGACGCAAGCCGACGTAAGCGCTGCAATTCGCGCAGGGAGGAAGGGCAGGTACGCGCCCAGGAGCCTGAGCCCTGTCGTCACCCCCGGAAGAAGGGTGTAGTTGATGGTACCGTCCTTCGCGACGTGTATCGGGTCAGTCTTTGACGTTTGCTCTCGGACGGATGGAAGCTCACCTCGAAACCCTCGACGCCCTCCTTCCGCGTGATCAATGTCCCTGGGACCTGCACGACCTCGACATTGCCGCCCGCAAACCATGGCCGTCCGCCAATCAGCTTCTCGCCGACTCCCGGCGCGAGGATCAGCGCGCCAATCCCCGTGGGGTAGCCAAACATCTTGTAGAAGGAGATGGCAACAGCGTCTGCCGGCGTCGCCGTAAGATCCAATGGAGTCGTCGGCGCGAGTGCGGCTGCGTCGAGGAGGGTCGTGTATCCACGGGCCCGGGCGTGCGCGAGAACGGACAGCGGCGCTTTTGTGTTGGTGAGATTTGACAGCCCGGTGTATGCGAAGAGCGCTGCCGGGCCGTCCGGCCCGGGCCGGTGCCGGTCGAGGAGCCTCTGGAGCACGACACGCGAAGAGACGCATTCAGTCAGCATGGCTAGACGATGACGGTGAGTAAAACACGCACGATGGTCTCTCGCACCCGTACACCGCCTGTGGGCCCTGCTGGCAGGTACACAGCGTGGCCGCCTTTTGCGCGGGCGAACTCGCGGATGCCGTGCACAGAGTTGTGTGCGTCTTCGGGAAGGAGATATGTTGAACCCTGTGTGAAAGGGAAGGCCTCGCCGACAAGTTTCAGCGCGGAGGAGGCGTTGGCAGTGAATACCACCGAGGAGCCTGGCGGGGCGTTGAAGAAAGCGAGGACAGCGGCACGGGCGGCGTCCGCGAGGGCGGAACTCAGCTTGGAGCTGCACGGTGAGGAATAATTAGCGGGCAGGGTCCGACGAGGTAAGGATGGACGTACCTGTCTGACTCTGAGTGTGTGTTACCTAGGACCGCACCAGTGAGGAATGCGGCGTGCACCGAGATGAGGGAGGCGGGGTAGAGGGCACCTCCCATGTAGTCGAGGTAGGCATGGTCGGAGGCGAGGCGGGTATACTCTGTGAGGCGGAGAGCATCGAGCGGCCAGGTCGCGGCGTACTCAGGGTAGTCTTGGAGGAAGTGCGCATAGGCGGCGTCTGCCGGCGAGACGGGTGCACCCGAAGGCAAGAGGCCTGCGGTGGGTGAGGGAAGGTATAGTTGCAGACCAGCTGAAGGTTGGGGGGTTCGCGGAAGGGGTGGGGGTGGGGGCTGCTGATAGGCGATGTGCTGTGCGAGAGCGACGTTGATGGGCTTTGTGTATGCGGGTGCTCTGTGGTGGACCTTCTCCGAGTTGTCGAAGGAGGGTGCTGAGCTGAGGGAGGTGCGCTCGTCGTCGTTGAACTTGCGAGCAAGGAAGGGGGCGGACTTGTGGTGCTTGAGGGGCTGGGGACGTGACGGTTGGGAGTGAGAGGAGCCCATTGCGAGGGGGAAACAATTGCATTCCTGGACGAGGAGGACGAGGCTTATAAGTGCTGGGCCTCTTGAGGGAGACCCGGCATCTCGGCGCTGACCGGATTGGGCTCGACGGCACCGGAGACGCCCAAGCAGTGGCAAGCGGTGGCGCGCAGTGGCGGTTCCAGCCGTTGACGCCATCGCCGCTTCTGCTGTTCGCTCTTCGCTGGTCGTTGTTCGATGCCCCTTCTTTCCTCCCACACCCTCCTCGTCGAGCTCCTCATCGTCCTGGTATCTCCTCCCAATGTCAACCCCCTGATCCCTCTCCTTGTTCCTTGCACAGCTACTCGGCGCACAGCTGCTCGCATCCGTGTCAATCTACCACTTCTCTCATGCACGTTCCGGGCGCTCGCATCGCCCTAGACTCCAGTCGGACTCCTGTGGCCCCCCAGCGCATATATCCGCCTCGTCGTCGCGTAATTGCCTAAACATGCTTGGTCTCTTCGGTCTGTCCACCCGTCCGGAGCTGCGAGCACGGGTTGATGCGCCACGGACAGCTGGCAGAGGCGGCAGCCGGAACGGCTTCCATCTTTGCTCCGTACATCCGCTCATGCTCCACCCATCAGCGTACTAAAGCACGCCTGGTGCGGCACTCTGATTACGCGCCCCGCCCATCGTGTCTCAATCCGAGTACGTTTCTTTCGCACCAAACCAGAAGACCGCCTCCCCACTTGTACCACCGCCTTCTAGCTCCCTGTATCACCTGCCTACGCCCAACCTGGATCGCCCATCCAAACGGGGGCGACTGGTGCGTACACTTACGGAGAATGAAGCCGCTCTTGTCTCGGAACAGCCACTCGCGTGCCTTTGCAAGCCGGAAAGCTTCCGTGTCACTGACAATTATAATGCGTGGTGATGCCGACGTCCATCGTACGCTTCTGTGTCTCCGTTATCAGCTCGCTCTCTGTTCGTGTTTGGCCACCTGAACATGGCTGGTCTAGATTGAACTCATCATCGCGCATATACCCGGACATTTGTCGCTCAACGCAGAAATGATCGTTTTACGGCTTGCGAGAAGCTGTGGCGATGTCATTGTGTTCGTGCATGCTTTAGCTGCTCGCTAACACCCGACCCTAGTCAGAATGATTGTGCTCCCTGACTGGCAGGCGCATACATCCAACTGATGCCCTTGGTATTGTCTCGGAACCTTACTCCGCTCGTGGATCTCAGAGTCCCGGAAAGCTTCATTGTCAGGCACCACGGAAACAACGATCTGTATGTTCGTTCGCACTCTTACAACAATCCGTTTCAGACTTGCTAAAGCAGTCTAGTCCCATTCGCAGTCGCCAAATATACCTGTGCACGCGCATACATCCTGAGAAAGTCTCTGGGCACGTGTCAACAGCCAGAAGCTTCCCTCTGAGGCACAATTGTGGGTTACGGCGATGCGTACGTCCGTTCGCGCTCCTCTCTAGTCTCCGTCTCTCACACGCAAAAAACAGTCTAGTCGCTCTCGCGATGACAAAAGATATGTGCACACGCGTTGCACACGCGCATACATTCCGGGGTTGTGTCGGAACGCGACTCGGCTGTGGTTGCTCGCCAAGACGGTGCTTTCTTGTGAACCTACAATAGCTGTGCCATCATCCCACGTCCGTCCGCATCTTCTTTCATTATCGGTTTCCATGTTCGGTGTTCCGTGCCCCGTTCCTTCACCGGCGTCTAATCATCGCGTTGCAGCGATCCATTCAAGCTGGACCTTGGCTACACAACTCGATCGTGTTTCACGTTATGGAATAATAGATCCGTGCACAATAGGTGGGTGGCGACGACCTGGATACACCTATACGTTGTCTCGATACCAGGCAACAATATTCATTATGGCATTAATAATTCATTCACAATCAGCCGCCTCGTACATCTTCAGCCCTGCCGTCCGCATGTACAGGCACGATCTACTACCCGGCCCTTGTATCTGTTCCATTCAGGAAACCAACAAACGCATGCGGCATGCTGTACTGACTTTAACGTTACGTCCGTCGGCATAAACCCGTATCTGAGGCACGCCCTGCCCAAGTGACCACTGGACAACAATCTAGAATCCGCCCCCCGCGCGGCGCAGCAGCTTGTTCGATCACATATGTAAGTACGCCGTTGTCAATAGCGCGCCGGCTGCCTCTCTGAGTGCACATACAGATCTGCCCTGGCTGTCGCACAGCCTTCTGCCAACGTCGGCTCGCAGGGCACGACTCAAATCGACTCTCCTGCTGCCAGTGCGCCCGGCCCCGTGACGCTCTGACTCCACCGACAGCTGGCAGGGAACACGGAACCCGCCTGTGTCAATTGTCTGCCTGCTGCACTGGCGCAATGCGTCTGTGCTGGATGGGGCTCCGCATATGCGAGCCGCCGCCGCGTGTCCGTGAATCGCATCGCGTGTGCGCTGCTGCGCGAGCACTAGCTCGCGCGCGGAGCTGCGCCATATATCCGCGAGACCCGACGCCGCCGAGCACCCGCCAACGCTAACGTACCCTATCTGCGCCGCAGGCGCGCGGCATTTGAATAGGGCAGACGCGGAGTCGCAATGGGCAGCTGGGACATTCGACTTCTGATTGGATGCGGCCGGCGAGGCGCGTGCTGTCGTCTGCGACCGTGCTATGTCTTGTGCAGGGCGCTGGGACGATGGGAGAGCGATCGGCGCCATACGTAGCGAGGTACCCGCGTCCTGCGAATGGGTCGATGTCGATGTCATGGTATGCGCGCCTGCAGCACCGGCGGCGGCGCGTGTGTGGGCATCGATACGTGTGTGCCGGAGCTGTGACGTATTGCTGAAGCTTTGGAAAGGCCACGACCCTTTACCATGCTATAGCTGGCGCGGTGCGCGTGACGCATCCGCACCCGCGTTGGCGCAGGTCGTGGGATCGTAATGTGTAGATCTGCCAGATCCGATACACTGTACATCACGCCATGTGTACATACGTGAAGGATGATACTAGCGAAGACTGCGCGCACTCTGGCGTCTCCTCAATGGCAATTTTGGCTGGGTCTCCTGGGCGCGTCCAGTCGCGGGGGAGATGGCTCAGACGTGGAATCAACCTGGCGTCTGAGCTTGCTGTGATGTTCGAGGTTGCTGGCCCTGACGTGCTTGGCGGGGACTTCTGGGCTCCTCGAGTGAAGGGTGCTCTCCGTCAATTCATATTTGACGCATCTGCATCTGCGTGGCAAGGTTCTATAAAGCTTAAAGGCTCGCGGAGCGCCCGGGTGGGTGCAGGAGGAAAGCCGGTATCTCGTCCTGTGAAACCATTGGGCTGGTGCTTGAGAATTTTGTTAAGAACTTCGTGCTTCTGGCTTCTGTGTTTCGCTCGTTCTCTAGTGCATATGGAAGGCGATTGTTCCTTGCGGCGAGGGGGTATCAGGATCGCAGTCGTCGCCGTAAACACGTCGCGATGATGCGGCTCAAGAGTCTACCCGTCGAACCCGCAGCCCCGCAATAGAGAGAAGACGACGTGACCCTGCCCCGACGTCCATGGCGAGCCGACCTATGTCCGCGATGACCATATGTGCCTGCTATAATTGCTGCAGAGAAACGACGCAGGCCCTAGCCCATCCACATCTGCGACTTCCGGGATCAGATCGCGCGGGCAAGCCTGCTAGGCAGTTGACCAATGGCGTGATGGCGGCGCCCTATGGAGGCCCATACGCCTTCGCAACATCGCAACCTGCTCGATGTATGATCATCAGACGAACAACGGCGCTAATGCCGCCGGATGTCGAGGGCCGTGGCGCAGCGGAGGATGATGCGGGTCGTGGAACGTGATGAGAGTCGTCGGTCAATGAACAGGCAACCGGACGGGACGGGGAGAGCGCGGTGGTGATGCCGACGGATCTGAAGGACGCTCGAGGGCGATGCGTAATGTGTTTCGACTTTGGAGCGTCCACGGGGCGATCTCCCGCCAAATTCCGGACCCCTGCCGATCGCAAGAACGACCCATGTAGGTAGTCCGCATGTTGGATCCACTGCCCAACTGAGTTAGACAAAGCTAGAAGGAGATTTACTCCGAAAGGACTAAAGTCCACGGGAGCGATGCCGGGCCCGAAAAAGTGCAACTTCGCGCGATCGCGGCATGCCATCGCTAAGGGCGCCAACATTCATCCTGACGCAGTAAAATCAGTTCGCGGCACGGGAGGGCGGACAGCGCAGCAAATAGTAGAGTTTCAGATCGGCGGTGGCGTTCTGGCCCTTGCACGGCCGCCGTCAAGAATGGAAACCCTGCAGACAATTTGACGGAAACATATTGACAAGCTCGCCATCCGTGCGCACAGCGGCACAACGCGACTCCGCCTCCGACTGCTTGATGCACAGCTTCTCGCGATCCGCGGACAAGCGCTCGTCACTTGTCTGGCAGCTGTGCCGAGAAGAATGGAAGGAAATGCCAGGCATCTAAAAGCAGTCGATGTTGTGAGCACGCTGTTGTGTTGATGAGCAAATCGTTCGGTGTGATGGCGGAGTATGCAGAACACACGTACCACGAGCAGCCGTGGTTTGGCGGCCCCGACAAGCGTTACGCCCCTCTCGCGGCATCTGTCCTCCAAGGATGCCATCATCAGGTCGTCCATGCCAGAGTGCACAGTGACGAGACGCAGTAACGGAGTCTTGGAGATAATGTCGAGCATGCAGTCCAGCTCCTTCTCACGTTCTCCCGCCGACGTCTGCACGCCTGGCGCGTGGAACCCGACGTGCCGCACGGTCGGAGGCAATGCGAGCGGTGTGCGGACAGCGTATCGGAAGATGTATTCCTCGAGCCCCGTCAGGGAGGACACGACCGCCGGCGTCGGGGGTGTCTTCAGCCGCAAGGCCCGGATCCCGCGCGCATGCACGAGCAGGGGGTCGCTCTCGCGCAGCGCGAACATGTCGACCTCCTGCAGCTCGACATCAGCGTCTGTGGGAAATAACCACGACATGATCGAGGTGCGGACGGAGCGCTTGAGTACGAGCCCGCGCAGGGCGAACGGCGCGCGTTCGCCTGGGAGTGGGAAGTCCCCCGGGACGCCGTGGTTTCGGACGGCGCCGCAGAGCATGTATCGAATGGTGGGCCACTGGGAACAGAGCTGGTAGACAGTCCGTGTCATGACTTCACATTCGAGCATCACGAGCTGGAGGCCGAGCGCGCGCACTTGCTCGAGATTTTGCGCCGTCAGCTCCCCTTGCGGCGCGTCGTACATAATGCGCAGAGCCTGTACCTGTCGACAACATGAGAGCAGGGTGACGAATTGATAAAACGTGATGGACGTTCTGTTGCTCTGAGCCAAGGCGGGGACGATGAAAAGTGACATGCCGCGGACATGCGCCCCCAGGCCGGGATTGTCGTGGAAAATCTCGATAAATTGTGATGCCTGCTCGCCTGAGAATAACCACGGCAGCCGACGGAAGAGACGCCTCTGGGAGATCGGCCTCCACGCAGTGCATACTAGAGAGCAGATAGAGAGTGTCCTGTAGTCCACCTCAGCGTTCTCCACGTTGTAGAGCCACTCCAAGATTTCAGCGTAAAGTTCGAACGGCAACATCGGAATCGATCCCGACATGCTGTTCGGCAGATCGTAGCTGATCCACAAGATACATTAGGTTTGAAGAGCGATGAACCCCTCGAAAGTCTATTCACGCACCTCTGTCCGGCGGTATACGCGGCGTGTGCAGTGCGTGGCTGCAAGATACGAGGGGAGGACCCCGTGGAACCGCGTCTTCTATCTGGCTGTGCCAGGACCCCGATTACTGCTCTCTCGCTTCGAACTTCGTGCTCACTGCTTCAGCAGCTGCAGGTCTTCGGATTCAAGGGGATACGGAACACATATTTACGCTAGATAACAATCACATTCCGAGAGAAGACACAATCAACTACAGCCAGTGAACGTAATGGGAACGCTGCCGATATCGTCGAATCATCAGCCGGAGGCAGAGTTGAGGCAGGGAGCGGGAAGAGAGCTTACTGGCAGCAAGTCCGGGTTCAGGTATCTTCTAAATTCCACCCCCATCTCACGGCACTTCGCACCCAGGGCCTCCGTCATCTTTCGGTTCATCAACGCATGCGCAGTGACGAGGCGCAAAGCAGGGGTGTTCGAAATTATGTCGAGCGTGGATTGCAGCTCGCGAGTGTATTGTCTCTCAGAGCCTATCACGATGCTCCCTGGTCCATGCAAGCCGATATGCCATACTTTGGGAGGTAACCTGAGTGGTTTTCTGGAATAGTACCTGATGCAGTACTCCTCGAGGCCGGTGAACCGAGAGAGGACACTCTGCGTCGGCGACGTGTTCAATACTAGAGATCGAATGGTAGGCGCGTGTGGGAGAATGTGGTATGGGTCTTCTTCGAGAAGTTCGTTGATTTCGAGCTCCTGCAACGGGGATCGCGGGTCTGCCGGGAGGAGCCACGGCACCAGCGACGTGTTGACATGGTTCTTGAGGATAAGTCCGCGCAAGGAGAAGGGCGCCCTATCTCCAGGAAGCGTGTAACCTGGTGGACGGCCATACTGTCGATCCATGCCACACACCATGTACTGAATTGGCCATAGAGTAGCGATCTGGAATATCTCCCGTGTGATTGTGTGGCAGCTGAGCACGGTGATATGAAGATCAAGAGCACGAATCTGTTCAAGTTCGGATGGCGTCAACTCGTTCTCCAGCTCACACATGAGATGGAGTGACTCGATCCCGCGACAGTAGGAAAAGATCGCGACAAATTGCGTGAATGTTATGGGTGAGTGTCGTTGCAGGCATGGGATGACAGAAATAGAGAGCCGGCGGATGTAAGAACCGAGTGCTGGTTTAGCGTGGAAAAGCGCGACGAGATTCGATGCTGCCTGCGCTGAAAAGATCGACGGGAGCTCACGGAAGAGCAGTCTCTGGGCAATTGACGTCCACGCCGTGCAGACGAGAGCAGCTGCACCGAGCGTTTTGCGACCTCCGTCGCCTCCACCATCATAATGGCCCTGGCGATAAACCCATTCTAAGATGGCGGCGTGCACGTCGAATGGCAAGATGATGATTGAGGCACTGTGCTGCGCCGATTCGGACATTGTCAGCGACTGAGTAGAATCCCAGGCCGCGTTCAAAAACACTAAGAGGAGTGTGTACTGAGATGCAATCAGGTAGGATTGACTAGCACAAGACTGAGGAAATACAGCAGTGACTATCTACCTATATATACGTATTCGGTAAAATCAGGAGAATAATAAAAGAATCACATGTCAATGATACATGAGGCTATCGTGTGTCGCTCAATAAGCATAGGGGTCATTATCAGTCAGAAACATGAGGATATCGGTAGGTCTGAGTCAGGATAGGAGTTAACATGCGTAAACATCGAGGTGAATGAGTAATAGGAAAGAAAAGATATCGTAATATTCATGACATTACCCTCCTTCTAGGATTCAACGTCCTCGTTGAATATTGTTTCCCTTCTGTCCAATCAAATAGCCGTTGACGTTGTGGATTATCCTCCGTGAATACGAGACGGGGTCGGAAAGGGAGTTTAATCGTAAGGGGTCGTGGTGCACTGGGGTTAAGACGATGAAATTCTTTGACTAATTCTGGAGCGTGTTTTACATCGTCTTTTGTTTCCCATGTTGCCTCTTCGGTGATTCTTCCTTTCCATTTGACCAAATATTTGAGACCATCTCGATCGTATTTGGAGTCAAGGATTTCTTCGACTTCGTATTCGGCGTATCCTTCGATAAAGACTTCTGGAGGTTCCTCAGGAATATTTTGACTCGGGAATTCAGGTTTTCGGAATGGTATTAGGAGCGACTCGTGGAAAACAGGGTGTATACGTTTCCAAGTACGAGGAATTGTCAATTTATATGCTGAACTGCCTATTTTTTGTTCGATTACGAAAGGTCCGTATCGTTGATGGTCAAGCTTTTTAGCAGGTCTATCGGTTTTGACATTCTTTGCTTCCAATAGTACTTGATCTCCTGGTTGATACTCGTGACTACTGCGATGTTTCTTATCATAGTATCGCTTCATCGTAGAAGCAGCTTTTTCTAATGAACGTTTTGCTGCTTCTCGAGTTTTCTGGAGATTTTGTACAAATTCCGTTGCTGAAGGATTCCGTACTGGTGAATTTGCAATAATGCCTTTATTTGGGTGTCTTCCGTAGTTGAGATAGAAGGGACTAAAACCCGTGGACATTTGTATTTTGTCGTTATATGCAAATTCAGCCGATGCAAGCCAATCCGCCCAATCACTTTGTCGATGGTTTACGAAATGTCTGAGATATATCTCAATCTCTTGATTGATTCGTTCGGTTTGACCATCAGTTTGTGGATGAAATGCAGTGCTTGGATTTCCCGTTATTCTCATGAGTGTTCTGAAGTCCGTCATGAATTTGGAAACGAATTGAGGTCCTCTGTCACTAATGATCTTGTCGATTATTCCAAAATGTCTGAATACGTGATCGCGGTATATTTTTGCCATGCCTATAGATGTGATTTCGACATTGGTGGGAATTACTTTGATCATTTTGGTAAATCGGTCGACAATAACGCAGATAGCGTCATATCCTTGTGACTCTGGTAGTGGTCCAATAAGATCCACGGATATTATTTGCCATGGTCCGTTAGGAATCTCATTGGGCAATAAAGGTCCTCTGGTCTTTTGACGTATTGGCTTATTCTGTTGGCATTTTTGACAGCCTTCTATGTATTTTCGTACATCTTGTCGAATAGTTGGCCACCAAAAGTCTCGAGTAATTAGCTCATGCGTCTTATATTGTCCGGGATGTCCCGCAACAGTTGCGTCATGATGAGCTTTAATGATCTTTCCTCTAAGTTCTTTTATTGGTGGGACATAGATGCGTTCTTTCCACAGTATGTAGCCAAATTCGTCTCGTTTCCAGTCTTTATCTCCGGATTCTAGTGCCTTCTTCACGATTACGTCAATGGGTCCTTTGATTTTGCACTCGCTTTGTAATGCAGTGTCAGGACTTTCTTGTCTGATCAATAGTTTCCGGAAGTATTTGGGTGTAAGGAACGTGATGTCTTCGTTGTCTTTCTCCCCTCTTTTATGGTCTGCTCGTCTCGACAGACTATCAGCTTTGCCCATTTGTGCTCCCGGCTTATGATGCAAGGTGAATGGTTTATATTCTTGCAATTCAGTAAACCAGCGGGCTTGGCGTCTGTTGAGTTTCTGGGGTGCTCGCCAATATGTGAGGTTCAAATGGTCTGACCAGATTTCGAAGGGTTCAGATGCTCCTATTAAATACTGGCGCCAATCTTCGAGACACGTCATTATAGCTAATAATTCCCGGTCGTAAATTTCGTAATTCCGTTCTGTTTCTGATAGCGTTTTAGATATCCACGCTATTGGATGCCATTTCCCATCTTGGATTTGGGATAATTCCCCTCCGAGTGCATAGAGGGAAACGTCGGCTTGGACACGGAATTTGCCTTCGTCTCGAGGTATTGCTAATACGGGTTGTGACGCGATTTTAGCCTTGATCTGGTTAAAGGCTGTCTCCTGTTCCTGGTTCCAATGGAATTCTACGTCGTTTGCCGTCAGGGAATTTAGTGGTTTGGCTGTTCCACCAAATCCTTCTACAAATCTGCGATAGAAATTGCAGAAGCCTAAGAAAGATCGGACTTCTTTCTTATTCTTAGGTGTAGGCCACTGTGTAACAGCTTCAACCTTTTTAGGGTCCATGCGTATTTTCCCGTTGCCGATTATCATACCAAGATATTCGGTTTCGGTAACTTCAAATTCGCATTTCTCCGGTTTCAGGTAGAGTTTGTTCTGACGTAGTATTTCCAATACACGTTGTGTGACTCGTCGGTGTTCCTCAATGGTCTTAGTAAAGATCATTATATCATCGAGGTATACGACTACAACGCCTTCCAGTATCAGTTCCCGAAGGATGTCATTCATCATGGCTTGAAAGGTTGACGGTGAATTACATAATCCAAAGAACATGACCGTTGGTTCAAACAGTCCTCGATTCGTTCGGAAAGCCGCCTTCCATTCATCTCCTTCTTTGATCCAGACATTATTGTATCCCCAACGAACGTCCATTTTGGTGAAGATTTTTGCATGCTTAAGTTTGTCGACTAATTCCGAAATGAGCGGTAGCGGATAGCGATTTTTAATGGTCATGTCATTTAGCTTGCGATAATCTTGGACTGGTCGTAGTTTGCCATCTTTCTTTTTGATAAAGAAGAATGGCGATGCCATCGGGCTTATAGAAGGGCGAATACGTCCTGATCGTAAGTTTTCTTCGATAAATTCGTCAAGTTCCTTTTGTTCGCCATTGTTTAGGGGATATATTTTACAGTCAAGAGCTTTGAAATCTGGTGTAAGCTCTATCGCATGATCCCATGGTCGTCTATCAGGAAGCTTGTCGAATGATTCCTTGGTGAATATATCTTCGAAGTTGTGGAAATGATCGGGTACAATCTCGTGCCATGATTTGGGAGTTTTCTTCTTTTCGGCTTCTATCGCGATGTCGCTGGCTATAGTTCGTAATGTAATGCCATTGATTTCGATCCATTTATCAATGTCGAATGCAAATAAACGATCTCCTTTTTCGAGTTTTAGATTGACAATATCAGGGTCTTCATCAATCAATAAAGGAGGTATATGATCGCATTCTTGTGGACATCTGGTGAGGTTTACGGTACTGTTTTGCCAGTCGATGTCGGGGTTATGCTTCTTAAGCCATTCATGTCCGATGAAGAGATCTGTGTTGCCAAGATCTGAAACTCCGAAGTGGATACGTTCAACATGTTCACCGATTGTCATGCGCATGTGTACGAATTCAGTAATTGATCCACCTTTGTTTAGAGTCCCGTCTGCATTATAGACCGCAATTGGTCGTGGCGCACGATGAGTGTTGATTTTGTGTCGTGCAATGAATGATCTATTTATGCAGGATCCAGTACACCCGCTGTCTAATAGAGCTTCAACCGTGTACGTTGAATCGGTGTCTTGTGTGGTTAAGACAACGTTCATGTTGAGCTGGTTCGACGACTTGTTTGAACGTATGAATCTCTTTGGCATTTTCAGCTCGAGGAGTACTTCCTCGGCTTCTTCGTCAGATAAGGCGTTAAGGTCCGAAATAAGTTCCCGTGTGACTTCCTGTTGCCTTTTTGGGTTTACCCATGATCGGAGTATTCCCATAACCTGGCTCTCGTCTTTGTTTTCTTGGACGTGTCTAGACATCCACAAAGCTGAGTTGGGCCTTCCATATTTATCCCCCCCGCGACGTCGGGGAGGTATTTCTATTTTAGCGCTTGGATTCGATTTGTGTTCAATATCTGGAATCACGAATCTCACGCCTTTCTTTGGTTTAGACTGTTTTCCTTCAGTATCGGGTTGAGTCGCAATTTCAGAAATAGTATTGGTCAAATGTCCGGTATCGTCGTGAACTTCCGATAATACAGAGTAAGTATTAGAGACCGTTGTATCTGAGAAACCTTTGTGACCGTGACTAGGGACCAGGACCGATTTCACTGGTTCCCGTCTTGAAAACCCTTCAGATTCTTGAAGGCGAGCAATATGCCTTCTTGAATCATCCGCGCTAATTTAGCGTCGGGATCTTCCGCTGGCTTTGCGGAATCATCCGATTTAGGAGTCGGATTCTCTGTCTGCTGTCGCACCTGCTGCGACTTCTTTCCCTTCTCGGGGCAATCTCGGGACAGATGTCCTTTCACACCGCATCGGAAGCACAGCCCTTGAGCTCGTGCCCGATCGATGTCCATTGGCTGGCCGCTGCCCCCAAACAGCGTGCCGGTGCCGTCTCTTTGTGCCGACCAATTTCCACGAGGTGGCTTCGTGTCTTGGCTTTGTTTATCGGGTGTTCCATCCCGATTCGACCAGAAGTTTTTGACCACTTGGCTGCGGTATCGGGCGTGTTGCTCTGCCCGGTTGATGTCTTCTTGTATGGCAATTGTTTTCCAATCGTCATACGTGGTCGGGGGTCCATGGTTATAGACCCGATTTACAATGTCCCGATCTAAGGCGTCTTTGAGGTATTCTACCACGACCGGGTCTAGAGCTGGATCATGATATTTGGCGTCGTTTAGAATTTCCTCAAATTTGGTGAAGAAGGTGGCGGCGTTCTGTCCCTTCTGTTTGATGTGCCGGAGTTGTAATCGTGCCTGTTGAACAAGATCGGTCCGAAGGAATTGTTTATCGATGTCTTTGTTAAAATCCGGGAAACTGATTAACCCGATTCGGATGCTGGTTTTGTTTTGATTCCAGTAGTTGTTTTGCCAGCGTAGCGCTTCCCCTTCACTCATAAGGGATATCACGAATAATATCCTTGAGTAATGGTCAGGGAAGTCGGCGATGTTGGCGTCGATGTACCGGTTGCAAGACGATCTCCAGGCCTCATATTTGATGCGATCTCCATCAAATGTTTTAGGCTTTTCCATGTGCGACTTGATTTTGGCTGGCGTAGGTGGGGTGATTGAATAGCCGTTGTTCATTAATATTGTGACCATTTCTGCCATTATTGTCGCCATTGGGTTGGGAGGATTAGCCGGTTGAGGTGGCGGCGGCGGTGGTGGTGCCTGTTGACTTTCCTGGGGAGCCGTGTTCTCAGTTTGGATTCCCTCATCGGCTTGGTCATCGAATAGACCGGACATGATGAATGATCGGGCGGGGGTAGGGGGATTTCAAGATTGATCTACAGGGGCGATGTGCAACCCTTGATTGATCGTGAAACGTGGGATGGGAAAGAGTAAACGCTGGTCGCAACAGAGATTGGGATGGATCTCTGCTGGTCGTACTCACAGCGCCTACGGGTGATGCCAGACCAGATCGGATGTCCGCGTGTTATCGAAGGACCAGTTTCTTGCTATCACGAGAGTGGTTACCTCAGCCTCCTCGGCCTATTGGTCTCTCACGAGGTGCGGTCTCCGAAGATAACGCCCAAGTTATGCGTCTACCGACTCGAGACTGCAGAGGCCGTACCAACGGTTTGCAGGAGCTCTCTGGACAAGTGATCCGACCAGCGACGCACAACGCTGGTCAATCAAATGCTCTGCGGTGACTCTGTGATCAAACTGTTCCTACGCGCTATTGTCTTGTTGCTCCGGAATGAGCTGGCCGTGAAATCGGGGGCGACCCGATCAGATGGCTCGGAACCTAAAGAAGAATGAAGGGGAGGTCCCGATTGGGAATAGGTAGTTCGAAGTGGAAGGGGGGAGGAGCGCGTGGAAGAAAAGGAATAGGGATTGGTGGAATGAGGTAGTCGTGGATACGGAAATAGATGCGTGCGAAGATGATGACGAGGAATTCGAGGATAGAGTTGAAGAAGGTAAAGAAGAGGGTGAGGATAAAGATGTTGGTGAGGAGAAGATCCAGGGTGTGAGATGAGGTGTGCGGAGTGGGAAGAAGAGTCTTGTGCTTATGTCAGCGACTGAGTAGAATCCCAGGCCGCGTTCAAAAACACTAAGAGGAGTGTGTACTGAGATGCAATCAGGTAGGATTGACTAGCACAAGACTGAGGAAATACAGCAGTGACTATCTACCTATATATACGTATTCGGTAAAATCAGGAGAATAATAAAAGAATCACATGTCAATGATACATGAGGCTATCGTGTGTCGCTCAATAAGCATAGGGGTCATTATCAGTCAGAAACATGAGGATATCGGTAGGTCTGAGTCAGGATAGGAGTTAACATGCGTAAACATCGAGGTGAATGAGTAATAGGAAAGAAAAGATATCGTAATATTCATGACA
>MU277210.1:257260-383998 GCA_022160305.1 Artomyces pyxidatus | reverse complement strand
ATCGGAGGAGCTCAACTTCGCGACTTTGAAAAATTGCAACTAGAATGGAACAAAAAGAAACCACTGCATGTGAGGCTCGAACCCGGGACCTCAAGAGACACCGGGAGTAGCCGTCTTCATTAAGACCGCTTTTACCACACGACGACGAAAACGATGACAATTAAGCTATTTCATGGTTTATATCTACTTATTTTCCGCATATGTGCAAAGCGCGCTGCCGCGCGGCGCGCGCGGCTTCCCAAAACGGAAGGGACAGCGCCTGCGGCGCTGGGCTCGACAACTTGGCATCAAAGAGCTGCCCGCGCCGGACAGCCGATTGACAGCCGGCAGTCAAGGCAGCCTGGGCAGTCGACGTCATTCTTTGGTACAGCTTGTTATTCGGCAGAATGTCGGGCGAACTGAAGTCGACGAAGTCTCTCTGAGTCTCTCGTCTTACATCTTCAAAGAACTTGACTCTTTCCACACCTTGATCTACCAGATATGTCCCGCTGAGTCTTTCCAGGATTCTACCTTTATATATTGCACACGATCGACAGACGGAGGGTTATTTTCCCCGGTATACTATCCCAGTGCCAGGTCAGTATACGCACCGTCTGTCGCGCTTGAGTCTTATCCCGCCGCGCCTCCCAACACAGCTCTGACCTGTCCAACCGTTGAACATGGTTGCACGAGCTCCAACCCCCGAACCTTCCGATGAGGAGCCTAAATACATTACCGTCGTTCATCCCTACCCACTCAACGCGCACATGGAGCTACCCAAAGATCAGCGCGATTTTGTCCTCTGGCTTGCTTGCTGCACAGGGAAAGATGTATTGTCGGCTTTTTTTCACAAGCCGTCTGTGCGTATCTATCCGATCTGCAGTACTGCGCGGCGCTAACACAGGTTCCAGTCGCCGGGGATGGTCATTGTCGAGATCGACCGTAACTTCGACTTCAAACGCGTCCTCGGCGAGCACAAGTGGTCCAAGTTCTTGAAGACCCCGACGGAGGAGGAGGCCGATCGAACTTCGCGAGCCTATTATTGCACGCTGAACACAGGGCGCAAAGTCCAGAAGAATGGTGCGCGCTAACCCTCATTTATGCTCCTACTCGCTTGCTCACCCCGCCGGCTACACAGGGTGGAAGCGCGTCGAAGTCGAGGAGCACTGGTTTGCTGGATGGAGCCCCAACAACAGGCCTGTACGCGCTAGATTATATGCGTGTTCCCGCTGACCGTACCCCCAGATTCATCGTATATCCATACCCGAAGACATCCTACTGCGAACTCCCAAAGGAGAATCAGACCAACTACCCGCTCTGCTGCCAGCTTCCGAAGAACGACTTTCCTCGCCCTCCGCCTGCGCTGGCCCCACCTGGTGAGTCCTGCATCTCCAGCAGGGGCACCATCTGACCCGGCGTGCGCAGTCGGCTCGGCGCAATGGCACGAAGCTAAAGCGAACGGTACGCTCCCGGAGGGAAAGCCTCAGCCGTTGTCGAAGACCATCGGCGCGTGGGGCAAACGCGCGCCAAAGATCGCACCCCGCACCGCCACGAGGCCGCCTCCGCTCGCAGTGCCCACGCCCAGCGCGTCAATCATCTCTCCAGTGCCGTCATCCCGGGCGAGCACCAGCAGCGTGTGTACGTACTTCACACCCCTCTCGTCTCGCCACTCCTCACTCGTCGCGCAGGGTCGCGTGGGCTGCCCGCACTGAGTCGCTCGGGCAGCGCCAACCCGAGCCCCGCGCTCCTCACACCCAGCAGCGCAGACACCGGGCCCGCGAAATTCAACTGGAGCGACGAAGTCGACCGGAGCGAGGCGGAGAGCGAGAGCGTACAGTTCTACATGGGCCCCGACGCGGGCTATCGCAGCGCGAGCCGGAGCGTGGCGAGCCGAAGCAGCGGAAACAGCGCATATGCGGACAGCGAGGATGACGACGACAGCGCACCTCGCAGCATCGCGCATGCAATGGCCGAAATCTCGTTCGAGGCGCCGAAGGCGCCGCCTAGCGTGCAGACGTGGGGCGTCCGCGACGACTACGACGACCCTTGGCGCCCGCCGTCTCCATCAGCCGACGGAGACAACACCGAGGGCGCGGGTGCGGGTGCGGGTGCAGACGGCGCTTCATGGGCTGGTTATGCGGATCCCAGGGAGGACCCGAAGGTTGCGTGGGAGTGCCCAGAGCACGGCAAGGTGTGCAAGAAAGGAATCTGCCAGGTGTATGCGAAGAAGAATCGGGAGGAGAGGATGAAGAAAGAGGCAGAGGTGCGCGAGAAGGAGAAGAAGGCAAAGGCAGAGGCGCGCGAAAAGAAGCGGCGGCAGCGCGAGAAGGAGGAGCAAGAGAACGCGAAGGCAGAGGATGAGTGGCGTGCAGTTGGCAGGCGCAAGGGCGCAGGCAGCAGCAGCCCGAACAGCTCCGGTGAGTGCAACCCCTTTGTCGAGTGCAACGAGCAATTTCAGAACGTGGATCTGGCTTGGCTTGTGTGTCTCTTGGGCTCTTGGGTGCTCTTCTAGGCAACGGCAGCAACCCCGCCCGCGCGAACGCGGGCGATAGCGCGGCCCCGGCCGCCGCGACCGAGGACTGGACCAACGCTGGCGGCGCGTGGACCGTCGGCAACGACGACGACGCCAAGTCTGTCGCGAGCACTGCACGCAAGGCCTGGTCGACGACGTCTTCCTCCCCTGACAACGACGATGGCGACGACGAGGATATCGACGACTCGCAGAGTGTCGCCAGCGTGCGCACCAGCGCGACAAACCGCACGAGCGCGACGCATAGCACGCGCGGCGAGTGGTCGAAGTCGCCGACGCCGTGGTCCCAAGGCGGCGGGGGCGCGTGGGGCGATTCCGCGCCGCCCCAGCGACAGGGCAAGTTCGCGGTGCCCGAGCGCGTCGCCTGGGGCGGGGCACGGGGCGGCAAACGTGGAGGCGGCGCGCCGGCGCCTACCCCACGCGAGAGCCAGACCGCCGCGCGCGGTGGCAAGGCCGCGTGGGGCCAGCCGCAGAAGAAGGCGTGGGACACGCAGAGCACTGCGGGGAGCATGCAGAGCTGGGGCGACCCGTCTGAGGGTCCGTGGTGAGCGCGGTGAGTCGAACTGGCATTGAAAGCTGTGTGTGTGTCCTTCCTCAAGTCTCTGCGTTCCACACCTTCGTGAATTTCTTTGGTTCTGCTTATATTCATTACATACCTACCAAGTTTCATTGCAATGTCTGTCTTATCGATTTGTACGATTATACCGTGTCCATTTGTCAAGTCTGTCGTGCCGATCCTTTCCTGTACTACAATCCAATGCGAAGTTCCTGACTGCTCATACAGATTGTGGGATGAAGATATGGTATAGCTTATGACAACGAATGCGATTAAGGGAAGTAGAATACAGCAGGGAATATCGTGACAGTTCGTACATAGGCCTCATCCAAGGTACCTCCAGATCAGATAAAAGCAGAAAAACGTAAAGACGGCCCCAGCGAAGAAGATGTACATGTCTTGTGTGCTGTCCAAACAACGTCAGCATCCACCCATGGACACAGGTATAGAGCAACGCACCTTCTCCGCTCGATCCACCCGATGACATCCCGGCTCATCCCCAACGTGTTCGCCGCGTCCAGCAGCCGGCGCTGCGTGCCCTTCAGGACATTCCGCTGATCCACCAGATTGTCGAGCACCTCGCGGCCCTGCGCGAGGAAGTCGTCCAGCCGCGCCTCGGTCGACTGCAGGAACGTGTGCTCGTGCAGCGCGTGCTGCTCGCGGCTCGCGGCCATGAACGCGGGTGTGGGGTTTGGCCGGAACGGGTTCTCCGCGCTCGGGTCGGGCTCGAACGTCGGGTTGGACGCGAAGCGGCGGCGGGCGTCGGACGCGCTGGCGGAGAGCGGGACGCCCGTGCTCGTCGACAGCAGGTCGGAGCGCTGCGACGCGGTTTGCTAGTGCGGGCGTCAGGGAGAGATGGGCACGCGAGGGGAGGGGGCGGGGCACGTACCTCTGCCTTTATCCGCTCGAACTCCTTCCGAAAGTCAGCGTAGTCGCTGCGGAACTTCTGCACCCGCCTGGGCACGCGTCAGCTCGGTGTATCGCGCTCGCGGGGGCAGCGACTCACGAGGTCGCCTTCTCCTGCTTCGCCTTGATCATCTCGCGGCGCGCCATGGAGTCGTAGTCGTCGATGGTGCGGCTCATGCCTGCGAGCGAGGCGGAGATCTGCCCTAACGTAGCGTCCCGGTCAGTCGTCGTTCGCAGCGCGGCGTGGGCACGGACCTAGCAGCGAGGCAGACGTGTCGCCGCCCCGCAGGCGCTCGAGGTCGGCCTGGATAGAACTTGTTTGTCGTACGCCGAGGGTGTAGAGTGAATTCATCGTCGTCAACCGTTGGCGTTGAGGACGCAGAGATATCGACCTTTGAGGCCTCGACGGCCGTGCATGGCGCCGCCGCCTGCAGACCGTGGGAAATCACACGTTGCCTTTCAAATTCTAACTTAATGTTATTCTGATGTGATTACAAGATTCCACAGGTATTCCATTGGTATTCCACCCCGGCCGACGCCCCCTCGCCAGTACCTACTATACGTGTACTGAGCAAGTACTTGTCCTTGTCGCCCTGCCATGCATCCCGAGCCCAAGTATAGGTACTCACGCGACATCCGTAAGTCTTTATCCGACTCCTCATCTCTCGTCTTCCTCATTCACGACAACGCCAGGGCAAGGATTGGGTATGGCAAGCCTGGCGGGAGGATAAGTGCCAGTTCTTGCCATATATTGCCGTCATTTTACTCGTCCAGAATCAGCCCTTCGTTCTCTGTCGAGGACGAGAGGTGCACCTCTTCTTCGATGGCAAGGTCCGCAGGGCAAAGTCCTACGCCGACTTCCATTTCAGCGACATTCCAACATCGAAGAGGGGACACCCCATGTGGGCTTTGATAGACACGGACGAAGCAGAGAAGCCGCCACCGTCTTCCCCGTCCATGATGCTTTGCCGAATCCCGACCGCTATCGTGACTGGGTAAAACAGCGCGGTGCGCTCATCTGGGGACTGCCTCTATGGAGTCGAAAAGAGCTCATCGCCGGGTGCGCTAAATCTCTCACTGCTCAGATGATACTTTCTGAAAGTGACCCGCTGCTATAGCTTCAAAGTGCCAGCCTGATTATTGCCGAGTCGTCAAGAAAGTGAAAAAGGTCATCAGGAGGGAACGCCCGCGACCGATGACGAATGTACACAATATGCTTGGGACGCACGCACTTTTTCCTTAGAACAACGACGTCTCGAGATGGAGGATGAGGGCGAATTCGACGGCAGCCACATCCCCACTCCCGCTCACGGCGTGCTTGAGGTCATGCTTGATCTCGCCACAAGAAAAGTCGGCTTGCCCGCTCGCGACGTGTACTCTGCTCTCGAATGTGACCCTAGCTCTAGCGCGGCCATAGATGGTCTCTCATACCGCAGCCTCTCCAAACTTGTAGTGTCGTCAGCGCAAGAACCCTCTGCTCACGGGGACATAGTTGCCGCGTCCCCAACAGTCCTTGTCTCACTGTACAAACATGATACCTTCACGGTTAACTTCAAGTCGCCCGACATTGCGATCAGGGTGCTGGAGCGCCTGAGGAACGCTGAGCACATGCGTCTTACCAAGTTTTTCGGCCTCCTTCGAAGATATTCGAAGGCGACTAATCTGGCGGGTCTGTTCTTTGAGGCGATAGCTCACCGCGTTCTATCCAGACCAGTGCCGACAATGCGCCCGAGTACACCACAGATATAACCCCCAGCAATGCTCTTCGCCTGCACGTGCGCAAAAGGGAAACCACACCGTTCGAGTTTCCACACCTCCCCTCGGACATGGTCGAGTGCAAGTACTACGTCGCGTCGATGTCCAACAGCCCTTTGTTTGATTTCGATCTTCTTTGAAGTCGACGCGAAGAAGGGCCAGGGCGTCCCGACAGCAACATTGTGGGTCTTCCAAATGACAACGGCAACGACGCATAGGAGCTCTCCAGACGGCTACTTGGTCATTCGGTCTGTTATTCGTGAGGTCCGCGAACGATTAGAGGCGCTGAGAGAGCCGAGGGATGAAATGGCGGAGGCGGACACGAAGTAGAATAAGTGTCCGAAGATTGAGGTCGAGGTCAAGATCAAGTACGTCCTGGTTTGCCCGGACGATCAGCAAGTCAGGGCGTGGCATCTCCCAACTGGATAGAACGAGAAATGCAAGCGGACGGACCATCGAGGAGAGTTCTATTGGCTTCCAATCTCGACTACCGACTACAGTGTGAAACATCCTCCAGAAACTTCAATCGCGGTGGCGTATCTAACCTCTAGATGGTGAGAATGATCAGATGTAGGTCGAGAGAATGAATAATGCCCTCATAGGAAACTTGTAATCTTATGCACTGTATTAATTTCTAAAGCACGCTGTGACGCAAAATTGTCCGGGGTTAGACCACATTCACTTTGCGGACCGGGTTCCCTCGGTTCATGTTGGATCGACTGCTTGAAGCGTCAAGCAGCTCTCGATAAAGACCGGACCACGCAGGTGTGCGCGGTTTGTTTCAGCGACAGCTATAGAGTGGCAATCAGCGATATCCCACTTGTTACATTGCGAAGAGCTAGGAACAAGTTAGGGCTACCGCAGCCTGGGTATATACATGTCAATCGCAGGATCCATAGTGGCACTTCACGAGCACCATTCAGTCGAAATCTCCACCTAAGCCAGATTTAGATCAGTCAGACCTTCGAAAGAGTAGGGGCCTCACTCACTTTCTCGACCGCCAGCTTAATATCCCGCTCCAACATTATCAAGAACAAGCCACCTGAAAGAGCGGTTTGCCCACTGTGGCAAAACGCACATCTGGACATCGGGCTGTACGGCTGGTGTACGTGCGCATCGATCGCCGCTTGCAGGCCTGTACGCAGAGCGCCCGGCATTGCGATGGGGCACGCGCGACCGCTGCGCACGTCCTCCGCGAGCGTGCGGAAGTGCCGGTTCCACCAGGCGGGCACGACGACTACGCCCATCTTCTGCGAGAACCAGCTATAGACCTCGGGCTCGATGCACATCCGTTCGCCTGGGTCCGTGGGAATGCGGGACAGCGTGGGGGAGGTGTCCTGCAGCGCATCGATGATGCACTCTGCGACGGCATTGCAGCACTCTGTGCGGTATTGCGCGAGATGGAGGAGCGCGGGGCCTGTGGCGAGACGGAGGTCGTCCCTGTACTCGTCCAACGTCATCGGCTTGCTCAGAGTTAGTCTTGCGGTTGCGCGCGTCTCTGGCGTAAGATGATAGCGGCTCGCGAGTGCGTAGGCGTGGAAAGGGTTGTCGTCCGTCACCAAATTGGGATGGCCGGAGCCGATCATCGAACGAAGGAGACTCGACGTGCCCACCATGTCGTATTTTTGGCAGACGGCAAGCAGGGGCGCTGCTTCGTCAAAAGACACAGGCAGCACTAGACCCTGGACGCGGTAGACGAGCCCGAGCAGTTGACATAAAGTATTGGCATCCTCTGGCAGAACAACGACCGGCAGGCCGTCTTTATAGTCGTCCGATTGCAACCCCTCCATTCGGGGAGGCTGAGGGAACGTCAGCATGTCATCAAAGACCGTTGAGGCCATGGCAAGAATGGACTTGTAGAAGCGAAAGTCCACCAAATCTGACGAACGGACGATGATGTCTGCATGCGCCTGGTTCCACGGAGGCCCGAAGTCTGAAACCTTCGAGAGACGTAGAGGCACCGAATCAGGAGAATCTATAAATGAGATGCAGCTCTGCAGATAAGTGGAGGTACTTCAGTCAAAGAACTTCGCACAAATGGAAAGGCACTCGCCGATGGCATGCATGCGGAGATGTGTTCTTTGAGATCGTTATAGACCACTGCAAGTGTCTCTTCAGAGATACCGATGCAGAAGGGGCAGTGCGATTTCAGCGCATGTTTGATGTGCACCAGGCGAAAATCCGATATTTTGTGAGTACCAGCTGCAATCGCCCGCGCGCATTGGATAAGCCAGGCAGGCGTCGTCCCATCTTCACCGGGAGCTACGCATTTGTGCCGGGAACCGGCCATAGTGGTCTGCCAGAGCTGAGAAGTGCTGGTCGTGGCTTTCAAGTTGAGCAAGCCTTCGCGAGCAGCCTTCAATATCCTCTCGTGATAATTCCACAAGGCGAAAATCGAGGGCCCTGACAGAAGTTGGATATCCTCGCCGAAATCCTCGAGTGCCAGTGCCAGTGATTGGTTCACCGTGAGCGCCGCAGCTGTGGAAGCTTCCTCAGCCAAGCCATGGTAGCATGCGACACAGTATGCTTCCAACGCATTGTCTTGAGTGATCAGATTGGTGTCGGAGGCGCTGGCACAGATACGCAGCAGTGACAGACCATTGATCATCTGATACCTTTGCGCCGCGGCGAGCACTGGGGCTAGCGCTCTGAAGGACGTTGGCACGTACACGGGGACAGGAAAGATGGAGGTGAGAAGGGAGTGCACAACTGCGCGACCCTCTGGGAGACAGATGACAGGCAAGCCATCCTTCGTTCTGTCAAGCTTGATGACATTCCCAACGAGGGCTGACGGGATATGGTGAAATATGTCTTCAAAGACCGGTGAAGCCTGCGCCAGTGTCGTCTTGAACACACGGAAATCGACGAGGTCGGACGAACGGATGATCACGTCGGCGTTGGCCGAGTCGAAGGGCGCTCCGAAGTCTACCGACTTCGCCGTGTCATGTTTTGTAGGATCAACGTGCGCCGTCATTGGGGTGTGGATGCCAGGCAAGAAGTTCGAGTTGAGTAGTCAGGATAACGGAAGGGATAATGACGGCGAGGAAAGTGTTTTCGTGTTGGTATTTGAATCATCCAATAACAGGATGGCCACACCCCGTGACGACATAGTGTGGCCGATTTCCGGCCACCACAGCTAACCATGGTGTAGAACAATGGACAGTCGGCTCTAGTGTCAGCTCCAACAAAGGATATAGCAAATGGCGCTTATCGCTAGCTGCGCATGCAATCAGTCGGCGCTGGACAATCATCATATGCGACTCCGATCGTGCATGAGCCTGGGTGGGTTTACTATCTCCATGAAATGCCAGCTCTGCTGGTTGTCGCGGGGAGTTTCGAATTGCGGAGGAATATTTGGACGGTCAAGAAAGAGACATTGGTGTATAGAAACAATGGCGAGACGAGAAGGAGCTGAGATCTAGCATAGCCGAGAGTCGAGTTGTCGAATATCATGAGGCGAGGAAGGCAGACAGAGTGACTTGACAAAATAACTTGCATTGGATGACAAGCCCGGGATGGTTTAATCTTCAATAGCACATACTCGTCAGAAATTTGAGAGATGAATTGACATGACCATTCCTGTACGCACCGATCCAATCCACATAATGAGTACGCTACAGACATGTTCGACTAAGCATATGCAGGAGGTGAAGACAACATGAGACTCACCGGAGATGACATCCAATCAGGATACACGACAAAGTCCACGTTTACCTCACGGCACTTCTTCTCTAAGTGCGACAATATTCCGGAACAGTGTTCCCGAGTCGCAGAAAATATTTGAAAGTCGGGGAGGGCGGCCAGCGCGTCGACGAGACGGTCGATCTGCTCGTTCTCAATGGGCCAGAGAATAGCATGGCGCGGATGATAGCCGAAGTGCCGGAGGCTCAACCCCAGTGAGAATCCGGAATGGGCACCTGCGGGTTTTGCGGGCAGATATGGGTCAGTGAGGGCAGAAATGAGTGCACTAGCATGCAAGCAGGACCAAAACGGACGTGGTGTGTCGCGCTCCGTCCGCTTTTGTGAAGTGTTCTTCGTCCGCGCGTCCGCTTTAGTTCTCGTTCTGCTTCGTCTCGCCGTATTCGACCGTGCTTTGATTTGCTTCGCCCGTTCTGCCTTGCCTTGCCGTGTTCGGCCGCGCTGTTTCGAATTCGTTCTGTCTGCTTTGCTTCGTTGTCTGCTGTTCCCCGGTCGATCGTGGGAATTCTAAGTACGTCACCGTAAAAGGACCGTCTTTGACGATGGCACCGTAGCGTCCCCCTTCTTCTCGTACCACCACCACCACCATCCCCTTCTTCGAACTTTCTCTATCGTACTGCGTCCTCCTCATCTCGGAATCACCGCAATTCCAAAAGGCACGAGGTGAGTACTACATCACCCCCTCTCCTCTCCGAGCTTTCTGACCAAGAGATACCCCGAATGACGACGCCGTCGTCGTTGCTCCAACTGGCAGTGCGACTTATACGCCAGGTGAGTGTTGTCATACCAGTCCCTGTCCAATCGTGTCGGCTTATCATCGAGGCTGAACACGCCTTCCCGCTGTCGTCTTCGCTGTTTCACGAAGAATTGGCCGCTTGGGTCAACATAGGGGCTCTAGTGAGGGTACGTAGTTCTATACAACATCCGCCACGCCGTGTCCTTGGCTGACACCTCCCTAGTGTCCTCGACGCACGCCCGACCTCGCATTCACGGTAGCCATCGCCACTTCCCGGATCAAATATTCAAGGTTTCCGTTCGTGTGACTGGCTGGGTGGTTGCTGGCAGTTGGTGTGCGTACAAGTCCCGAGAGCAGAGGTGCGACCCGGAATGGCCGCCTGTAGTCGATCTGTGTATGTAAGTTAGAGGGTTTATTGAAATATATATATATTTCCGAATATCGCAGTGGGGAGTGGGCGCAAATAATTGACAAAAAAATGTATGATTCAAACCAACCAACTGCGCACAGCACCCATACCAGCCCATATGTGCCCATGATGTGCCCACATATACCCATATCCTCGATATGGGTGGGTCTCATTTTGTGGGCAGGTATGGGCAATTGACAGCTGCCCGGATCTGCCCGGGTTTGCCCATACCTGCCCATTCCGGATTCTCACTGGGGCTCAACGGCAGAGGCTCATACGGCGGATCCGGCAGCGTTCCGACGATGAGATCCTCGATGTTCTCCATTTTTGCTAGAGTGGCTCGCCAGCGATGATCTGGTCGAGACGACCCCAATAGTCGAACACGCGACGCCTGGTCCTCCAACTCTCCAAGGGAGAGGTCCCGTGTAAGGTCCTGAGTTATCTCGAGTTCAAAAAGGGAGGATCCTGGGAGGAGCCATTGAACCAAATCGGTATGACGTAAGCCGCCGGTAACAACTAGTCTTAGCTTAAGTGCGGGGGTCGAACCGTAGATCAGCCTTCGGTGTTAGCACCGCGCACGTGACGCCCTGTGATGCCATCAACGCGCGTCGCGTCGCGGCGTCGACGCCGCTCGATAGTGACTACGGGTCGATGGGGCCTCCTTCTAAGTTCTGTAGGCTCCGTTTGGCCATTGCGTGGGTCAGATACTTCATCGGACAAGCTATGTGTCCTCCTCACCCATCGACAGTTTCGCTCGACGAATGCCACCAAATTACCATCAAACTAACCCTGCGAGGTCCACCGTCACTGCCTACGTGTTCAGTGCAAAGTGAGCTATGCCTTGCGGGCTCGGACAACTTGTTCCCTTGGCGCGTCTCAAGCGTGGTGACAAATGCGCTGGGTGCTGTCAACGCTCTCCTCTGAGTCCGTAAATGGTGCCGCGATGTTGTTGCAATGTCGTCTCGCTCGGACAGCTGTGAGGCGCACGAATCCCATTTTGTCAGCCGAAATGCCTCAATGAAAGGCTTCGGTCTACAGGGAACTATTCTGTGGCCATCTTTGAGCTCTACGAGGAGCAGTAGGCCTCGTGCGTGTGCATACGAACTACCTTGGAGGCAAGATGGATCTACGTGGCGTCTTCGGCTGTTCATGTCCGTAAAAATCTCTCAAAAAATCTCAGACAAATAGAGTAGTGCATTCTCGCCGCATAGTATCAAACTCATGCTCCTTCTCGAGCCCACAGATCCTCAGACAATATTATCACCGTCTTCGAGCATCCTGGAGAACCCATTTATAGACGTCCGGACCGCTCGGCACGAGTCGGCACGAGCCTCGGAAATTGCCGAACGGGCTAAACGCCGCATGTTGATGGTCGAATGCTGATCTACGGTTACGGGGGCGCGTTCCGTCGCAGACCTAGATAAGAACGATCGACTGTCATCGTTCTCCTTAGGTCTGCCTGTGGGAGACTAGTAACAACTTGCAAGCTCTCGAGGGTGAAAGGAGCAGGTTGAGTGGGCGCGGAGGGAAGAGGGTCGTCATCTTCCCCGCATGTCATGAAGCGGACTGTGGGCCATAAAGAAGCAATCTCGTAGAATTGAGGGGTCATGATAAGGAATTGTAGCCTCGTCGGATGAAGATCGAGCGACCGGATACGGAAAAAATCATACGAAGTGAATTTGGCCGAGAACAATAAACAGATGTCTAGAACCTGTGGGCAAAGTTCGAGTATGCTGATAGCGTGTTCGATGTTGACCAGGGGTGTACGCTTGGGCCAGTCGGTTCGAGTAAGCTCCAAGATCTGGAGGGATCGGACATGTGTCCCAAGTCTTTGATTGCTTCGTAGGCTGGCAATGAAGCGAAGGGCTTGGTATGCCGTGAGTAGCCGCGGGATGCGACGAAACAAAAGGCATTGGGCCACTGGTCGCCAGGCTTTGCACACGAGAGAACATGCCGACAACGTTGCATAGGCACAGCGCGCCACGTAGTCACGATGTAGACCTTGGTGCCAGTGCGAACGATACACCCACTCGATGATGCCAGGATGGAGTTCAAAGGGTACGACGGGACCTGACATCGCGGGTGCAAGTACTTGTCGATAGTCGGCCAGTGATGATGATCGTGGTATCAAGATGGTTGACACACTCAACAGAGAGGACTTGTTATAAGTTATGGCTGTGGCACCCGCGATCGCGTCGAGCTGCTTGGCCCCGCACACCTGGCAGCGTGTCAGAATATTCAAGAGGGTAGAGATCCGGAAGAAAGTACTGGGGGAAGCTGAATTGCGAGTGCGGCTTTTGACAGGTTAGATAACTACTCGACCAAACTGGATTGAACAGTTGCTCTACCGTACTTATATTGTTCTCAGGCTTGACAACGCCTGACTGACTTATATGATTGTGTCAGCTCCAAGCCAGCTCTGTCAAGTGGAGACATGGTGCGGGCCGCGATGGTATTTGTTTTGAATTCGGATAACAACACAATAACATCACGGGTCAGTACAGTACAGGTTAGTCAGTTACTAAGTAGTCACTGGTAGTCCTCGGCTTCGTTGTTTGGCTCTTTTTCGCACCAGGGAGCTACTAGTACTTATCAGTACGCATGTTCCAAACTGTCTTGCGGCGACCTCCTGCCTCAGGTCGTGATTGCCAATTCCTTCACACAATAAGATCTTCTACCTGGAGAACGGCGGCTCTGGGCCTATATCCGAGTACTCTCCGACTATATCGTCGTGCAAAGTGCTCCTTCGTCATTGACTTCCAAGCAACTCTCCATTGTCTCGTAATCTTCTCACCTCCCTCTGCACCGACGTATGATTGTGGAGCGTGCCCTTCCCGGAGGAGGCGACGCGGAACGGGACTGGAGTAAGAAGATGACGCTCAGCAAGAGCCCGGGTAATCCTTCTGCGAGTGTTCGCCATTGTTCTTCGGTCTTTCAGGCGGGTCGAGGTCGGGCTTGTGGGAGATTACACATATCAGTGATCGTTTTCTGCGAGAACGCCGTGATATTAGGGCTTAGTTGCTCACTGACCTTGATCGTATGGTCAATCGCAATGAGGCCTGTCGTCCAAAATATGAGACGAGACGACCGGTGTATTTCTGTAGATCACTTACGGCCGCTGCGTAAGGACGATGAAACCGTCCGGGTTGTACGAACAGGAAGGTATTTCGCAAGCTGAGACGCAATTGCAGCTGCGTCTGGAATCCTAGTTCCCTGCAGGTAATGAGGAATTCAGAAGGTTATGCAAAGAAATGTTTGCATACCAGATTGCATAGATATGGTACCAGGTCGTCGTCGTGAACGATGGCAAGATCGATTGTAGGATCCTGGCGGTAATTGAGAGTAAGAATGGCAGGATACATTGAAAAATACATGATAACTTGCCTCGAGGATGTAATCGTGCAAAGGCGAATACAACGGTATGTACTGAATGGCGACAATAAATGTCAGGAAGACAGACACAGTACAGATACCAAGACGTGCCTTGTCCCTCATCCCAAGTTCCATTATGACATCCTCATCGGATGAAGAAGAGTCACCTTCACCGAGCCCATCTTCGTCGGCCTCGTCATCGTGCCGGGAATAGTCTCTCGGCTCCGCGTGTGCCTTGAGCCGTTTGCCAGGCAAGAACCGCCTGCGCTTCATAGAAAAGCCTCGCACAAATACGCATTGATCTGAAGCGGGTACCAGGGCACCTCTTGATACATCTGAGTACTCGGTCGAGGGAGGAAGCCTGCGGCTCTCGTTACTCGTTGAGCGGAAACGTTCTTCCGGGCCATAGTTGTACACCGCATTACAGTTGTTGCTCCAAGATATACTGAGGTTGGCTGCGATGCTCCCCGTGACTCCGCTGTCAAAATGGACGGATACGCTGGAATCAGACTCGCGGCTCATGAATGCCGCCATCGCCCAAGATGGTGTAAGATCGCAACCGGTCACAAGGATGATGTCGTCGAGACGGATTCCCAATTGATGCATGTCTGCGAACGCAAGCCAGCGATCACAGTGTGTGTGGATATACGTCTCGTATGCTGCTCGGGAACAAACGTCGAAGCGTCTTCCCTCTTGGGGGACCGCGAGCATGGCCCCCAGCTCTCTGGACGTCGAGAACGAAAGCTGGGCTCCTATGAGCGAAGTGGCACTGTAAAGTGTCAACACACGGTTTTTTCGAGATGACTACCAACTCACCCAGAGACATTCCCTCCAGCTTTCACGGAGCGAACAGACCGGGATTGGTACATCCCTGCAATCATCCGACGTTCGAAAACTTCCAAGAGCGGAAGTTGTTCAAAGTATTCAGGTACACCCCTTGTTTGCGATGCATCGTCGGAGGATAGGTGAATGTTGAAAAGTCGCCGAAATCCGCCAAAGAAGATGTAGCCAACATCGCCGACTGTCACCGGGAAACCTTGAGAGGGACAAGGTTCCCATAGAGCCTGGCCGTATTGGTAGGAGCTCAGTTGGTCACGGTATATGTCGTATGGCGCTGGCATGCCTACGGCTCAAGACTGACGGTGGATTGAGTGGAGAGTGATTGAGTGCGAGTAGAGTCATGATTAGGTGGAGAAAAGTCGAGATATGGGGCAGTGTCCCAGGAAATAGAACTGTGTCCCAGACAATGGAGATATGCACACCAGCGCCTAGATAATCGATGTGTCGCCTGTATTTGGACCACTGCCTCAGGGCAAAAGCAGACTGCGAGGAAGACGCGAAGAAACTCAGTACGGAGAGCTCGTGAGGCCGCAAGATCTTGCTTATCATGCACATCGCGGACAAGAAGCGAGGTAGTGGGATCTGGACGGAGAAATGCAACCCTAGGCACAGCTAGGTCATTAGTAGTTATTGTTATGCGTGAAAATGATGATCCAGACTGTAAGTAGAAGACTCCTGCCCTGCGCACGGCCGGTTTCTTTCCTCGGGCACCCGATCTTGGTATACTGCGCGCAGTAACGTGAATGTGCGAGGGCCTGCACATCTTCGTTCTTCAGGAGACAAGTCAGGGCGTGATCTGGCCCCATACGTCAACACTCATCACCTCTGTGCAAGGACGCACAGTTCGGATCCCCCAAAGAGCAAATATGGGGCACGAGACAGGGAAACTAGAGAAATAGCCGCGTTCCCTTTCTCGAGCAAAGCTCATGTCCGGATACGAGAGATGCGGAGTATGTGTGTGTTGTCGCGTTGTGAGAAGATGAAAATCCACCGCCAGGACTGAATGCTCTCACCCGCCTTCCATTCCTACATTGCACTATTGTACACAGATCCGCAGATTCGCGCAACCATTGCCTATCCGTATCAAGCCAGCACCTCATTCAGAATGCTGATGATCTTTTCGACTTCCTGCACGGTATTGTAGTGTACCAACGATATACGCACGACAGCGTCATCGATGTCGAGTTTAGGCTCTAACTCGTCGACCAAGGTATAAGCATAGAAATGGCCATAGCGGATCCCGACCTAATGAGCTCGTCAGGAGCGGTTCGCGCAATTGGTAGAAAGAAAGCTCACCCCACCCTTCTGGTCGAAGGCACGCACGACTTCCTTGCTCTTGATGGGCCGCTCTCCAACGATGACAAAACTGACCGTCGGTGCGCGCGACAGGCCACCGCGCTCATCGCCGACAATGCGCACGCCTCTCGACTCCTGCGATAGTAGGTACGCCAAGAGTGGCTCGACAAGTGCCTGTTCATGTTCGGCGATTGCGGCGAAAGCATCGTCGAGGTCGCCGGACGGCGTCAATGCACGCAGGTACTCCAGGACACCGGTCGTGCCGTACACCGTCTCATAGCCCGGACCGCCAGGCTGCAACTTGTACGAGGTGTCGTCAACGCGGAGGAAGTGATGAGTGAGAGGTGTCAAGGAGTTCTGCAGCGATGAGGATCGAGCGTAGAGCGCCGAGATGTGTGGTCCGTAGACCTATTGTACACCATCAGGTCAGCTTGCGATAAATGAACGAGGCGAAGCGAAGGTGTACCTTATAGTAAGAAAAGACACAGTAGTCGACGTCCCAGTCCCGCACATTGATGCGCCGATGCGGGGCGTACGCGACACAGTCGACCGAGAACTCTATGTTCCTCGTACCCACTTCTTTCGCTTTCGCCCTCGCCGCAGCAATTACTTCCTTGACCGGTACGATGGAGCCCAGTATGTTGGAACAAGCTGAGAACGCGATGACGCGGGTCTTCGCAGTGATTAAGGGGAGAAGATCGTGGACCTCGTGGACCACGGAATACGGGTTATTGGGGGATGAGACACGAGGACGCCAGTACTTGACATCCAAACCCTTGCGCTTCGCTAACTTCTTCCACGGGCCCCCATTCGCTACACTGAAGTCAAAATCCACGCCGCCAAAAAAACTGCGTCTATCTCACCTTCATGCTCTCCCGTGATGATGATCTCCTCGTCGTCGCGCACATCGCCCTCCAGCGCCCTAGCAAGGTTATCCACGTTCAGGGTCGAACTCGCCCCGAACGCGATCTCGTTGGGTGAAGCAGCGTTGATGAGCGTGGCCGTCGCGACGGCGCCCGATGCGACGCGCTGCGTACTCTCGACCGAGACGGAGTAATCCGCACCAAGCTGCACGTTCGTATTGAGGAGATAGTCAGAGATTCGATCGACGACATATTTGGCGCATTGCGATCCTCCGGCGTTGTCAGCGAAGATAAATCCCGATTGCAGCGATGGAAAGTGCGATCTTGCTTTCTCTATGAACGTTGCCATGCTCTCGATTGCTGAGAGACAGGTGTGGGGATAAAATGTCTCGTTGCGACAGAGTGAGAGAGGTGGAAGGAAGCGGAACACATGGTCGGACGTGGAAACGAAGCAAGGAGCGGACGGCCGGTGTGAACTTCGAAAGCACGCGGCTGGACGGCCCGGCCGGCTCGTACTCTGCCGATACGAAAGTGGGTGTTTGCAAGGACTCTTTGCATTATGAATAGGGTCTGCACGCTATGTGGAAGCTCTAACAGACCCAACTTCGAAGCCAAGCCTCTATAAGTCCGGATGAGGATATCGGTGGTTTCGGTATCATGCGCACCAAATCATTTACGAGCCGGTAAGAATGAGCTGCGAAGCCCTCTCCGCAACAAGATACACTTGGAATTGAGGATGGGCGCCGGGAATGAATGGCTGTGGTTTCCGAAGTCAGAAGGAATAGGCTCAAACGAAGCCGTGACCAGACGCACGAAAATGCTCGCATCCACGACCCTCAACCCCATCGTTTTCTTGACTGTGAGGTCCGGGTTGACGACTCCATCCTCCGAATCCCGAGGCGCCATCTTCGCCGTGCCGACGGGATGAAAGACTGTCCCCGCATTGTTTCGAGCGTATGTCTCCAGCTCCTCATCCGTCGTCGCCTCGTTCAAAGCTTCTACTTGAGATATGACGTATCCCTTCCATGCTGCGGCAGCGACGAAGCGTCTAACTGCCTTCATCGCTTCGCGGACGGCGAATATATCGAAGGCAGAGTTCAACAAGGCGGGATCAATCACCGGAGGATCGAACGGGTTCTTCGATGCCAGCGTGATCGAGCCGCCTGAGGCTTGTGAGTGCTAAGTCAAGGAGGTATGGGAAGGTACTCACGGGAAGTCGGCGTGATGACATTTGATGCTACCAGCATGTAGTTGCCAGTGGCAGGAGCGGGCATCACATATGACAAGAATGTTTCCTGGCATTCAAAACGAGTAAGCAAAGAAACCGCCGGTCCGCGCTAAGTACTCACCGCGAAGAAAAATTCATAATGAGGTGAATGGGGCCCAGACGATGGATCTGCTTCTGTCTGAAAGATCGTCGCATTCGATGGCAGTCTCAGCCAGCCCATCTCCAGAGATGGAGAGCTGGTGAAGAGACCAGTCCTATTGGCTTCCCACTGGGCAAGGTCGGCAGTCGACAGCGAGGCGTTCCGGGCGAGGTTATCCCAAGTAGAGGTGCTGTTCACCGCGAACACGTTCGGCATCAACGGGTGGTCCTGTAGGTTCTGCCCTACGTCGGGCAGATCGACGACTGGCTCAATGCCGAGCGTCTTCAGGTGTGTAGCGGGGCCGATACCGGAGAGCATAAGGAGCTGCGGAGTGTTCACGGCACCAGCAGAGACGATGACTTCTCGCATCACATGTAGCTCGTGAACTTCACCTGGGTTGACTCGATTAGCTGCGACGATACGCGCTCAAGATGGTCTAAGGCACACTTGTTGGAGACGCAGCGAATTGCACGCCGCGGAAGATCGGGACGCCGCTCTCCGACCCGGTCTGGACTATTTTCGTGACTTGTGTGTTGACCAAGATGTCGAGATTTGGTCGAGAGAGTATTGGCGCCAGGTACGCCGTAGCGGCGCTGGTCCTAGTCCCGCCTGCGATGGCATACTGACCCCAGCCTGTGTGTTGTTCTGACAGCGGTAATGACTGCGACGATTTGGGCGACTCACCGATGCCGAGAGGGTTGCCCGAGTTCTGGTCTTCGTTGTACGGAAACTCGGGAAGTTCTTCGGTCGTCGCAAATATACGAGAGTCCAACTCCGATGGATAGCCTTGGACACTAAACTTGACCGGGCCCCTGGTACCATGAATGGAAGGTAGTATCTGCCCAGAGGTGTTATGACCGTCCGCAGGAGGGACCATGCCCTCTATCTGTTCATGCCAGTATTCAGAATGATACAGCGCAGAAGGAGCCAAGGACGGACGCTTTTCGCAAGAGATCTTACGGCATTCCAGGACCAACCCGGGTCAGATGCGACAGCCGCATACCTGTCGAAGTCGCTTTGCGGTCCCCGAGTCCAGGCCATATAATCTGTCAAAGACGTCTAGTCAGATTTCTTGCAGTATTCACGTGGAGTAACTCACTAATGGAGCTTGAGCCACCAAGAACGCGACCTCGGGGATACGGAATGGAGCGATTGTTCAGACCTGGTAGAGGGACAGTGGTATAATTCCAAGTGACCGCCGTATCGGGTGCGAGAGTAGTGCATAGGAAGGGTATGTGCACTATAGGAAGTACATCGTCGCTAAACGGAATTAGTCGAGGTAAGAGAAAAGAGACGTCAGCCAAGACATACGTAGGTCCAGCTTCGATCAAGAGCACCGTGTTGGAGGCCTCAGCAGACAACCTGTTGGCGACGACGCTCCCTCCGGGGCCCGCTGAATGATCGTTAGGATACGGACTGAACGTAAGGCTCACAGAGCTTACCTCCGACTACCACGAAGTCATACTGTCGGTATGGAAGCTGCAATGGGTTGGTATATACTTTAGCGAGAGCCGTTGGCAAGACCGACGCGAAGAAGAGCAAAGGTTGCATGAGAAAGCTGGAAGTTGTGGGTGAAGGCTGTATGTAGATGGAGTCTTTTGAACTACTCGCGTAGCAGTGAGTTTCGGTTGAGCGCTCTAGAGGATGTCAAAACATCTTGAAGGGTATAAGACTCGTCTGAAACACCCGCGCCCAGTATGAGGGTCGCTGTCAGGAAACGGTGTAGGGAAGTGAGGCTGGCGTAAAATATCAGGGTATTTACAGTGGTATATGGCCAGGGCAACTCGCAAGAGCAGGCTTTGCGGATGAAGCTTGATGAATCTGGAACAACTGGGGAGACAGATTGAGGACACATGGATCCCTGACGGGTGCTGTGGCTGTCGACGTACGACTGACACCACGTCCTTGCCGCAATGAGTCCTCAGCAAAGCCCTACTTCAGCTGTTGACTGAGCGGAAAGGTGCAAGTGGTAGGCTGGCACATGAAGACGGCGCCTCAATCGATCGGGAGACAAGTTCAACCAGCGTCTCGATGATCGAGGGCAATGAGGAAAACCGTTCGGGGCGCTTCCTGCCCTGAAATGCGCAGGGTATAGGGTCGCCGGCGGTCGCGCGTTTTTGAAGCAGATAAAGTCGACACTGAATCCTGAACGCAACTGGTCAGTCGGCGACCCTCGATGTATTGACACTCGGGGGATAAGATAAGGTCGATGAGGTCTGGCTGCCGGACGGGATCCATACGAGACAGCGTTACTCGCGGTGTTGACACCCGCATGACGCTAGTCGCGACTCGCAGTGGGTCGAGTTCAGATCGTCTTCCAGGTTGTTGGAGACGTGCAGCGACGACGATGACGGTCAAGTCGCGGGTCGGAGGACCGAGCGCACTCACCGTGTCCGAGAAAGTTGAGCGCCCCGTCCCTCTACAGGATTTTGCTGTTACTCCCCTCGATTTTGCCTCTCTCCTGGGCCGTTCACACCACTCTGCCATTCCAAGACCATTTTGAATGCGAAGAAGCGTGTCAGCGCGTCATGACGCGGACGATATAGAGAAGACGTGGCGATGGACCGGATGGAGGAGCGCTCGAAGGCGGCGAGTACAACAAGACGCAGACGCAGTCCGTGAATTGTGATATACGTATGGGTTTGCTGTGAGTGGTCCTGTATTCGAGTATTCGAAGAGTCGTTGTCGCGGTTGCCAGCTGGGATGGGTGAAGTACTGTACTGAGTCTGCTGGCGCTTCAACGCAAGCGCTTTGACTTCAACCACTACCAGCAACTTCTTGAATTCAGCGGCGACTCTCCAGCGACTGTGATGCAAATCCAGTCTCCTTGTGCTCTTCACCATGCACAGACCTGTCTTGCTTTCTATTCGGCCTGCTAGATGGTCGTGTATACCTGAGGTAAGTATACTACTGGGATCGACAAACCCCGCGGCACCCCGTCGCAGTCTTAGTGCCATACGGGCACACCCACTTGGCCACATTGTGTCTTGATGGGCACCATTTCAGAGCTTTGGAAAGCCAGCTTCCCCGGCGGACGCCTGGCGCATAACGCTGTGCTTCGAGTCGCCGCTTTGTTCTTTCTTGGTACTGTGTAACTCGGCGTACCGGCGCTAGAGTACAACGACTTGGTCCAACCTCCCGCTCGACGCCTTATACTTCGTCTCGCTCCCCTTGTATTCTCCTCTCTGTTGCAGCTAGCGACGGACCCATGCCAACATCCGCGTCTTCGCCCGGGAACGATATCAACATACGTATAAAGACCAAACCAGCCGATAGCGATGCCCTTGCGACCTGTCGCCTTCTCCACCCTCCAGCGGCCCCATCCTCTACCATGGAGGTAGAGCCCACATCCCTCAAGGCTGATTTTCAGCGCCTCTCTGTTTATATCGACCGTTACAACCCGACCTGTCTCGAATGGCTCAAGGTCGCCCGCATGTACTGTTTCGGCTCCCCCATTCGCCGCAGGGCCGAGGAACATCCAAACGCCACCCCCGGGTACGCCTTCCTACCCCTGCACATGTCCTCGCGATCGCTCACAGCGCTGCGGCGTCCAGGTGCGTCCGCGTCGAGCTGTGGGCAGAGCGGCTGCCTGCGTCGGTCGCGCGCCTCGACACCATCGACATCCCGCTCGAGCCAAACGGCGACGTCAATTTGCGCCACATCCGACAGTGGTGGGGCGTACAATGTGAGGTGTGCCTCAGCTTCTCTCTATTCCTTCTGCGGCCTCACCAGTGACTTCTACAGCCCGTATCGTGGGATATCAAGGAGGTCTTCTACCCCGCGAATGACGATAGGCTGTCCGCGCTGGCTCTGTACAACCTGAGCGACGGGCGCAACAAGCTGCGCATGTTCTGTGCGTTCCATCTTCCGACTAGTCCTCTGCACCGTCGTCTGATTCGCAGGAACGCACGGCAGACTGGCGCGAGCCTGGCGATGCATTCAGCGTAGAGAACCTGGGCACGTGGCAGCACCAGCTGCAGTACACGCGCCGGGCGTTCGCCGGGTGCCCTTCGTGGTATGGGAACCGCCTCTTTGTGTTCTGTCTTGTGCTTTGTTGGTTGATGGCTGCGTTGCCCAATGCGTGGGCCGCGCTTGCGAGCTGCTTCCATCTGGTTTCCGTATCCATGCTTTCGTCCTTCTAGTGTTTATATCCTCTACGTCTCTATGCTCTCTATGCCGTTCGGTCATTATGCAGGTTCTCGTTACCCTTATGTCATGTCTTCTATGCAGCAATCATAACTTTCCCATGTCTGAAGTGTGAGGATACACAAAACAGTCTGATGCAATGATGCTCCGGCTGCTACATACTGCCTAGAAATACATTAGAACTAAATCTGTTGATTGTATGTCGATCTTATGTATCTAGGTTTACTATTGACTTCTCAGCAACACACCATTGAGTCCCAGTGCCTGATGCAAGGCTCGCGGTCTTGTAGTGTAGTGGTTTAGCACCCGAGGTTTTGATCTGTCGAGACATCCTCGTGACCCAGGTTCGAACCCTGGCAAGACCTTCCGGATGATGTCGAGGACCTTTTGCCACTACCGCAGACGAGAGTACGTCAAGTATTCATTATCCTTCGTAAGTTAGTGTCAAATGGTAACAGCATGTGCAGCTGCAACCGCATTCATAACATCCCCCTCTTCCTGGCTGAGATCGATGGACGAACCCTCTACGAACTTCGCACTCACTAGTACTGCGATTAAGCGCGGTTTGTATGGAAGGCCGATTCCCGTTTCAAGCGTCCGCCAATCGCGCCGATGCTATAAATCCAACGCTACACGAATCTTATATGGTATAAGCCCACGCACCCGCAACCATATTCATCTCATCTTCCTGGAAGACACTATGTCAATCTCACAGAGCGGAAGAAGCTTCGAGTAAGTAAGGCCATACGCACCTCAATAATCACTATGCCATCCTCGCAAAGCATGGTATCAACCCGAAACATCGCTTCTGATGTCATCATCTCCATCAGCTTTCCTGGTACAGGTACCTCCTGGACGATGCAGGAGAGCTTCGTCTCGACGACGTCCATCCCGTTCTCAGCGATTGTCCCGCCGCGCACGATCGTGGTATCATTGTCTCCATTCCGCTGTCGCGCCAGAGCGCGGGCGACGCGCTGCGGGTGGTAATCAAAGACGGTCACTGTCGGCGCTATGTCAAGAGATGGGAGCATGATTATCGCCGCCCTAGCCCCTTGGACAAGGGCGCCTTTGAGCTGTCGAGTCGGCCGTGGAATCACTCGGCTACCCAGCGGCCCCCACTGGTTCCATGGCACACGAACGGTCGATTCGACTGTCGCCGGTAGCGATGCGATGCAGGACAGGAAGGTATGAGCCGGGATGTGGAAGGTGAGACTCTGTACGGTGTCAACGCGATAATACACGTCTACGGAAAAGACCCTGTGGGCGGGATCGGTATGGAAGTAGCCCGAGGCCCAAGGGCTTGCAGAGCGCCACGGTGATACGTTACAGGAAAACTCGGTTTCGCGGTGCTGCAGGAATTCGGGGAGTAGGAAGATGTAGGATTGTCCGGCCGGTCTAATGAGATCCTCGGGCCCAGATTCCTCCTCTCTGAACCGGATGATCCGCAAACCAACGCTTTCTTGGTCACTGGGTTCTTGGTATCTGTTGGATTTGCTGATGGTGAATCGAGGATCAAGGAATAACCAAGGGCTATCCGTCGCGTAAGGGTGAGATCGCACCTGCCAAGGTCGAAACGTCGCGTGAGTCATGGTTGGGGTGGTCAAGACGAGTATACGAACTATTTCATAGACTGAGTTGCCGGTCTTCCAGTTCCACACACGGACATTTGAGCCATAAACGGCGTCCTCCAGAAGATAATCCCCGCAGATACCGGTGATACCCACGGCACGACCAGTGTTCAGGACGCCACGATTGCACGCCAGTGGGTGTGTTTCCCCGGTGGATAGTGTTCGCAGATGGTGGCAGCTACAAATAAATAACGTAGACTATCAACCTTTCACCCCGATGGCGAAAGGGGGGATTGTGCACTCACCGTATTGAACGATCTGTCCAGATGAGCAGATTCTGGGAATAATCCACTAGGGCTTCGCAGTACTGCGAATCTTGGAAAGAGACTTCGAGATGAGTTTCCTGAACCCCACGCAGTATCGAAGGAGTTCTTTGCAGCAGAGCCTTCGAGCCTCCCGCGAGAAATACCAAGACGTCATCAGAGCGACAAAGATTTCTAGATAATGTCGTGGACACGTAGAATCCGACAAGGTGGGTAAGTGTTTCTTGCTTCGCCCATCGTAGTTGTCTCCATGCCATATCATACAGCCTCAGTTGCCTAAGCCGCTCCCCGATCGTGGAGTCCAAGCCTTCAGGATGTGGACACAGGCCATCGACCATCCCACATGCTGCCAACTCGATGCTGTACTGCAGCGCGACAGAATCGTCGATTGCTTTGTTCAGGGTCTTACACGCCTGCAGTGAAGATCAAGTACCTCAGTTCAACTGGACGACCTGCGTGCGAGTCGAGAGGCATCAAACCGGCGTACATACCACTTTGCAGGATATCAGATCCTTGAAATCGAGATTGCCCAGGATTTCAAGTAGCACATCTTCGGGTAGTTTGGGCAAGTTTAGGACCATGGTGAGGACATACACTATGTACTAGTACAATCGATGTCGAGGGTCGAGGTCAAAGTCAATCGGAGAAGGACCTGACTCCCCACTGCGGACTCGGAGTCGAGAGGGCGATAGTGAGAAATGAGATTGTTGTTCGAAGATAAGTCTCTGAGAAGTCCTAATCCGGCCCAAGCCCCGAGACGCGCTACATCGCAAATCTTGCCAGTCTCTAGTAGTTCAAGTTGGGCCTCTTAGCTCAGACCTGAGAGTAGGGAGGAGTCTGCCAACTGTCTTGCAACGAAGCCCACGGTTCAGATTACTATCTCCTGATGATATACTGCTAGTCGATGTATACGTACAAGCACGCGGCAGATACTTATAAACACAGAGCCAGACTCCACACAAGGAGACAACGAAAAGACAGAGCTCGGGCGTCGAGGACGTATGGAATGTATATAGGTGTCAGCAGAAGGCAATACGCGGTTTATTAGCGAGCGTGAGTAGTCGGCGGGGGCGCGGCGCACGACAGGGAGCGGGGGCAAGGAGGGGTGCTGTCCGTTGGTCAGTCAGACGATCGGCCCGGAACGAGGCGATAATAGGATGAGTAGAACGAACGGACGTATCGGATCGGAGAGAGAGAGGACGAGGAATAATAAAAAGGACGCATAGTGAAGAAGGAAGAATATAAAAAAGAGCAGTCGAGACGAAAGCCAAGGTGATAAAAAGGGTACAACCAATAGCCCAATATCCGCACGCGCCGCACATCACCATCTCGGGGAGATCAGACGATGCCATCGACCGGGCGGATCCGCTACCGTCGTCCTTCCATCCACTGTAAGGTTTTCGGGGTTTTCGCAAGGGGAAACGGAACGAGAGCAAGCAGAATTCTGGGATGATATAGACGGCTTTTCGACAGGACGCATTCACAACGGCCACGTTGAGGGCGCCGCAAATACACAGGGGGTATCTTGGAGACCAGGCGTATCGAGACAGACGAGGGCACAAGGAAAGAGGTATTAGGTGGAATAGGAGGTGATGCGTTGCGTTGATTAGGCCTCGGCGTGGGTCTCCTGCGCCTCCACCGGAGCCTCGGGAATCGCCTCGACTTGATGTTCGGTCCCGTTCTCCATGGTCGCGTCGTACCCTTCATCCTCGCCTTTGTATGCGTCGCTGTCGTCGCTGGGGATCGGGCCGGCGGACGGAGGGCCGTTCCCGCTGGCAGAGCGGCGGGCGCTGGACCCGCCTTGAGGGCCGGACCGCGGAGGGTTGGCGCAGCGGTCCTTGCCATGCGCGATGCGCAGGTTGGCATAGTCTGGCTTGTTCTTCACGCCGTCGATCGCCTTGATGGCATTCGAAATATTCGTGAAATTAACAAACGCGCAGTTCCTGCAAACGCTGTCAGTCCGTCTGATTAACGAGAAGAACGCACACGCACTTTTCCTTGAGGAAGTTAACGAGCTCGATGTCCCCGAACTCGCCAAAATCCCTCTTCAGCCGCTCCTCGCTAAACGTCTCGAAGTCCTCGATGTTCCCAATGTAGACGTTGCGCGTGGCGCCCGAGTGCACCGCGAGCGCGAGCGCGGGCGGCAGGGGGCCAGAGTTTTTGCCCCAACCAATCTTGAGGCGGCGGTTGTTCAGCGTCAGGCCCTGGTACGCGGCGACTTGGAAGAACGTGAACGCCGCTGCGGGGTCAATGAACGTGACGAACTACGACACACAACGACATCAGCGCCCATTTGCAGCCAGAGCTTCGGATTACGCACAGCGATATGCTTGTCCTGCATGTAGCGGATGCTCTGCAGGACGCCGCCCCGAATTGCATTGCAAAGGTCCTCGGGCGTCGTCTCTGGGTGGATGTTCCCCAGGTAAACGGTCCTGTTGAGGCTCTGGCTGCCTTGCATTGACATGCCATCCGGCGTGAAGGGCGAATACGGCGTGAAGGGCGAGAACGGAACCGTCGAACTCGTGTTGATCGGCGACAGCTGGGCCGCTGACTGTGCGACGAGTGATTGCGCCGCGGCGGCTTGGGCGGCCTGGGCTGCTGCCTGCTGCGACTTCGGGATGTACGCGCAGCGGTCTTTGCCGTAGTTCACGCGCTTGCCGGCCCACGCGGGCTCCGTAGGGAGGGTGTTGACGACCTAGATCCACACCCGCACAAATTAGCACGCATATATGGACAAAAACGCCGGACACACCTTGGTCGCCACGGAGATGCTCAGGAAGTGGACGAAGCCGATGTTCTTGTCCCTGACGATTTTGACCTGGTCGATAAGGCCGAAGCGACTAAGGTCGTCGCGGAGCTGCTCCTCGGTGGTGTTCTCATCGAGCCCGCCTAGATAAACGTTGCGACTGGCGTTGCTCTGGCTGATGGCGAGCCCAACCTGGCTCGGGACGGGCGACGGCTTGCCCCATCCAATCTTGAGCTCCTGGCCGTGCAGCGCGAGTTTCTTGATGGTGGCGTCAGCGTGGAACGCGGCGGCGGTGGAGCCGTCGAGGAACGACAGAAAGACGCATGATTTTTCGGGGAGCACGCGCACAGATTCGAGCGGGCCGAAGTGAACGAGGTTGAGGAGCTCGTCGACGGATGCCGTCGATGGCAGATTGCCGACGTACACGGTGCGCCCGGTCGCATTGGTCGATGCGGTCAGCGCGGCGCTGAGCGCAGCGCCAGAGTAGGTTGCGCCGGGGGTGCCGAGGTTCAGCGACGGCACGCGCGACGGGTTAAAGCCCTGCGACAGCCTCAGTACAAAAAAGCCCGTGATAGTGGCCACCCACCTGCGCAAAATTTCCCATCTGATTGCCATACGGGAAGCCGAGGACTCCCATCCCTGGGAGCCCCATTCCGAGCATATTGTACCCACCGAAGCCGTATGCATTGCCGTTGAGTTGCTGCTGCTGAGCCTGTTGCTGCGCCTGCTGTTGCTGCGCAAATGCATTCGCGGTGTTGGGGCTCATCTGGCCGGGCATGCCGTTGACGGGGGAGTTGAGGGACGTGGCATACAGCTGGCTTTGCGCGAACGCCGCCGTGGGCGAGTTGCCGTTGTATCCGCCCTGCGAGAGGTTAGCCTGTGGCCCGTAGCCGTAGTTGGCAAAGGCGTCGCGGTTAGCGGAGGGGAGTCCTGCCGAGACGAGGCCGTTCGCGCCGTTTGCAGCGAAGGAGGTGGGTGACCAGCGGGCCTTTTTGGCGTCGGGGCCGCCAACGGTATCCATGGGCCTCTGGCGATACGATTAGCGGCTGCAGAGGCTACTGGAGAGGCAGGAAGAGCGCACCTTCATCATATCGAGATCGAACCCGTAGGAGGGGTACTGGGGAGCGAAAGCTGTTTGAGAGTCGTCCATCGTTTGCGGGTAAGGAGCGGGTGAAAACAAATGGAGGAAGGGGGGCGGAAGACGTGTCGAAAGCAAAAGAAAGATGTTAGAGAAAGTGATGAGGTTTGGAGGGTATGAGGGGGTATGTTGGATGTGCAAAGGAGCGTGGAGGAGTTGGCAGTATAAAAAAGAACACGCACAAAAAAGAGAGGGGTGCGGTGTACTTATAGATAGATAAAGCTTAATAGAAAGAGACTCTCGAGCCCGACACAAACGAACGAACGGTCGAGGGCGACGAAAGCTCAAAGACAGAGTCAAAACAGAGTCAACAGAGGGAAAAGACAAGGCCTTGGACAAGCGCCCGAGCCAGCGCACGATTCCACGCGTTCCCGCCCTGTGGCCGCCCTGGCGTCGCACGGACCACCCCCCATCAGCGGCATCACTCCGCGGAACTCCCTTTGTTCGAGCATAAATCAACATAAATCAATATAAATATATCCATGCCAAGTCCATCGCCGTGCTAGAGTAGTACTTATTATTCTCCTCCTAATTCCACTTCTCAGCAGCGAATAGCCCCAGCACCTCGTCCGCCAAGAACGGGCTGTACGACAGCACGTCCGAGTCCGCGTACACCTTCTCGCTCTGCAGCCCGTTGAGCACGCCCAGCAGCTGGTCCTGGATAAAGTTGATAAACACGAGGTCGATCACCGTGTCGTCTGCGCCCGTCGGCGGGATCGAGCTCAAAAAGTCCGGCGAGCCGTAGTACGGCAGCGGCGCGTGCACCGTGTCGTCGCCCACGCCGGGGCAGCTCTGCGATAAGCGCCGTCAGCACGCGCACGACTCCGCACCAGCACGAGGGGCACTCACGTCCTGCGTCACGTATCCGAGCGTCAGGTTCTGCGCCGCGCGCTTCACCTCGCCGTCGCGGCGGTCCATCTCCTCGAGCCACGCGCGGTAGCGCATGTCTACGACGCCGCGCCCGTACAGCTCCTCCTCGCGCTCGAGGCTGCGCTTCTCGTTCGCGCCCGCCTTGTTCAGCGTCGGCAGCACCTTGCTCGCGACCCCGAGCGTCACATTCGGGATGTACAGGAACGAGTCCGTGAACGGCGACGCCGTCAGCTGGTCGTTCTTCGTGAACGGGCCCTTGTACAGGTCGAAGCGCAGCTCGCCCGAGTTCGTGATGATGATGTTCGGGATCGCCGCGCGCGTGTTGTTGATCGCGAGCGCAACGGGGATGACCTGCTCGATGAACAAGGTAAGGAGCGAGCCGTTCGAAGGGTAGGGATCGCTGGAGGGGCTGTCAGTTCCTGTGCGCGCTTCGGGAGACGTGGATACCCACCGGCTGAGCGAGTAGTCCTGGGGAGCGGTTCCGTACAGGTAGGACAGGTCGTAGCTTTCTGCCAGCTCATTCAGTCCACGGGTGATCTCCTGGCCGAGCCAGGTGTCGAACGAGTGGTTGCCGCGGCCCGTGTGGTACTGCATCCGCGAGCGTCAGTCAATGGTACGCTATCAGAAGCTCGCTGACGCTGACCTCGTAAGTCACGCGGTTGGGGTCGAGATACCGCCTGTTGAACGTGATGTTCGCGGTGCTGTTCTTGTGGTCGAGGTTCGCACCTAAATTTATGCATGTCAGTCTCCGCCATCCCACGTCCTCTTAAGATACGCACTCAGGAACCCTGTCAAATAGTCAGCAAGCGTTTACGGCATGCGGAAGAGACTGAAGACTGACCGACAGTCTCCATGTAACGTCCACTCTCGAGCGACATCGAGCGGCCATCGAGCTGAACTGGAAGAAGGATCATCAGGCTTTAGAATCGAAGGGTACGTCGAGACGGGCTTACCGCAGTCACGAATGTGGGTGTGGCCACCAAGGATGAAGATCGGCGTCGTGGGATGCACAGCACGGATAGCGTTGAACACGAAGGGCCCTGCACAACAGAGGTCAGTATTTCTTCCTTTGATATACAGGATATCGGCGTACACTTGTCCTTATAAACGGGCATGTGGCTACAGACAGACCACAGTCAATCTCTGGAGGTAGGCTGGAGCCAAGCTCACGTACCCAGCGAGCAAGAAGAAGTCAGGCTCCTCCGCGATAGCCTCCTTGAACTGTATAAAGTATGCTTTGAGCACAAAGCGTCACATGAAAGGGAGCATGCATACCCAGGTCTCGTTGACCATAGCCTCCACCTTCTGCACGGTGGTGTTGTGGTCGTTGCCAGTGAAATCATACAGAACCCCGAGAGCCGTGACCTTGCGACCACTGTAAACATCGTCAGACACGCACTGAGCAGCATGCATGGACGTTTAGACATACAAGAGGGTGTGGAACTTGGCGAAGCGGCCTGGTCGTCGGGTGTCAGTATTGAGTGTCTGATATTTTGGCTTGCGCACTTACTTCCAACCGGGACGCTGACCGCGGTACCATTCGGGCCGGCGACGGTGATATTCACGTTGGAAGAGAGGTAGCGCCCAGGGTACTTTGGGGCGAAATTTTCGTAGATGTCGAGCGTATTCGGGTAGTCATACAGCTCGTGGCTGGGCCGACGTCAGCTCGAAACCGATACCAAACGGAGTGTTACTTACTTGCCAATAGCAAGGACATCGTAGGGCAGCTTGTCGAAGAACTTGTTGGCCTAAAGAGCAGAAGTTTGTACATGAGAGGGGCCCGGCAAGTGAGGTGCGCCGCTAGCTTACATCGTGTGCATCGACACCGCCCGCGGGGTAACCGTCCGTCAATCCGGTACCTTTTGATGTCTGTCGGTGACGTCCGAGGAATATATACAGGGAACACTCACCATCGTGCAGGTCGCCGGAGTCGACCAACAGAAGATCGACGCCTTTTTCCTAAACGCCCACGTTCAACACCTCCAGCTGCTCCAAATACATAACGACACGAACCAGAGCGATTTCTTTCATGTGCGAGACGAACGACGCGAAATCACCAAAGTCTCCACTGATCCGGGACACACTATCAGCCACAGCCTCTGACGCCAATGATCCGCGACGCACCTGTAGTTGGGCTCAGGGAACGACGGCTTCTGGTGCCCGAGCAGCCAGCCGTGGCTGTCGGTGGTGTGGATGATGTTGACGTCTCCCCAGACGAGCGGGCGCGACGGCGGGGTCAGCGGCACGCTCGGGTACGCGCGCTTCTGCGGGAGGTGCATGTGCGCCTCGGACGCGTGGTCGTCATGGCCGTCGGCGCACGCCGCGACGGAGTACACGGCGAACGCGCTGGCGAGAAGGGCGGAGAACGTGCTCTTCATGGCGGGGGCGGGGAACGGGGCGACATGGCGATTGCGAAGAGTATTTATACGCGCTGGATCACAAACGTGAACGGCTTTCCGATGACAGCGTACCGCATGCGAGGCGAAAAGTTCCACCTGGGTGCTGCCCTGGTCCCGGTGCCGTTACGCGGCAGGACGCTTCGCGTTGATCGCCACAAAAGCAACGGTTCGAGCGCCAGAGCCAATCAATTTGGTTGCTTGGAAGTGGACATCCATGGACATCACGGCGTGATGCAGCGTCTCTGAAGGTCTAGTGCCTGTCGTGTTGCTGTTGCTTCGGTCTTCGTTTGATGCCCCGAGCTCGATGGATCATCGAAACTACACGCGAGTTCGAAGAGGTCCGAAGCGACTTCGAGTCGGTGAGTTGTATGAGCAATTATGGAGGCCAAATACGATGTTTCCGGCTGGATGGGGGACGGAAGACAGTGTGCAATGGAGGTTGTGACGGCGGCGGCAACGCGGGAAGGGAAGACGACCACATGCCAGAGCACGCACATGGGTCCGCGCCGTAATCCTTGTCCAAGTGTCTTCGGGCAACGTTCTATCAGACCACAAGTACGCTGAATGACCTCGGGACCTCTAGAACAGAACGACTGCGCCCTCGAGTGGTTCTTCTCTTGCAAGTTGCGCAAACCGTGCGGGCCGTGCCACGGACGAGATGCTTTTTGCAAGGTTTTTGGCTTTTCTCCGCTGCCCGATAACGATCTGATTACCTAACAATGCTGTGCTGCGACTCAGTTGGGACGGCCGGCAACACCTCGTTCGAACCTCGCTGAAGGAATGCAAATGTTACATAGCCCGTCATTCTATGTAGCGCTGCCACTCAGGCCGCGAGCCGTCAGTCAACCTGCTGTACGTGACAGTTCAATATCATTTTTCGGCGCCCAAAGGGCAGGTTTGAACTTCTGGTACAACGCTCAGTCCCAAGGCATGCTCTGTCCACGGAGAGAAAACCCTCGCAGGAAGCTCGCTGGCTATTTTGAGGGGTTATTTACGACCTCTTTCTCTCGAAAAGCGAGCCGGGCGTTTTCGTCCGTAGAGACTCTAGGTTAAGTCAGTGTCGAACCCTACCCGCCGCGCCTATGCAATCGTGATGCATCAATCGGGTAAAAGAAAAATGTCCAAAGTACATATCGGCATATGGCATTCGCACATTATGTATGTAAGAAGTATCCGCTACAGCATCACCATGGCCATAAGAACAAAGCAAAAGGCATGTCAAATCACAAACGATAAATACAAAGCAGACGCATAAATCGTCACCCCACCCGCTCAGAACAGATGCACAAAGTTGCTCGGGAAGATGTGCCGCCCAGGTATCCTCCGCGCCTCGTCCAGCAGCTCGCCGCTCCACCACCCGTCCTCGGGCGTTGCCGTGACTGCAATAATGTCGCCTGCCTGGAAATCGAACTCCTCGGGTATAGTCGCGCTGTAATCATACAACGCTTTCACTGCAAACGTACCATGAGCAGAGGCGCGAGCGAGCGTCACAAGAGAACACATACCATAAAACAAAACGCCCCGCCCATCCTCGGTATACTGGCGCGTGGGCGGCACAACCTGCCCCGGCTGCTGCTGAGGCTGCGACAGCGCCATCGGCTGCGGGGACGGCGAGCGGTTGACCGGGCCCGGACTCACCGAGCGGTAGCTCGCATAGCCCAGCTGCTGCGACTGCGACTGCGACGGGTACGACTGGTGCTGCTGCTGCCCGTAGTAGTCGTTCCCGACGCTCGTCACAGACGCCGTCGGCCCGCGGTGCATCGTGCCCGCCCGCTGCGCGCCGTTCGCGCCGTAGCCCACCGGCGGCGCGTGGAACACCTGCGCCGGCTGTGCGGTCGCGTACGGGTGGCCGGACGAGTACGCCGGCGAGTGCGCGGGAGATTGCTGCTGGCCGTAGCCCTGCGCCGGCGCGTATCCTGGGTTCTGTACAATCTGCTGCTGCTGCCACTGAGTTGGCGGCTGCGCGTAGGCTGCGTTGCTGGGCTGGCGCTGGAGGGTTTGCTGTCTCGGTGCGGGAGGCGCCTGCAGCTGCTGGACGTGACTCTGATATGGAGCCGGTGGCGGTGGCTGGTGCGGCGGAGGCTGTTGTTGTGGTTGGCGCTGCTGCTGAAGCTGTTGCTGCTGTTGTTGCTGTTGATAAACGTCTGCCATGGAATCCACAGCGACGTTCCCATTAGGATCCAGCGCAATCCCCACACTATTCGGAGTAGGCGCCCTTTGGGCACCGGGACCATCCCTATAATCATAGCTTCCACCGGAATTGAGAGCAGGGCTGGCGCCCCTCGTAGGTGAGATCGAAAGAGAGTCCTGTCCGCCCGGATGACGTAACGACGGACTGCGACTTCTCCCGTTCGCACCGATACCCGCATGGCCCTCGCGACTGACAGGGCGGCCAAGATTATTCCCTTGATTTGCGCTCCCTTGCCCAGACGGTTGGTGGTAGGAATCGTTCCGACTGTTCGAACGACTGCGCCTCTGCTCGACCTCACCGGGGAAGCTCTGTTGGTACGTGCGAATGACGGAATCCACGACGGGCGCGGGCTGTTGCGCAGGTGGCTTCATGAAGCCAGCAGTGGGTGGACTTGGCGAGGAGGGACGCGACGAAGACGGCTGAATCGGGTATGCACCGACGACTAGCTCGGCCGAATCACGATAGCTGTTCCTCGGTGGCGGCGTAAGCACTTTGGACGGCGAGGCCGAAGAAGAGCCTCCCGCTGCATTAGACTGTTCGCCTGTGGTTTTCCTGGTGTTGCTACGGTAGACGCTTGAACCCGCCGCGTTCCTTAGATTCGTCATCGCCTTCACCATAGGGTCCGTCTCGTCTCCGACCTTCGCAGGCGTCCCGTTCGTCGCCGGCTGTCCACGACTGCCTCCCACATCAACGTCATACGCATTGTCACCTACGACAAGCATGGTCTTGTGAGTGGTTGGATCAACCATCGGCGCTGTCTGACCTTGACTTTGGCCCGGCCCTGCCCTCGAAGCGCTCGAGGGTGGAGAGGAAGAAATAGCACCGGTACCATTGGCAGGCGCATGCCCATTAGCGGGTCCGTGACCATTTGGATGGCTGTGCCGCACGCTTGCCCTGCTTTGGTTTTGGGACCGACTTGGCGCTGCTTCTGCATTGCCGCGTCCACCCCCTGCGCCGACACCTGCTGTGTTCACGAGAGGTTCTTCATCCTGCGGTGGCGGCTGGGCACTGGGAAGTCTATTCACCCGTTGTGATGAGCGTGTGAATTGGGCGGGCCGCGTGGTGGGTTTGGAAGAGGATGATGGTAGCGGAACGCCCTCGGAGGGTGAGTAGTTGACGAATTTCGGAGGGTCCGGGATTACGCTGCCCGTTCCGTAGTCACGGACAAAGTTTTCTTGGTCCTTTTCGGGTTCGAATTGTTCGAGTGATAACCTAAGACGTTCGCAAGACTGCAGGGAATATGAGTATTTCGTAACGCGATGCAGGATCAGCGCGCACCTCATCGTCGGAAACGCAGACGATGGACACAGCGTTTGCATATGCCCACACGTTGTCCTTGGTGAACTCCATGCGTTCCTCCTCAAGATCCTGACAGGTATCACAGAATGCTTTCCACTCGTCTTCCCACTTCTGAGTCGTAACCTGAAGGACGTTGGTGAAGGTCGCGAAATCCCGCTCATTCGCTTGCACAGTCTGCTGCGCCCTATCCAACTTGAGTGCGAGTCGTTCGAGTTCTTTGCCCTGCACGAGCGTGCTTTGAGCGGTGTAGGCGTTGATGCGGAGACAGTCGCTCTCGTACTTCTCCCGCGCCTTGGCAACATGAACCTCATGCGCCTGCTTCGTCTTGAAAGTCTTTTCGATAGCAGACTGGTAAGTCTTGCGGTGGTGTGTTTGTCGCGCGACGAAGGTCGTGGCAGGTGTCTCCAAGTCGTTGCGTATCTGCTGCGCAAGCTGGATGTGGAAACTGGCTTGCTTGTCTGTCTCCTGACGCAAAGTCTCCAATGAATTTCGAAACTCCCTAAGAAACGTCAGACGTGCTGCGGACATGAGCTTGGGAACATGCCACTTACCCGATCTCGTCTCTACCGACGGTCATCTTTGCCAATTTCGACAAGCGCTTCGCGTAGTCCTCCTCGATGAGAGCCCTGACGACGTTGAGATAGAAACTCGACAGATGAGATTAAGATACGCACCTCTCTTTCCAAAATCCCCGCAGCTCGTCCATCGTCCTCGCAGCACCCCTCATCCTAGCGAACAAGACATCCACCCCAGCATCACCGAGTCCCCAGAAAGCGTTACAGTAGTCCAAAGAGCGAGCAGTAGGGTCTGGCGAGCCAGAGCGAGCATATTTGGAAAGCGAAGTCGTCGACGGCTGCCGTCGGGCGGTCATGATGATGGAGTGTTCCAAGTTTGCCTGACTGGACCCGCGCCAACTTGTCCACATCGACGCCGGCATCTGCCGATAGAGACGCCCTGCGTGCATCGAAAGCGCAGATATGCTGTATTTTACGGTCAGAACATCATTACACAGCGAGGGTGATCATGAATTATTGTCAGACAACGCGGGATTCGCGGGAAGTGCAAAGGACGAGGAAATATCGATCATCGAACATAGACGGTCCACGCCAATTACATGTACTATCAAAGCTGTCCAATTCTTTGCTGCATCTTCTCTTTCATCGTCTGGTATGCGTTCATGATCGTCTGCTCATTAATGACAATCTCCGACGCGTCTGCTTTTGGCCGACTGACTCTGGAGGCAATCGTCTGAGAGTCCGTTTCCACAATGATCCTGGTTACGTGTTAGTATACGCGCCGAGGACATGATACAAAAACATACCCATCATCGATGGTCTCGTCAAGACATAGGACCACAAGGTCAAGATTCTCCAACACTGCGCGCTTCTCCACCTGACCCCGTAGGAGCGTGTTCGCAGCATCTGCGAATGCAGAGAGTGCAGAGTGCAGCATAAGTTCATTTTCTGAAGGGCCGCCAAGGAGATAGAATATGAGGTCGAGAGAGTGTCTGTACACTGCTAGGTGGCCATCATAAAGAATGATGTCTCCTATGGAATAGATGCTAGACCATGAGCGAACCAGAGCGATGCGACCGGAAGAAGTGCTCACCTCCGGCCTTCTTCGTCTTTTGGAACAACCCCTTCTCAAATGCGCGCTGATCCTTCAACGTATGCAGCCCTTTGTTTGGATCTGCGCTTCCGAGATAGCTCTGTCCTTTTGGATCGTAGTATTTGGCGAGGACTCGGTGGCCATCGGTGTCTAGGATGACAAACGCGTGCACGGCGTACAAAGACAAGTTCATCTTCGACACAAACTGGATCAGATTGCAACGGTATGTCGATGAGTAGACGGTGCTCACCCTTGCTGCAGGATAATATTCTAAGGTTTTAATTGACTTGAGCGGGAACGCGACGTGGAAATGAGAGAGATGAGACCGCGGTTGGACCAAATCCGGTGCTGCCACGCCAGTCTTCGGCCTCCTTACGTTTCTTACGTCTCCGTCATGTCCTCAGTCCGCTATAAGCTCGTATTCTTTTGTCCCACACCATCCACTGCTCAAGTTCTCAACCATCTCTTCTCACAATTCCCCGAAGAACTCGGAAAAATCGGGAACTACAGACAATGCGCGTTCATATCGCGCGGAACCGGTCCTGCCGACGATGTAGCCAATCCTTCAGTGTACTACTGACATCCTCCGCATTGTTTTGACCAGGACAATTCCTCCCTGAGGGCGGTTCAAATCCCGCCGTTGGATCTGTGGGGACGTTGGAGTACGTCGAAGAAGATCGTGTCGAGTTGGTAGTAAATGACAGTGGAGGAGACCACGCAGAGCTGAGGAACGCAATAGATGAATTGAAGAAGGTCAGCATCCGTCTTCTTCCACGTAAAAAATCCCAGTCAATGAATTGTCTGGCAGGTGCATCCTTATGAGCAGGTTGCTTACGACGTTTATCGTCTCGAGAATTTTTAAAAATTGCCCAAATTAAGGATCATCTGATATACATCGCTTATACACGCGCGACGAACTCGCCGTGTTCCAGATAGCCAGGTAATTTAGGTCGGCTAAGGTCCTACATCGTCCCAGTTGACACCGTCCAGCAACCAGTACACTCTTCGCTCTCGCGGCCTTGAGTTATTGTAAGTAATGTCACTAGCTTGCAGCCAGTGCACCCCTTGCGCCGCTGTCAGTCGTAAAGATCGTATTATATTGGTCTCACTCTAGAGACCAAAGTACAGCGCTACCCTAGTGATACATATATTGTCCTGAGAATATGAAGTGTGTGAAACTGTTATGGTACTGTATGAGTCGCGATGGAAGCCCTCGACAGCCTCCGGGTATCCGCAGACATCGGAACGCATCGCACGCATCGTCCGACCGACCTGTCAAATTGTGATAGCTCCTGGAACTCAGTGGCTGCTCGAAGATACAACTTTAATCTCGGCGCCGGTTTTGGAGGTGAAGTCGACGGGGGTGCGCTCCCCACTCTCCAGGCTCCGAGTCCTGACGGGCTCGTCGGGGCCGGGGAGGAGATAGCCGGGGTGGAAGATGTTGAGAGTGAACATGGCGAGCGTGATCATCAAACCATCCAGGATGGCTAAGACGAGCGATGTGATCAGCTATCGAGCATCACCAAGGCTGGGTAAGCGGCGTACTGAAGAGCGACTGCGTCGTATAGATTTTGCCATCCCAGCCGTCAGCCAACTCAATGGTACGGTAGATAGAGCTAAATCGGATGTAAGAGGGGATACTGGCACCAAATGGACGTGCAACTTACCGGATGAAGATGAAGACAGTCATGATCGACATGCCGAGGAGTAGGAGCTTCATGCGCTTGTCCGTCTTACCCCGGGCACCTTCATAGCTGCGGATGGGGCTGTCCTTGATATAGCGGAACAGGAACTCGGAGGCGAGGGCGACGTAGAAGACAATAGCGACTAGAAGAGTGTGGATCAACACGGCTGGATGAGACGGCAGACATTGATGACCTACTCAGTTGGAAGATGATACCGCCGAGCATGACACGGCCGCCCTGTCAATCGCAGATGGTCTATAGATGGTCAGGGAATGTGCAAGGAGGGCTTACGGTAGCCGCGCCCGAGTTTGTCGTAGCTTCGCTTGCCATAGCGCCTCCAACGGCTTGGACAACCAGGGCGATGATATCCTGGGTATGGAAGACAGGTGAGCTCAGAAATCGAGTCGAAAACCTGGACAACTCACGCATGACAAGAAAACGATGGTATCTAAAGCAGTGATAAAACGCGTGAGTTCCTCAGCGTGTATGGAGACAGTGTCACTTACACCACTTCGCGCTAAGACGGCTATAGCGGCTTCCGAGGCGCCTGATGATCTTCCCCAGGATGATAAAATTGGCCGCAACCAAGGGCGTCGGTGCGATGATAGTGCAGACGATCCTGAGACCTCGTCAGAGGCAAAACCTTTTTCCCCAAGGGGAACATGCCACTTACTGCATGAGGAATGGGGTGTTGAGAAGGACGTTTTGACTAGACCACAAGCGACCAGCCCAACCGATGATCTCTAGGATTCCCGCGAAAACCGCAGTGGGTATCAACCACCATGCGCGGAAATACCATACCTGGCCAAGATGGATCACTAAATGTTTGCCCGAGAAGTCAGGAAAAGAGGGGAGGAATGTGACAAAATATGACATACAGGTCGTGATACTGTACAATACGACGAAGATCACACCAATCCATTCTGCCGGTGTGTAGCCATAGGATGACTCGTCGTCGGGAATGGACTGAGAAGCCCGGGAAAAGATATCTAAAGCAAGATGGAGAAAATGAGTCGTTGAACAGACTGTGGAGCAATGCACGTACAAGTCATTGAGACTGGTCTGAATGGTCTGAATGGAAAAAGAAAGAGAAGACGAGGATGGAGAAAACCTTGCCCGCCCATGCACTATATAATCATTGTCCAATCTCCGACATAGCTCGGCATGGCGCGGCGTCCTCAATGATGCTGCGGAATAATAGCGCTACTGTACTGCGGAGACCGTATGCGCGGCGGCCGTTGACAATCGTGCGTCAAGTTACCGGCTTCGCGGGGATTTGTGCTTTCTGTCAATGACCGTAAGGAGATAAACGGTCAAGCATCTATCTCTCCAGTTACCAGGCGTCCCTAAAGCGTCCCCAGGCCACTTAGAACAGGCGCGGGTATACAAAAGAGCCACGTACGCTGTCTCGGACCTCATTACAACGCTGTGTTGGCAAAACCCTTTTTGCGCTCTAGGCCAGTCGTGCCGACATGCATGTTTGCGCCTCCCACTTACCAGCAGGTCCTGCCGATGCGGACACAGCCGGAATGGCGACATCAACGACGTAATCTCGATGGCCCCAAGCGCTGGAACGCCTTTCGCAGCCGGCCTCCTCTTCCCGCGAGACTGGAAAGTTGAAAAAAAAAGTGACTTGTGTCTAGTTAGGAGCTCAAGGAGACAGTTGTGATGAAATGTTGCCGAAATTATGTGTGTGTGAAGGATCCGTGACGCGTCTCTGATGTGAGCAGATTGACTCGGCGGCTCCTGCATGAACGGCGGCCGCCAACTCGGAGGCGCGGGAAAATCTCTGCAATCTAGAGCGTAGAGACTCGATCGATCCATGAGATCGAAAGCATTGAGAAACCGACCCACGACTTTCGGATTCGCAGCATCTCAAGTCCAAAGTCCTGCCTGCACGGCCCCTTTCGAATTGAGCCACTAGCCGAAGGCTACGCACTTTCTGAATTCTGGCTAGGACAGCATGGAAAGTCCGTGGCCTCTAACGAATTGCGTGGAAAATGGTCCTGAACGGCTGTCAAAGTGGTGTTAGGTGGGCGTCGCTGGGCAGGGCAAGCGAGTAGCGAGGGGGGATCGATACAAGTTCCCCAATGCCTCAAGGTTCCCCACAAGTATTGACCCTTGTTTGCACACTAACGATAGACCAATCAGCTACATCTGAGAAATGCAGAACGTACGTTGATCCCAGCATGCTCGAAGCTCACGGAGTACTCACTCACAGCATCGCTCCTCGCCAACCCCTCGTCGAACACGCACGAAAGCCATCTATCCCTGCATCAACGGCCCGACTTCAACAAGGAAAGCGCACAGCGATTCTCCGAAGGTAACTACCGCCAAGGAAAATCGGTGCAATTGCTCTGCGATTGCGGTGCTTGGTGACAGTGAAAGGCAAGTAAATGGTGCGTTGCAGGCGGCGCTTGCACACCTCGGCCCAGCCTCGGCCGCCGACCCGCCGGCCGAGGCGTGCATCGAGAGCCGCCGGTTCCGGTCCCGTCGGACCGCTTGGCGCTTGCTCAGCAGCTGGCACAGCCTCATGCTCAGCTAAACCAGTCCTAGCCTCCGGCCGCTGCCCTAACCCGTGTTCCAGGGCCAGGGCTTCTTGGTTTGAGATTTTGAGGCTGCGGAAACCTTCAGTCTACGAACCTCAGATCGACTAAGAATCGAGAATTCGCGGAAGAGTCAGATGCAAAATCTACGATCTTGGCACAGTGTTCAATCGCCCATATAAATATCGTCCGACTCAGCAGCAGAAGGGGCGGTGATCCCCGTCTTTCTGTCTACCACAACGCCCTTGGGAAGTGAAACCAGACTCGTCAAACAGGAGCCGCTCCTAGAGCTCAGTTACCGTTTGAAACCGCGATTTTCGTTTCGGCACCATTCTTGAAGGATAAAAGGTTGAGTCTGAAGGACTCGACGGGCATGCGCTCCGCACTGTCCACTGGCAGGTTTTGAGTCCGGCCAGGTACGTAGGGCTCGCGCAGGAGAAGGCCGGGGTGGAAGACGTTGAGCGTGAACATGGCGAACGTGATCATCAAACCATCCAGAACGGCTACGCTTAAAAGTGTGAGCAATCACCCACACAGGCGGTATATGTGACGTACTGAAGAGCGATTGCGTTGTATAGATCTTGCCATTGAAACCATCAGCCAGCTCAATGGTACGATAAACAGACCTAAACCAGATATGGAAGGGGTACGGACAACAGATGGATGTGTAACTCACCGGGTGAAGATGAAGACAGTCTCGAGCGACATGCCGAAGAGCAGGAGCTTCATGCGCTGGTCCGTTTTACCCCGCGCACCTTCGTAGATGCGAAAGGGCCTATCTTTGATATAGCGGAACAGGAATTCGGAGGCGAGAGCGACGTAGAGGATGATAGCAGCTGGAAAGACACGGATCAGCATAATTGAGAAGACTTTGGGCAATAAAGACCTACTCAGTTGAAAGACGATACCCCCGAGCATGACATGGCCGCCCTATCAGATTGATCGCATAATCCACAACGAAATGTCAGGGACCCAGACAAGAGGACGTACGTTAGCTGCGCCCGCATTTGTCGTAGATTCGCTGGCCATGGCGCCTCCAATGGCTTGGACGACAAGGGAGATGATATCCTGGGAAAGGGAAAATGAACTTAAAAAACCAGTCCAGAAGACAGACAACCCACGCATGAAAGGAACACGATAGTATCTAAAACAAAGATGCAATGCGTAAGCTCCTCAGCATGTATGGAGACAGTGCTACTTACACCACCTTGCGCTGAGACGGCTATAGCGACTTCCAAGGCGCCTGATAATCCTGCCCAGGATGATGAAGTTGGAGGCGACTAGAGGTGTCGGTGCGATGATGAGACAGACGATCCTGAGACCTCGTCAGAGACACATAGTTCGCCCAAACTGTGGCATGCCACTCACTGTATGAGGAATGGTGTGTTGAGAAGGACGTTTTGACTAGACCACAGGCGACCAGCCCAGCCGATGATCTCTAGGATTCCGGCGAAAATTGCAGTGGGGATCAAAAACCATGTGCGGAAATACAAGACTTGGCCAAGATGGATCACTGAAAATGTGATGAGGGCTAAGAGAAAAGACGAGGAGCTATAATAAAATGACACGCACATGTCGTGATACTGTACAGCACGACAAAGACAACACCAATCCATTCGGCAGGTGTATAGCCATAGGGTGACTCGCCGTCAGGAATCGATTGAGATGCTCGGGAAAAGATATCTGGATTCAAAGAGAGAAAGTTAGGCATTGAGGAGATTAATCGGAGAGAGATACACATACGACTCATTGAAGACGAATTTGAAGGAAAAGAGTAGAAGGACGAAGAGAGGGAAATACTTCCCACTCACATAATATATAATCCTTGGTCGAGCGTCTCGAGAACCTACTGCGCAAAAGTGATTAGAATTCACTGCGTGGTTGAAAGCCCATGTCGGGACTCGGCATCCGTGACGATGGATTGGCAGAATCCACAGTTTGCTCCTGTGCAAGCGCCTCATTGTCGAACATCGGGCAAGATGCCCTGTGATGCGACCGTGCCATGCCAACATGCGCACCCGTAGCGCCTGCATGAGCGCCGTCTGCAGCAGGCAGACGTGCCAAATTTAGAAAGGCTCTGCAACCCGGTTCGAAAACAATGATTAGATGACGCACATCGTCGGATCCGCAGTATATCCACTCGCGACGCCTGAAAGCCTGAGCTGCGTCGCTTGTTGAAGTGGGCGCACAAGGCCGCCGACAAAATGTCGATGCAGGCAGTGTCGCTGAGGATTTATGGGCTGGGTGAATTGAATATCTGTATGATCTATAATTATCGACGTTCTCAAGCGACTCGGGCGAGGCGTGTTTATCAGCTGCGCAACTCTGACTGCGCTGTAGCCCTGTGTAAGCCTAATGCGCATGCGCACTGATGTCGTCAGTCTAAACGTCTTCCACATGGCATCCGGTGTAAATGGAAGTTGAAGCTCTGGTATCGCATAATTATGAGACTGGATCCACTACATCTGTTTACCTGACGGACGGCGAGAGCGAGGGCGTGCGCCGCTACGATTATGCATATGGCCACTGCGGAAATCATCACCTCTTCCCACGCGTTGTTAGACGTCGACGCTGCACAAGCTGTACTTATGTCTTCGTCAAGCTCCTCCTCTGTACAGGCGCTTGATCTCCGCACGCCACTAATGCTGTTCTTTTAGCTTCACAGGTCCAAATTGAACTCACTTCGCGTCTTGGGGATAACATTGTTGGCGGTGTTCGAAGCGGCGGTAGAGCGCCAGATCAAGGGGGAAGAGGAGTAGAACCGCGTTGATCAGCAAGGACAAGACTGGTGACAAGATTATCTGGAGGAAAGCGGACCAACGGAGGATGTAAGCTGGCACTGGAGATTCGATGCGACAATTAGCTAGTCCCGGGCCCCGAGGAAGAGTACTCGAGAAAGTACCTGTCCACCACCAGTACTTAAGGGGGTTACTGTATTTGGAGTTGCGCAGCTGATGTAATCAACTCGCACGAGTCGCCCGAGGACGTTGCTAATTATAGATTGTACATCGATACCTCATCCTCTTCGCGCCCAATCTTCGCCCTCGTGAATGAGGGAGGGAGCCTTCGGAATGGTACGTATCTGCGAAAAACCACCATGCATCTTGTAGACGGGCAAGCTATGATTCAACTCGTGCCGACCTACGGCCTCTCGCAAGCCACTTGCGGTCAGCTACAGCGTAAGAGGAGAGTTAGCTCACGGGGTGCAACCCGCAAATCAGTGCCCTCCGTCCGATTTCGTAAAGCACAATCGTAAAGTGGCACGGACCTGATTCGACAGCCACCTCACTTCGACGTGGAGGAAGATACACAGCAATTTTACGGATGTAAACGCGCGCTTGACCGACGCCAAGTGCAAGTACGAAAGCGCAGTGCAAGAAATACGCGAATGCGGTGAATGGTGGCGGTTCAAAGCAGAGGCGTTGGAAAACGTTGGCAGCCGGCGGCGGTTTTGCTCACAGCCTGCCTTGGTCAGTCACGGCCGCCGCCCTGACCAGCGCTTCGCGTTCAGATACGGTGGCCGTCCATGCTGCGGAATGTCACCCAAGATGAAGAGCAGGGAACTGCAATTGAACGTGTATCTTTGCAACTATGAATTGTCCATTATGAAATATCAGATCAAGCAGCGGAGGGAACGGCAGGACCTTTCTCTCTATCTGCAACAGCAATTCCACTCGGGCCCGCGTGCGCCTCCGTACCTTCATGAACAACGCCCCGGTTCGCTGAGTTGGTGCTCGCTGCAGCACCCGCACCCGCACCGGCGGCGAGGCCGCTTCCAGCATAATCCGACGTCTTGCCAGACTGAAGGCCGAGGGAACCATACTCGACGTTCCTCAAACCCGCCAGGCAGACGAACAGGAAGACAGGTCCCGATAGCAGATCCAGAAGACCATACCACACCATCTCGCCGGTCGGCCCGATGACGTTTCCGCCCTCGCAAAGTGCCCATACGAGCGGGTACAGCAGCCAGAGGAACGCGATGTACGCGGTGCCAGTCACGTAGCCCTGACGATTCGCGTGGAAACTCGAGCGCGTGCCGCTCCACAGCAGGCTGAAGCTAAGATGAGAGAGTTAGCAGCAGATTATGCGTGCAGGGTTTCAGATACTGACAAAACGTAGAGCAGTGCGAAGACACCCATCGTCCAATAGCCCCACTTGTAGCTGCTCGCCGTCAACGCGCCCACGAGACCTGTCACGACGACGACAAGGGTCATGAAAATCGTGACAAAGATCTCGGATAGGGGGAGGCCAGTTGCAAGCAGCAACATTAGGACGATAAGAGGCGCGTTGATGAACCATTGAATGTACCGCACGTACTGTCGAAACGGGTCAGCTTGGAAGGCGAGAGTAAGTTTGGAGCTCACGAAAATATTTCTGGTGACGCCGGGTGGGTTGTTTCGCGAGAACTCCGTCCGAATGGCAGTCTGGCCAAGATCCGACGCCATGGAGAAGTAGGCGATCGAAGCCGTCGTGAGGATGACCACGGCAATGTGATGAAAGGCTCTTTGACCCCTACTTTGCTGCGACAGAACTATCGGTTAATCACCGCACGGTCACAGAATCGTAATCACTCACTGTCATGGATCGAAAGATTGCGTAGAACGTGGACACCAGCATGATCGCGAAGACGGTCCACAGCCAGTCGGTGGCGTGGACCGAGATGTGCAGCTGCGCAGTCGGCGGGTTGCTCTGCAGAGAATTACCCATGATGTAGACGAGAAGTCGGATATGGTTCAAGAGGGGGTGTTTGCCTGAGTTTATATACGACTGGACGTGTTTGTCTCGGCAAGGACTCAGTCTCCACACCTCAAGACGGCTCCACCGCCATGCTACCCCTAATCGACCGTTCTTACCAAGGAACAATGTGAGACAGTCCGAATCCCGTAGCAGAGGGGATATCGTGGATTATGATATAGACTCGGTCGTCAAATCGTGGGAGAAAGGGAACTCACGCTGATCAGCAAGGATAACGTCTTGAGTACGTGACGCGGTCGGATGGCGTTCAATGGAAAACACAAAACGAGTATCACTGGATGTCGAAAGGTTTGAAGGAGTGCAACGTTGCGAGGGGTTGTGTCGTGTGTGATAAGACAGCACAGCGGCCTCAGCATAAAAGGTGTGGTAGAGGAAATCGTAGACAAATCGTGGGACGTGTCTATCCAAGTCGAGCAGATGTATCCTGATCGAATATAGACCGCGTGAAGCTCTCTTTCGTGCGCTCATCCTTCAACAACCTGGAGCCAGCCAAAGATGAGTGGGTGATGCGAGAGTGACCCGAACGCGACATACCGAGAATCCACACGGGCATCCTCCCCTTCCACGCCGATCACAGCCTGCGGTGTCTTTGCATCGATGACCTAGCCCAGATCATCAGGGTTCGTAAATCGAGCAGACGTGTAAGCAGCACGCACATAATGATTATCGCAATGTGGACAATATTCGTCGCTCTCCTCGTAGACTGTCATGTCCTTCCGGAACGCCTTCTTGCACTTCTTGCACATGAAGGCCATCTCGAGTGTCTTCGCCAGGTTGTGTGTCTCAGATTCGGCGTGACATTCCGGGCAATCGTACCACTTCTTGCAGCATGGTGCGCGAACGGACACTTGAGCGTTTAGGATATGCTTGCTTTGTGTAAAAAGAAGTGTGGATGAGATTCAGGGACGAGGACGTGTTGACGGACGACGCGTTGCCCAACAGGTTCTACGCGATGAGGGTCCTGGTCTTAGTCACTTACCACATGGTGGTGGGCCAGGTTTTGATGGTGTTAACACCTGCTAGTCGTCAAAGACGCGCAAAGCGTGTAGATCTAGTGAGAAGAGTAAGAAAATGTGCCTCGAGGAGAACAAAATGCGCTGTTCTCGTGAAGTCGACGGCTAGGTTACGTCTGGTTAGGTAAGCCCATTCATACGGTCTCCGATTGACTTTAACTTCAGTTTCTGACCCTCGTTGACCTCGACCGTCGTCGATTTTAGTGTATGCCTTCACCATGTCCCTAAAGTTGCCTCAACTACCCGAAGATGTGCTACTCGAAATCCTGGGCAATCTCGACTTTAAGGATCTGATATCCTGCAAAGTGGTATGTACGCCGTCTTGCCTCTCGACTCGCACGCAGGTCGTCCAGTTGAACTGAGGTACTTGATCCTCACTGCAGGCGTGTAAGAGCCTGAATAAAGCAATCGACGATTCTGTCGCGCTGCAGTACAACATCGAGTTGGGAGCATGTGGGATGATCGATGGCCTGTGTCTACATCCCGAAGGCTTGAATTCCACGACCGGGGAGCGGTTTACGCAACTGAGGCTGTATGATATGGCATGGAGACAACTACGATGGACGAAGCAAGAGACTCTCCCCCACCTTGTCGGATTCTACGTGTCCACAACATTATCTCGAAATTTTTGTCGCTCTGATGACGTCTTGGTATTTCTCGCGGGAGGCTCGAAGGCTCTGCTACAAAGAACTCCTTCAATACTGCGTGGAGTTCAAGAACATCATTTCAATGTCTCTTTTCAAAATTTGCAGTACTGTCAAGCCCTAGTAGATTATTCCCAGAACCTACTCATATGGACAGATCGTTCACAACAGTGGGTGCACAATCTCCCCTTTCGTCATCGGGGTCGTACTGAACATCATATGTATGTAAATTGTAGCTGCCACTATCTCCAAACACTATCCACCAGGGAAGCGCACCCACTGGCGTGCAATCGTGGCGTCCTGAACACTGGTCGTGCCGTGGGTCTCAACGGCATCTGCGGAGATTACCTTCTGGAAGACGTCGTTTATGGAGTAGATATCCATGTATGGAACTGGAAGACCGGGAACCCAGTCTATCAAATAGTTCGTTTACTCGTCTTGACCACGATAACTTTATCTCACGCTATGTTTCGACCTTGGTAGATCCGTTCTCAGCCTCACGCAATGCAGAACCCTTGGTTATTTCTTGACCTTCGATACATCATCCAAAAATCCAGCGGATACCAAGGACCCAGCAATGACCAAGAAAGCGTTGGTTTGCGGATCATCCGGTTCAGAGATGAGGAATCTGGGCCCGAGGATCTCATTAGACCGGCCGGACAATCCTACATCTTCTTACTCCCCGAATTCCTGCAGCACCGCGAAACCAAGTTTTCCTGTAACGTATCACCGTGGCGCTCTGCAAGCCCTTGGGCCCCGGGCTACTTCCATACCGATCCCGCCCACAGGGTCTTTTCCGTAGGCGTGTATTATCGCGTTGATACCGTACAGAGTCTCACCTTCCACATCCCGGCTCATACCTTCCTGTCCTGCATCGCATCGCTACCGGCGACAGTGGAATCGACCGTTCGTGTGCCGTGGAACCAGTGGGGACCGCTGGGTAGCCGAGTGATTCGACGACCGACTCGACAGCTCAGAGGCGCCCTTGTCCAGGGGGCTAGGACAGTGATAATCCCGCTCCCCTCTCATGATGCAGCGCCGACAATGACCGTCTTCGATTATCACCCGCGGCGCGTCGCCCGCGCTCTGGCGCGACAGCGGAACGGAGACAACGATACCACGATCGTCCACGGCGGGACAATTGCGGAGAACGGGTTGGACATCGTCGAGACGAAGCTCCCCTGCATCGTCCAGGAGATACCTCTACCTGGGAAGCTGATGGAGCTGCTGACATCAGAAGCTCAGGTTAACACCATGCTTTGCGAGGATGGCATAGTGATCATTGAGGTGCGAATGGTCTTACTTACTCAAAGCTTATTCCGCTCTATGACTCTGACATGGCATCTTCCAGGAGGACGAGATGCAGAGGGTTGCGGGTGCATGGGCTTTTACCATATGAGAGTCTTGTGGTGTTGGATTCGCAACGTCGGCGCGATTGTTGGATACCTGAAATAGACATTGGCTTCCCATACAACCCGCGCTCAGCCTCGCTGGCATGGCAGTACTAGTGAGTGCGTTTCTCGATGATTCAACTATCAGTTCCATCCAGGAAGAGGATGCGATTGCAGGTCATGTGCTTTTACCATAAGGACAATTATATCTTGTACTTTGTGGCACACTATGGGAGGAGCACATGCTTCCGACGTTGATGGGCGCAGTCTCAAAAAGAAATTCGGCTTCTGATCCGGGCAGCCTGTACTCTCTGCAGCTGACGATACAATTCCGGGAGGCTCGGACGGCTTGGGACTGCCTGCACATCGGGCTAGGTACTGCAGATCGAGGTTATTGCACTGCTCGACTCAGCTTTAATTCCCGCCTGTAGCATACACGACGATCTCCGGAAGCAAATTATAGGGCCTAGTCTCCTCGGGCAATCCGAACCTCTCATTTACCGCCCGCCAGAAGCCAGCGGAACCCGCTGAACGCGTCGTTCAAGAACTTGGACGCCAATGCAATCCGGGGAGCCGCCATCTGGAATGCATGAGGGACACCGGGATATCTGCATACGTTCCCGTGTTTTAAGTACTTCCGTTGTGATTTAAATGCGACCACTCACATGTCGAGCCTCGTGGGAGTGCCCGCTTCTCGGAGTAGGCGCTCGTAGAGTAGTCCTTCGTCTCGCAGAGGATCGAGACCACACACTTGGATATGCGCGGGAGGAAGACCCGCATGCGATGGATACAACGCCGGAGACGTCTCTGGGCCATCCGCTGGTCCCTGGTATTGCTCTGAAATGTCTTTGGGTGAATGGCCTTCTCAGTTACAAAGACAGAGGCCCACTGTAGAACCAACGCATGCTATCGGTGTCCAGGATCTTCGCATCCTTATTCTCTTCCCACGAACGCAACTCGCCTTCGTACCTGTTCCACAGTCTATTCAGGAATGCCAGCAGATGGAAAGTGACGAGACACATGTACTTCTCTGGATATGCTTCATAATGGAGTGTCACAGGGATTGAGAGATGCTGCCCTGTGAGAGGCTTGTCCTGGAAGAATGGGTCTACGTGCGCACGATGCGCAATTACGGCGGTGAGATTTCCTCCAGCGGACTGGCCACCGACAATAAAGCCTTTGGCGATAGAAGCGGACAGCTTATCTGCGTTCGTAGCCGCCTGGGAGATATCTATGATTAGATATGATTCCAGACATTGATACGCCGAACTCACCCATTTGACAGCTGTGTAGCTATCGTTGAGTCCTGTCGGGAAAGGGAACTGTGGCGCAAGACTATCGAAAGTATTCAAAATCTCGCGAGACAGGGTAGTACCAAGGCACCCACCGATAGTCGACATTGACAACAGTGGCCTGCAACTCGACAGAGAGCAAGCGAAGGAAAAAGTCATCTTGATTGACGTCTCCGAGAACCCATCCTGAAGTAACGTGGACATCGCATGCTTGCACGGTGTAAAGCAGACCGACGCGCACCTCCTCCATGCATCCAAACCACCAGCGGATATGTTTCCCCTGCATCCCCAGAGTTTGGGATCACGACACGCACAGTGATCTCCCCGCCCTCGACAGATACCTTGTGATCTTCAACACGATACTTAGAGTCTAGCCAGGAGAAATGAGATGGGATCGACATGGGAGTAGAATGACGCTTACCGTCTGGAAGAAGCGGTTTGCTGTTCCGTGCAAGGAGAGGCTGCGTGACGGTGATCCACTGTTCCTGCACGACAGTCGCCTCGGCGCTGGTATCAAACTGGGCAGGGAGTGTCGCCGCAATGGGTGCCCATTCTGGATCAGGACTGCCGTACTCCGTCATGGCGGTACAGATGAAAGCGCGACTGCGGACAAACTACCTTCACACACTAGCGCAAGGCGTACATCTAAGCTTATATAGGCATCGGTCATCATTACCCAAGAGAAGGTCAGGAAGAGCAAACCTTCACGAGTTCGACACCCACTGACTCAGCAATCGATCCTAATCATAGACGCAGACAGTGGTTTGGGAGATTCAAGCCTGGCTTGGGAATCCGGGAGTGTCTTCGACCTGGGCATGACGTGCTTGATACGAGGAGATTGAGGGGGGCCTTACTTACCTGTTTTGCGGAGAAGGCGAGCGTCTAGCCATTCACATCCACACGTCCACGAGAAAGTACATCTTCGAGTTGATGCAGTTCCGCGTCGGGGAGGCAGCGTGACTTCGCCGAGGGGAAACCTAGAGACCGCGCCGGCAGTTGCCGGTGCTGTCAGGAGCTGACTGTCGAAGTCGAGTCGAAGTCGCATATATTAAAGAATGACATCGAGTTGCTCGCAGACAACGGGGTGGTGACTAGTACACCCGGCTAAGTCAAAAGACGCACCAATAGAAAAGAGACATGCCCTGCTTCATGCTCATAATTGTTGCAAATAACGGCAGCGCTGTATTGTGTCGTGCTCGTACCAATACGCATTCCCAGCTGCCAGCTGCTTTGACGGCATTTTTGCATGCGAGCCATGCACAGTAGAGTCGCTTGTTATCGGCTGCAGGAACCACGGAAATGTTTAGCGAAGGGTATCGGGATATGGTTACACGGATAATACCTGCACGGTAAAGTCAGAGACTGACGGTAGATCCAACGGAACGGAACGGACTCACAACAACCAAGTACTCTACACGAATTCAAGAAATTCAATGCAACTCAAACGGATGTGCGACTTATGCCACCGCCTGCCGCTCGAGGACCTTCAGGTGGTCCATTCCACACGCGCCCCGTTGCCAATCGCGCACGAGCCGGTACTTCCTGCCCGCCACGCAGCCCTCGACATCACACTGCGGCGCCTCGCGCGCCTTGACGGGCTGTTCGTCGACATCCATCTTTGGGGGATCATCAACGTTGAGCGCCAGCGGTAGCGCAGCAAGCGGTACGGCAAACGACAGAGTCATCTTTTTGTCCTCTGCCCCGGCCATTTGATCGTCAACGGCGTGAGTAGTGACATGTTTGCTCGTCGAGATCCAGCGATATGATGTTGGGATGTCTTCGATCACGGGGGTGACCGTTTCCGTTGGGAACTCTTCGTCTCCCTCACCGTCAACGGGGGTAGCGGCCCCGGTTTGAGTCACGGGTGTGCGGTCTTCTGCTGAGGCAAGGACGTTGCGTTTGTTTCGAGGGCGAGACTGCTTCTTCAGTAGACGATTGATAGTCTCCGCCTAACCGAAGCGTGTGATAATCTACAAGGATGCCTAAGGCTCTGTGAAGACGCACCTTTTCATCTTCGAGCTTCTTTTCCGAGAGGTGCTTGCGTTTTCGAGCAGTCTCCTCCCGGCGAAGAGCTAGCTCTGCCTCGTTCAGCTGCTTCTTCTTCCTCGACGTCTCATCTTAAATAAAAGGTTAGCGCACAGGCGCACGGTGTAATAGTTGACAGTGCGCACTCAAAGAAACATGCGAGGAGTCCACCACACTCGCCAATACCGCCTGCCTCGCGGTCATGGGTCGACCGGACCCGCCCGCCGCGGACGCCTCGTCGTCGTCGTCCTCCGACTCAATGTCGACATCCCGTGATGCCGCACGGCTAGCATCGGGCGTCGGCGAGGGTGGTGCACGCCCGCGCCCGCGGGTTGCTTTCTGCGTGGGCAGCTTGAGCGTGATCTTGAGGCGCCGGGACGGTGACTTCACAGCTGCCGCGGGTGGGGAGGCAGATGGCGACGACAACTCGTCCATGTCCGAGCCTTCCTACAGGACTGACGGTCAGAAAGCAGTGCGCGTTCGGTGGACTTGAAGCGCGTACTTGCGCTGCCGCTTGCTCTTCCTCCTCGGCTTCGTCATCCTCGACGTCAACCTCACCATCCTCCCCCTCGACCTCCTCTTCCTCTTCCTCTACTTCCTCTTCAGGGGAAGGGGATCTCGCCTCCGACGCGCTCTCAGGGTCCATCGAAACGTCCGAGTGAATGATGTGTCGAGGCATACGTCTACTTGTCCTGCGTCGCGTCAATGCCATCGCGTGAGTGGATGTGAGTGCGTGGTAAGAAAGGGTGTTCACGTACCTGAATGCTGTCGACGTCGTTTCGTAACTCGTTCCCAACGATCGACAGAACAACCGATGAATTGATTGGATGCTGCGATAGAACGCCCGTAAGTTACGTTGCAGAGCGCCAATTGCGGCGGTGAAAGTTGGCTCGCGTCGGAGGCGTTCACTGTTGGTCCTTGGAGGTGATAATACGGTTTGAACGACGCTTTCGCGGCAGCACAACTCAGTCGCGTTTGAACACTGTGTCTGACACCTAGAAAATGTTGCAATAAACTTGGGACATTGCCAATGGCAGCCTGATTGCAGCCTGAGGGTGAGAAATGGTGATTCGGTTCAAGTTCGGTTCAAGTTCGCGGTTCGAACCTCGCAGCGCCGACCCAATGTACTTAATTTTGCTTGAATATCGTGCAATCTCGCGATAATACCAAGGCAACTCTCTTATACGTGCATCGTTATACCCCAGCTACTTCACATATACTTAGACACTGCAGTCGGTTGTCCGAGACGCAAGAGAATATCTGACGCGTGACTGTTTTGTAGCGCTAGCGGTGCCTTTCGTTTGTTCGCCACGAACGACGCGCTTGGCAGTCACTCACATGCTAGCTTAGATAGAGCCTCTCAAGCTTGTTTCGCCTTCTTTCAGGATCCCTGAGGATTGGTTGTAATGTGCCATGAAAATAGAATGTAGTGGTTAGTGCTCGACGCGTGAGGTCGCGTCCTGGTTCGAATAGACGGGGCCAAGAACCAATCCGCTGTGGAGAGCTTTATGTGGCCAATTTATAGAGCGCAGGAAGTCCTTGGTCGTGAAGCTAATGTCCCTTTTGTCCCTACGTTGGAGAGGGACGCGTCCAAGACGCGTCGTGCCAATATCCCACCACGTGCCGTCTGCTATTGCATTTTGCCGCCTGCCCTAAATCCACCATTTTATATGGCTGCTTTCCTCCACTCTGGTTTCCTTAGAACATACTCAGCTAGGATCTATTCTATAGAAACTAACTCGAGTCTCGCATGTTTACACATGCCGCATCCTTCAAATCCAGGCGATGACTTCCACGCGCGCTCGTTTAACCGAGAACACGCTTTTCCTTCCGAGGAGCTCGAGGACGTTCGGCAAGACGTGGGGTGTGCCCTTGGGCGTGCTTCTTGTCCCTGTCTGCGACCGCGCGTTTGTCTGATGGATCTTCTCTCATGGATATGTCCACGGGGATAGTTGTATTTAGACACCGCTGTGATTGTAATTACAGTGTGTAAGCGCGTGCCTCAGGCTTCACATATTGCCAGATATTCCTTCACATTCCTTCCGGCAATGTGCGTGATTCTGACTGCTCTAGGGCCTTTGGTCCATGCGAATATTGTGCGGGTGGGATTTCAGTGAGATCTCGTGGGATTGGATCCCAAGCCTGCCCTTACGATATGTGGGTGTCGATGTGGGAGACGGTCAGATTTCGATGATGACTGGCACAACTTGTGCACAACTCTGCAAACAATCAGATCTTCGAACGACTCTCAGATCCGAGTCGAAACCTGTAGAAGCCTGCATTATATCGGCCTGAGAACTCACTGACCAGTCCCTCTCCGTCCAGCATATGCCTCGCTACACCTGACCACCGCGCTACGCCCAGAGAAGATAACATTCAAATCAAACAAGGCATGTTTCCAATTTTTTTAACGGCGCATCATCGAAGAGATCGAAACATGGACAAAGCAGCACTTTCTCACATCTTATCGCACACCTGACGATATTGAGCGCATGATGTCAGTGAAAATCGAAGGCGAGATCAGGATACAGAACAGAGACGGGCTTACGAGTGAAAATTTTCATGAAGGGGGTGAGGCTTGGGCAGGTGGCTTGGGATTCCCGAGAGACATCCTCGCGATCTGACCCTCGGCATCCTCGATCTCCACCTCGATATCCGCCGATGGATCAACCGCCTCACCCTCGTCCGCGATCTTCCCAGCCTCATCTAATCGCATCACCTCTACCATCCACTTTGCGCCCTCCTCCCATCCCGCGATCTCCGCCTCGCCCAGCGGCGAGCGCCCCGCGTTGTTTTTGATGTCGATAAGATCAATACCGGGGCCGCCGCAAAACTCGACGAGCTTGCGTGCGGCGGCTAGCTGTGCGTTGAGCGCGGCCCAGTGCAGCGCGGTCGATCCGGATGCGTTTTGCGCGGACAGGAGGGATGGAGATATCACGGGGAGCAAGTACTCAAGAATCTCTGTGGCAATCTTCCGTGGATCAGACCGCAAGTTCCGCAGCACCGGGGCCAGCTCACCTATGTGCCCATTAGCGCAGGCCATGTGTAGGACGGTGTTACCATTGTCGTCGCGCACGTCCTGAAGCGCTGCAGCTGTGAAACGCTCGACGAAAAGCTGTACGTCGTCGAGGTCCCCATATCGGCATGACAACAGGAGCTCCTCCCGATCGTCCACAGAGACCCCTGTGTTTTGCATTGAAGGCAGCGCTGGAGACTGATCAAGGAGTGATTGAAAGATTGCTTGGAGAGGATCACTGAAAACTGAAAAGCGCTACACTCACATCACGTAAGCAAAGCTGTGTCCGTAAGAGGCGCGACTTGCCTGAAAAGGAGCTACGTCCAGTGGCGGATCCTCTGCGGACTCGAACAAATCTGCGAGGCCCAGAACCGTGATTAACTCTTGACACCTTTCATGTCCTGAAAATGGAGCCGCAGCTGTCGAAAGTGCGAACATATCGCACTGCCTACCGGTTTTGGCAAATTTATGTTGCGGCGCTGGCAGGATCTGGTGCGGGCGACAAGTCGAAGGGCAGATTGGAACCGCAGGGGATCTACCTTCCAGTCTCCAGGGACGCCGAGACAGCAGGATTTGTTATTCCGAGGCCATCAAAGCCTGACCAAACGGCAGGGCAGGAAGAGATCACGGCAGTCGGGAACGGGTGATTGAAGTAACCCCGCCCGTGACCATGTGCTCGGTTGATGCAACCCTGGCAGTCTCAGTTCCAGGCTACATATACCCCTTCAGCATGCAGATAGCAACTCTTTTCGCTTCTTGTCCTTCCCTTCTTGTTTCTATACCCCTTCTTGTCCGGCCTGAGGTCGTCGCCCCGCCATGTCGCACAGTACCCCGGCCACATACCTCGTATGGTCCATCCTCGCCAGCATGGTCCGCACCCGCTTGTTCCTCGTCCATACTTCAACTGACGGCGCGGGCGCTGCTTCTAGTTGGGGATCTTTTTGTTATTTCATCTCTGGTCGTTCGATCGTTTCAAATGTTTACGGTGAGTGCGTTGCTAGATCTCCGCGATTCGTCAGACTCAACGCGCGACGCGTCCAGCTGGAATCAAGGCTCGCAAGGAGCTTTCAAGCGTGTCATGACGGTGTGAACATTTGTTCTGCTCACTCGTCGTGTGAACTCAAGCACTACCCGCAGTACTCGTATCTAATCAGCATACCGTTATTACTGGCGTACGCGATAGGGTTCTGTATCATCAAGTACAGCGAGGGGTACATGGTACTCCCAGGATTCGGCAGTGAGTCATCTATCCTTCGTGAATTATTCACGACCCTTTATCTTTCGTGCCAGTCATCCCTGTCCCTCACGAATTATGGGTACCCGTGCACCAGCACGCCATACTACCTCTTTACCTGTGCATTGCCATGGCGTGGGCGCTCGAGATGTACGTGCTCTACGTCTCAAGTGCGTCACAGGGACTCACTCCATCCTATTCTCAGGGTCACCCATCTCGAAGAGCTGTGCTTCTGGCTCTTCGTAGTCAATGCGGGCTCGGCACAGCGGGATTGGTTCCGAAGCCTGTATTTTAAGACATGGGCAGTCGGATCGGTGGTGGCGGTGGTATACATGCCGCTCGTAACGATCTTCACGAGGGCGGACCCTCTCAAGGTACGTGTATAATTAGGCAGTTCTTCATCATCCGCCGCTGACACACGTGCCTCCGCAGTGTGAAGCTTACACTTTCCTGGCGGGCAGTCTGGGCAGTCTTTCCTTGACTCTGTGGTTTATCCCTGTCCTGTGCGTAATCACGGGTATCTTCCCGCGAGAATAATTCGCTTACTCTCACCGCAGCCACTTGTTCCCACCCTTCCTTAAGGGCCTGGTGCGTAAGTAACTCTTGTGTAGTTTCATCTCACTCATGGCTGCCGTTTCCAGCGGAGGGAAGGTGTCGACATGGCCACCATCGTCCGTCTCACAAAGTTCCACGAGCTGAACGTCAGTCTCCGCTGCGGCTCTCCATCATGTTTCGTCTCTTGACAGTAGTTTCAGACCATTCGCGTTGTTTTCCGTTTGCTATTTGCCCTCCCACTCCTTATCCTCGCTGCCGATGGCATGCGCCCGCATCAACATATCAATGATACGATGTGAGTCGGAACCTGAGCTCCCGCTTGATGCACGACTGACCCTCTTCGCGTAGGATTGGAACTGGTACGTAGTCCGGGCACGGCGCGAGTATCGTAAACTTAATGCGCCAACAGATCTACTCACCATGATCGCCGGCATCGGCGTCACAGTCTCTTCCGGGCTGACACTCGTCGTACGTCTCCGCCCACGCCGGATATCCCCGACGGCGACCTGACTGGCGCCTTGTGACAGATCTTCTTCCCCCGCTCCATCGAGGGCGAGATCACCGCGCGCGAGGGCTCGCGGCATCGGGGCATGTTCAGCTCGAAGAACCACCTCACGTACGTGTCGCAGGAGCAGGAGCTCTACGGCACGTACGACCTCGAGCAGAACCACGACACCGACCCCGACAAGATCGGCTCGCCGTCGACCATCTACGAGGAGTCCATCGCCGTCGCGCCGTCAAAGGCGTGGCGCGCGGAGCACCCCCCTGCAGATGCAGACTCCGCGCCCCCGAAGCGCGCGTCGACGATCCGCCTCGAGCCCAACCGCCGCGCCCCCGAGCCAGAGATTGAGATGCGCTCGGCGGCGGCGATGAAGCTCACCGCGGACAACCTCGCGAAGCACAACAGCCCCGTGGCAAAAACCATGCACTTCGTGCAGAGCTTCAAATCCCCCATCGGTACGTGCTCCCCCGTTACCGGACTTATCACGCGAGTTTCGTGCTGACGGATCCCCGTTTAGATCTGAGGCGGTCACGATGATGTGCTTGATTATTTATATCCCTGCATCTCCATGGATCTACTTGTACCCATTACACGACTCGATACGCGGATGGCCCTCACTCATTTACATTACTTAGTTCACCTCGGCGTCCTCAGCCGGCTGAGGAAATTTCCTTCGTTCTCGGTTGGCGGGAGACTGTCTTATATCTGCACTGTACCATATACCACTTCAGTGAGAATGACGCTACTTGTCTCTCATTAGTGCTGTTTGCCACTCAATAGAACCTCACGGATTCCACTTGTTCATAGTTAAGCGCTCACACTCGAGGTGGACCAAGTTCAATTTCGTAGACACAAAATAAAGTCAAGAATCATACAAAGCGACATGCAGAGAAGTAACAAAAACCTGACGGAACAAAACGACAAAACACGTGTATGACATCAACCTCCATACAAAAAGAGCACAGCCTGCCTTCAAAAATTGACGCTTAGCTCTGCCCGGCCCAGCCCTGAGGCGCGGCAGTAGGTTGCCTCTGGCGTGGAGAGCCCCGCGCTGGAGAGCGACCCTTCCACCCCGTCCCCGCCGGCAGCACAATCTGTCCGCTCTTATCGCAGTGCCCGGTGGCCCCGACATTTTCCAGTGCCCGAGCGCTCGCCGTCCGTACGCGCCGTCGCTTCAGCTCCTCGCTCGGCGTCAGAGCGTCATTTCCCCAAACCTTGGTCCCGAACCCGCCAGTGCTCGTGCGCCCTGGGCGGCGCAGCGGCTGCGGGTTCACGTGCGCCTTGAGAACGTCGAGAGCCGGAGCTGACAGTCGGGGGCGAACCGCTGCACCCTTGGGAGTGCACGCATTGACGTTGCTGCGGAAGGGGTCGTGCGAGGGCTTGCGCAGGTTCAGAGAATTGGCACCCGGGCGCCGACTCAGGCTCAGGCTTAGGTTCATCTCCTTTGGTACTGGCGCCATCTCGACGATCGCAGGGGTGATGGGGGAGTCGGCTGCCTTCACGTCATCTGCGGCAGTAGGCGAAGAGACCGCAGTATTCGTGGTACTCCGCCAGTTGTCGGCCTTCCTGGATGGCGAGTCCACGGACATCTGGAAACGCGGGAACAGAGACGCAGACGGCGACGCTGATCGACTTCTCCACAAAGAGGAGAGTGGAGACTCCGAGCTAGCGCGGGCGTGTGCCTCGCGTGCCGGTGGAGGGCGGTATTTCGTAAATGACTCCTGCGGGGCGTACCCAGGGCGAATCTTGATCTCTCTCCTCATGCTAAACCACCAACGAACAAGTCAGCGTCGTGGCGTCAGTAGCATTGACACAGTGACGTACCTTGCATCAGGTCTCGGATTGGAAGGGACGACACGATTGCCTTCATCTGTGATAATGATGCCCACTATTGAAAGGTCGGGTTTCTCTCCCAGAGCACCTTGAATCGGCACAGCCACCGACGATTCCTTCGCAGCGGTGTCAGCCACGACCAGTTCTGACGAGGAATCATCGCCGGCGCTGGCGCTCTGTTGGACTGGCAGTGCGATCTTGAAAGGCTTCCACGACGGGTCCCATGCAACGGCCTCGCGCTCCAACTTCTCCACCCGCTCGGCCGAGATGACCGCGAACGCGCAGGTAGGATCAATTTTGGCTGGATCCAAGGCGGAGAGACCCGAGACGCAGCGTTCCTGATCTCCAGGACCTAGATAGCAGCGAGAGTCGCGAACTTGAACGCCATCAGATCTGAAACGACGATGACGGATGCGCTGTCTGGGTGCGGAAGGAGCGCGAGCGATGCGACGCTGAGCAGGCTGTGTCTGTGTGGGCTTGACGGTAGGAAACACTTTCTTGCACGCTTCGCGAAACGGCGGGGCGAGAGTTGGTGCAGTCGAAGTGAAGCCGGCCTTCGGTGGCTTCGCGTACAGATCTTGGAGAGACATGGCGAGGAACGAAGGCTTCCGACCAACACTGCGCGATGACGTGATATGGGCGAGATCAAGACTAGAATCTCGAGCGTTAACGTCGTTGCCACAAGACTGAGATGTTCCGTCGGTTCCGATGGTGAACCCAGCGATACGAGTGACGACAGCAGGCACGTCCGAGGGCAGAGGCGATGAGGCAGGATCGGTCGCGTGGTGATCAGACAAACTAAGAGCGTTGAGAGGCAATAGTCGCGGGACAGACGCGCGCACAGGCTGATCGGAGATACGACGATTCATGGGTAAGCTCGACGGAACGCGGATATGCCGGTGTGCATCACCAGTTGCGAGAGACACAGGAGAGAGGTCGAGCGATGTTGAAGGGGACAACAAAGGGCGAAGAGCACCTGGCATAGAAAGAGGAGAAAGACGAGAGGCAGGGTTTTCGTCTTCCGTAACAGCTGCCGCTTCGATTTCTGCGGTTACAAGGATAGTTGGGCCGAACATCGGCTGAAGAGAGTCGTCGGAGGTTCCAGAAGCCGTTTCAGGCGGGACGCTGTCTTCCATCCAGAATCTGTATAAATCGAGGAGAACATCCTGTAGGAAAACAGAAGAGACAGCGCCGGAACTGTAGTTCCAATAGATCGAGATAGCGGTGGAGATGCGGTCCATAAGTGTTGGCCACTGGCGAGCGGTGAAGAGATGGGCGAAGACTGCAAAGACGAGCGTCAAGACAATAGCGACTTCCGAGAATTTCAGCATAAGCGGAGTTGAAATGGTGTCCCATAAAGAAGGAATAGGCTGGGCTTCAGGTTCCGAGATGGCATCATCTTCCAGTCCGTCCACGACGGCGAAGCACATGGGGGCGAACGCATCATCGACACAGTGAGGGCCTGATATGATTGGAAAGAGATTTCCGCCGCCAGATTTGGCACTGTCCTCGATGAACAAGTACGTTTCGGTGGGAGATACGAAGGCGGGTTCTGGGTGCCAAGCTGTCGACAGGAAGTTGAAGTTGATATCGGAGATCCGGAAGTTGGACTTGCGAAAGATCGGAAGCAGTGGCAAGACAGCCAATACGATAGCATATAGAAAGGGAATCATGATGTGTAGAACGAAAGATTGGCCGGCGTGGAGAGCGCAACTTCGGTGATGTGGGTAGCGCGACGAGGATATGCACTTTCGTGTCTCTACTCATTTTGGTAAACCAGTGTAAGATAGCGAGGATAATGCTCTAAACATACCAAGGATTGACCACGGATAACCTGCACTAGAGTTGTTCGTGCAGCGGGATGCAGAGAAGAGGGAGGAGAGATGGAGAGACAAGTCGCGTCGCTGGAGATGTTGTGCCCAGTGTTGTGTCTTGTTTGCCCAACTGTTTGTGTACACAAACATCGCGGCGCGTCGCCCGAGGTGGTCACGCGTATCTCTTTCCTCACAATATTCAAGTCTTCCACTGGCACTGCCACTGGCAGCGTCTTCCCCGGACCGGGTCACCCAGAAGCAACCAGTATGTGTGTGTTTTCGGCATTGTAATGCTCTTGTGACCAATTGTCTGCCCACTCTCACTTCCAGGTCCACTGGGACGCCCAAACGATGCATCCTTCCTCTACCACGATTTCCCTAGCGTTTGTTTGCAAATGGATATCATCGAGAAGGCGCCGGCATAGAGTGTGACTGTTTACTGAAAGTCAATACCAGCTACTCATATCTGGTGGACCTGGGTACACGCTGCCTGAGTAGATAGCAGCAGGCTCAAGAGTGGACGTATTTGGCGCCTATTACCTGGTGATCGATCATCGGGGACAACAAGGACCCATAACAATCTCCACGCCTCTCCAATCGGCAAGATTTCGTTTGGCGGTAAGCGTCCGGCTTGCCTTGTCCCACTGTTTATTGTCTCCCAACGCAGTCTCCCGACTCTTCCCACCCTTCTCTGCAGCGGTCTTTTGTCCCGGCACTCATGCGAGAAAGCAATGCACCGCGTCCTTGTATAAGACTCCTCGCGACCGCCATTTGTCCACCATACTCCTTTCCCGGCGTGTGGCGTCGTTGACCGACAAGACCACAGCGACCCCGCCTTATTCCTCATACTCTCGCTCTCATACCCTTAAATCAGCGTTCAGGCCGGTGCTCTTTCTTCAACAGACACGTATATCTTTCTGAGCCACCTACAGGCCACGCTATTACGATCGTCACACTTAATCCATGCCAAACAGCATGTCGAATTACGGCCAGGAGCCGTCGGCCCTGCGAACGGAGACCCAGTTTCTACGCCACTACCCACCACATCGTCCCGTTCACGAAACGCACATACCAGCGACTCATTTTACGCCCCCGGTTCCCACCTCTCGGCATGTACATGACAGCGAGTCCCTGCAGGCTTCCGGTCGCTCGCCACCCGGCCCGCCCATACGGCCCATTGCGCACAATGCACCACTCCCCCAAGCTCACCATGATACTCCCGCCCCAGAGCTCGCGGCCGTCTGGCCTCCCTGGAAACGGAGTGTGCCTTCCTTAGTGCCACAGCACCCTGTTATACACCAACCTCAACCATCTTATGCCCTACATGGCGACGCAATCCTTGGTAGGGAGGGTCTTCCCTATCCTGCTCGAAGGATCCCTTCGGATCCTATATATGTTCCTTCTTCCCCGAGACAGATGCCATCGACCAACGGTGGCCCTATAGGGCGGCGTCAGCAACAATCTCGACCCTTGCATCGTGTCTCTGTCGATGATCTCAACACACGAGATGCGCTAGGAAATGGGATACATGTGCATTTGCACGACGACGTTGAGCGAGCTAGTCCTGAGGACGTCGTAACAGAGTTGGCAGGCAGCCGGGGCATGGACGTGTTCTTGAGCGCGCATGGTCATTCTCGTTCTTCTGCACGCTGGGGCTCTATCGACTTCGGGCCCTTGACTGAGAGCCCTGAGGAGATGACGCCAGACGATCTTCGACGTAGGCATGCGATCTCCGAGACACCGAACCAGCAAGCTCCGCCGGAGTGCTCACAGGCGGCTATACCTTCATTTATCGGCGAGACAGAGGTGAGCCTTTCATTCACGCCCATCTCCTTTCCATTGAATCCAGATCAACAGTCCACGCGTGTCTCTCCCCTTCCTGAGTACAGCCACAATCAGTCTGCTACTCCGGAACCCGTACCCGACCTTCCGAAGGGCTTGATTTCCGGTGGGTGGCAGCTCAATGCCGCGCCCGGACAACCAGTGTCTCTCAAACTGGATCTCTCGCTCTTGGGCCTTGACATGTTCTCTGGTGTCGACTGGTCGACCATTCCCGGCGCAACTGACCTGCCATCTCCTCCTCCGCCCCTGCCTCTTCACTCTCCACTGACAAGCTCTCCAGCGCGCTCGGTAGCTATTGAAGTGCAGTGCCCATCGCCGATCTCGCCTTCGCCCTCAGAGAATTCTCGTCGCATGCCTGATCCAAATATTTCAGTATCCACGCCATCACCGTCTACCCGGGCTCTTGGCAAGCGTCCTGCACCCGCCGCCACGCAGAGTGACTCAACTGAATCCTCTGTCGATCCTCGGATACCCAGCCCGTCGTCGTCCGTGTCGTCCGAGTACCCGGATCAAATGCACGTGATGCAACAGGAGCTTGACGCCCAGTACGCACGGTTCGCCGAAATGGAGGCCCTCCTTTCTGCCAGCGTCGTGCCCTCCGTGTCTGACTTTGACAGCGATGCAACTCCACGGGGAGATATCCCCAAATTTGTATCTGAGAGCTTTCGCTTCGACATCGAACAATGCGTCATCAACCTAATGGAGGCTGAGAAGGTGTGTGAAATCGCAACAGCTTGTGCCACTGCTGACGTTTCTACGTTTGTTTCTTCATCTCCAGAGATTAAGGAGGAACCACCGGAATCAGGTGAAGGCAGGCTATCCTAAGCTAGACACTGTGCAGGACGTTCACCAATTCCACGGGCATTGTGCGACGCTCGTGAACACTCTACGCGAGCTCCTTCCCATTGTCGCCGTCACGTACGAAGCCCCGCACCAGCCAGTCTTCTCTAGTGACGCCGAGGAGAGATGGCGAACGAAGCTGGAGGGCTTCATCGCGTCCTTCGAGCGCAACCTTCATCGTGTAACCGACCTGACGACATATATCAATGAACACTCTGACGACCTGCCCATCGCGAAGGTACAACAGAAAGTACGCGCGTTCAACGCCAAATTCAGCGACATCGCTCATCGGCTTGTGGTACGCTCCATTCCCTCTCCTCTTTCTTGTAGGACATGCCACTGAGCGTCCGACGCTTCAGCTTGCGTATGGGCTCATGGGCCAGCAGCAAGCCCGCAAGGCCATCGTGGACATTGACACTGAGATGCGACTCCGGAGGACGGCATCGCGCGGAAACCGGTACCACCGTTACGCCAGGATCGAACAGTGCGAGGATGGCCCGCAATCGTACTGGACAGTCGCTGGAAGTCGCCTGCAGCTGGGCCATGCATGAGATTCGGTGCGGAACCAGATCAACTTACGACAGTTACTTCTGCCTTCGTCCACTTGTAATGCTAACGACGAGCTCCTCCATGCACTACATTCCGCCGCGAGGAGATCACGATCTACCTACGTTATATCACGTTTTGACATGGACATCTCACGTCTGCGACGATACACGCATATTTTACGCCACCTTGACGATCATGTACTTATTTCCATGTATCATCAGACATGCTAGAAAGTTCGACGACATCGTACACTCAAAAGGTGATGCGATTTGTGAAGCATGCGCTACGTAAGGAACGAGACGGAAACCTATTTACTAGAGTACTTACCCGTCTAGACTCAAGCACCTCCCCGGGCCGCCGTCGCGCCAGGGCCGGCAACCCGGCTATCACCACATCGAGCGACTCCGCCACGTGTCAGCCACTCCCTCTCAACTTGCGGCCTGGCATCCCGCCTCTCCAACCGTGACGGTGTCCAACAGGTTCTCAGATTTGCATCGTTGCATTGCGTATACCACGTTTTTCCTTTACTTAAGTGTATAAGTCCTCGGCGGACATGTTTCGTCACTCACACGCTAGAACAGTATAAGCGGAGCCTGATGCCGTAGTTGACACGACTTCGAGTTAGCGCTCCAACGCTTCTCACAAGCTCTCAACCACCAGTACAAAACCCCCGTGAACCTTGGTGAGTATTCTCGTCGTACAAGCGCTGAGTTGGGCTTACTCTATCGTAAGTGCGAGGTGCCGAATGTCTACGCAGGCAGTAGCAGAACTCCATGGTGAGCCCACTTCCTCGAGGTTCGTAGCCCTTGCCGCCCGTTGAAATTTGTTCACTGAACAACACAACGACAGCGTGGAGAAATACTGGCCCACGGTGCTGCGTCCCAGACTTGACTATCTTAGCTCCCTCGACGTCGACGACGACCGCGTCCGCGCTCTGATCGACGGCGACATCGGCGACATTCATGAAGTCATACGAGTTCTCAACACCTGCCGCAATGACCGCGCACCGATTTCACGCATTCCGTCTGAACTCCTCGGCCGGATATTCCATTTTCTCTCACGCAGAGAAGCCCTGCAACCCAGGACCCCTGAAGCAGGCTGGATTTCGGTGACGCATGTCTGTCGTCGTTGGCGACACACCGCTCTCCAGTACCCCGGTCTTTGGAGCAATATCATCTTCAGTCTCGGGCTTCGGTGGACAGAGGAAATGCTCGCACGCTCGAAGACCGTGCCTCTTGATGTTCTAGTGACTGGCACGCTGCGTCCAAGAGAATCCCAGCTCGTCATTGAGCATCTTGACCGCACCGAGGACCTACACCTGACGGCCCCCGTGCAGACCCTCCTGCAGGACCTCACTACTGAACCGGTGCCCGTCCTGACAACCTTTGAAATCTCCTCCGTCCCCGAATACTCGCCCCTTATGTTACCCGAGGATTTATTTGCGCATTCGGCACCCCGCTTACAGACGCTAATTATCCACAACTGCGTGTTCTCCTGGCCGTCGCTTGTGTTTAACAGTATCACATATCTGAACATCTGGTCCCCTCTACAGGCGATGTATGTGCCGAACACGGCAGAACAGTTCCTCGACTTTCTCCGCGACTGCCCCAACCTCGAGGACGTCAGGCTGTACGGATGCATCCCACGCCTTCCTCTTCACCATCTACACAACATCCACATGCAGCGCTTGAAGCGGCTCGACGTCCTTGGCCCCGCTCGAAGCATTGTCGGCGTCCTCGACCATCTGCACGCCGTGCCCGGTGCATCGCTCCGGCTCACCGTCCGCTTCTCCATGCGCGACGACCGCGACGATGACAGCCGTGCCGTTATCCCTTCCGTGTCCGCACATCTCGGGGACTCACACCACTCGTCGCCTCTGCTTGTGCTGTCGATTGCGGGCGGTGGCGCACGGCGAACCGTCGTGGTCACGGCATGGACCGTCATCCAGGCGTCCGAGACGGTCCCGACGCCCGCATTGCACATGGAGCTCGAGCTCCGGCGGCTGCCTGCGATCGACATGCTCACCCACCTGCGCGATGGCCTGCATCTGGGGAGCTTAAGAGTGGCGTCTGTCGATACGACGTTCAACCGCGACTGGTCGGTCCTGCACTGGGACGTGCTGTTCGCACATTCGATGGACATGAGACATGTCATTCTTTCGGGGCAACTCGCGGCGGAGACGCTCTTTGAGACATCGTGTGGGCCAGTGGGTGCAGCCCAGAGCAATCAGGCCTCCGGATACTCCCTCTTTCCGAGCCTTGTCACTATATCGATTTCACGCGTCAATTTTATTGGCGAGGACCATGCGGGCACGTCGCAGCCGCCAGCGCCCGTAGTCCAGCCTGCCCTCGCTTGGCTCCAGCTGCAGTGCCGTCACAATCTGAGAAAAGTCAACATTTCGGAGTGTTGGATTACGCCTGACATAGTAGATGCAATGCGGGAGACTGTAACGGATGTCGTGTGGGACGAACAAGTCGAACCTATCCTATCTGACAGCCTGGAAGGTTGGTGATCGTGATTCTGGCAATACACTCTAGGACTGCTGGTCAACGTTAGATATTCATGATCATATACTCATCGCCTTGTAAAGATATCTGCTGCGTTTTCTTGTACACAGAGTCACTGACAGCATCGTGTGAAAGCGACGCGACGCAGTTCGGAGAGTGCCGAGTGCCACTTTCTGCTTGACCACCATCTCGCCAACGTCGCTGGGACTCCAAAGCATACCTGGACGCTTGTATGCTGCACAATTCTCCTCGATAAAATTGAAGTGGCGACATAATCCAACGACAGACTAGCTGCCCAGAGTTTGACTTGTCATCAGCGCAACAAGAGATCTGAATAAATGCGCCAAGGATAATCGCAATCGAGACGCTATATCATCACTCACGATTTGTATGCTCTTTTCAAGCCCGTTTTGGCGCCTTTCTACTGTCTAGAGGGCTTACATGGTGGCAGACTGGCATCATATCGCAGTCGCCACCCTTCACAGGTAAGCGCCCGTTCGCCGGCGCTTCTTGCTTTGTTCTCTTCCCGAGTCTCGGAGCCGTCTGCATGGCGAGAACAACAAGAACACAAACCGGCACAGCCAATCGTTCCAGAAATCTGGGAATTCTATCAGGTCGTGACGATACCTTGTCTTCGTACTATTGTCTGTCTTCGAAGCGGCGTCCACGACACCCCTGGTGATACCTTTTGTGTGTGCAACTGGCGATACAACCACGTATCTCATCCTTGTATAAGACTACGTCCTTGACATGGCTGTTGTCTTCAGACTGTTTCCCCGGCCAGTGGCGTCGTTGACCGACACCCCCACCCTCCTGTTTTCGTTCCCTTCCAGCGTATATCAGCATCCAGGCAATCGTTCTGGTCTCTCAGCTACGTGTTCTCTCTCAATTACCCGCGAAGACACTCGCCACAATGTATAATTCACCTCATGTCCACGCCAATCCTTTCCAACGCCAGCCCATTGCATCCACGTCTGCTGCCCCACCCAACGTCTCACGCACGAGTTGGTTCGGATGCGAATGGACTGACGGTGACATCGCACCTGTGTCGCCCGAACAACTTGCTAACGCCGCGAATGCTGCTCATGCAGCGCTCGCACAAACGTCCCCGCCCGCGCCGCACGCACATCGCCCTCGCGTAGATACGCAGCAGTCACAACGTTCTTCGGGTTCGAAGAAGTTTTTCTACATCTCTACGGAGGAGCACGGCGCAGTTCGCTCACCACATGTGTATCGGCCTACGCACCGCCCTCCACCGCTTCAATCTTTTCTTCCCCACGAGCAGCAACGGCCTGACTATGGCCATACATCGCAGGAGTACTTTGGCCACCCATCTCAGGGGTATCCTCAAGCACCTGCTCACGAATATGGCCAACATCCGCAGACGAACGTCTTCCAACGGCCAGAGGGCTATACGTACCAATGGGGCCCGTCCTCGACACCCTGGGTACAGCTTCCAGATCCAGCACAGGGCTATTCTAGCGTGCACCCTTCTGTCTGGACTGATCCCACAGCCCCACAAGCGCAGGCTCCAGGCCCTTTTACGTACTTCCCACCTGCTGGTCCTCCGCCCAACTTCCCGCAGAAGCAGCCTCCGTGCGGACCACTCGAAGCGCCCCTGCCTGGTCCATTCCACGCTCGCGACGATAGTTCAGAGTTGCTGCCCGACTACGCCTCTCAGCTCGGCTCCAACCCCCATTCCCAGCATACCGGGAGTCCGCACCGCGCGGCAGATGCACAATCTGACCCGCACCTGCACCTTTCCGCCGAAGCCCAGTATGCGACGCAGCACAGCTACCACGGAGACGACGCCGCCTCGCTCCCGTCCGCGCGCACGCTCCGCGACCCCGAGTCCTTCCACCCCCGCCGCCCCGCCCCGCGCGTCCCGTCCTCCCCAAGCGTGCACAACATCTCTCTGCCGACCGTCTCGACAATGAACACGCCGGACACGCCGTCCGGCCGCGCCTCCAGCACGTCTCCGGGGGACGCGGGCCGCCCCCATCTCTGCATGTGTGCGGATCCTTCGGCGCCGGCGCACGCGCTGCACCAGCTCCCGCCTGGATGGGTGGCGGAGTTCACTGCACGCGAGGAAGAGGGTGTGCAATACCCGCTGAATGTGCGCGCGGACGTCATAAGTGCGCACATCAGCTCCGTGGCCGACAATGTGACCACAGACCAGGAAGAGAAGTCTTTTGAGACGCTAGAGGAGGGACTGGCGGCGGTCATGGCTGAGGAAGCATCGGGTGGTCGGACGACGCCGACCCAAGAGCGTGCGGAGTGGGATCGCTTGCAGCGTGATCTGCAGCGGGATCCGTCTAGGCGCATCCGGGAAGTAACCGTCGAGAGTGCAAGCGAGAATGGAGACGAAGGCGATAGCGGCCGCCCCAGCCCTGTCGACTCGCTGCTATTGCAGACTACGCCGGAGGTGAGGCACACGAGCAGTCCATCCAGCTCACATGAACGGATGCGATTGAGCACCGCGGCGTCTATCCCAGTGACTGATGTTCTTTACCCTTCTTCGCCTGTAAGTTTCTGTCTACTCACTACCTTGTAATTCCACTCATCGATGCTATGCATTGTATCAGCCTGATCGAGATGCTACTCTTCATCTAACCCCGGAGAATACCCCACCGCCACCGGCCAGCGCCATCCAAGGCGAGGGCTCGATATCAGGAGAATGGTGCTGCACGCCCACGCACGGCATGTCCCTCAAGCTAAACCTCCCGGGTTTGTTCTCTGGGGTAGTATGGTCGGCCATCCCTGGCGGTGGCCCTGCATCGCCCGCGGAAACCGTCCGCCCCGCGCGACACGAAGAACTCTCCCCGACCGACGTGACAGGTCTCCACGTCCACTCTACAGCTCCATCCCCGTTCCCCACAGCCATAGCGACGCGGGAAGGCACCGATCTCCCCGCGCAGCCCGCTCCCGGCCAGCGCCGCACTCGGCCCACGCCAGCCCTGCGCGTCGACACCTCGCTCCCCAACGCAGCGCAGCTGCCCCTTCGACGCGCCAGCAACGGTCCGAAGCCAGAAGCGCCTGTGCGCGCGCCAGATTCTCCCCGCCTGCCAGAGAGCCCGACGACGATCTGCAGCCTGACATATTCAGAGCGCGCGGATGAGGCCGACTACCTCCAATCCTTGCGCGCAGACATCGCCGATGCGGAGACGGAGTCCACAGCGGGCCAAGCGCCGTCCGTCTCGTCCATCTCGGCGCGCCCGCAGCACGGCTACGGCCACGAGAACAACCGGCCCCCCAATTTCCGCGTGTACATCGCGGGCTGCGTCGCAGACCTCGAGAACGCCGCCTCGGTACGTGCTGCCGTGCTCCCTCGAACATGTATGTGTACGCGCCGCTGACCCATACGCTGTTTCTCCTGGCAGGCGGTCGAGCAATGCGACCATCGCCGGAAGCAACAGCGTGGCGGACATATCGCAAACGGCTACAATGCGCGCCCGTACGCGGCGGTCGCCCGGACGCTCACGGGGCTCATAGACGTCGTCGCCATCGCGCTGGAGGCGCCGCATCAGCAACCCGTGAACGAAATCGAAGAAAAGTGGCGCAATAGAGTGCACTCCCTCGTGCAATGCTTCATGCGGTGCGTTTATCCCCGAGCTACTCCGGACGATCATGTGCTGAGATAGTGTGGTTTCTTCAGCACTGTCGATCGACTCTGCGATCTCACGAATTATGTTACTTCCAACGTGAATGCATTGCAGCACGAGAAAGTCCACAGGAAACTTAACGCGTTTGACGTCAAATTTCACGATCTCGCTGGTCGTCTCGTTGTATGTCCTCGCATGTGCTTCTCTCCGCCTGTGCTCATTTATCATCCCTAGCTCGCGTACCAGACAATCGGCGAGCAGCGAATCCGAGCATACCTGCGTGGAAGGCACGCTGAGGCTCGTGAGCGACGGAGAGCAGAGCGGGAGCACATTGCTGTTGTGTCCACTGTCCTTGTTGGAAGCCCTGATTCCTATTGGCACCGCACAGCGAGCCGATTGCCCATCTGAGCTCCCAAAGACATCGCAGCGAGAACGCACGATCACACATTCCAGTAGCTCTCTCTCACGGACTGAAACAAAGTGACCGAAATCTGCAGAGATCACGCCAGCCTAATATCGAGTAGAATGTGTATAGAGACGAACCGGATACAATGAAGTACCAAGAACGAATATAAAAGAGTGGCAGAATAGAATGAATGTCCCCCTGATCCAACCTCCAACGAGCCCCAACGCGGCGCATACAGGCTCTATACGGTGATGGGCATGCAACCCAAGGCAATGAGACCGTCCTGCGAAACCACACGTAAGCAAGCAGTGCGGAGACCGACGACGGGATACATACGTTGTTGATGTTCTGGCAGCAAGCGGACTGTTGACCCGCATTACACGTATTACCAGAGAGAAGCGGAACGCATGTCAGACCGACGAGCCCCGGGAGGTCGTCTACTATGCCCAGATCTGACAGCACCTCGGCAACCCCCGGATCGGCAGCCTGAGGAAGGGGCAGTCAGACAAGGAGAAACGCCGCTAGGGAGACGACCGCTCACCGTGGCCAGAGTGTTGCAACACTGATTGCTGCACTGTCCGTTGGCATTGGCGTTGAAAGCGTTGGCATTCGCCGAAGGGCCGCCGCCGCCACCTCCGCCATTCCCGCCGCCGTTGCCGCCACCATTCCCGCCACCGTTGCCACCACCATTTCCGCTCCCGTTGCCGTCGCCGCCCATAGGAGGAGCCTGGACCGCGTTTGGCGACGGGCCCCCACCACCGCCCCCACCACCACCACAATTCTGCGGCGCCGCGGCCGCGAAGATGGCGAACGCGAGCACGACGTAGGTTGAGAGCGCAGAAAAGGAAGAAAGCATGACGAAAGCTAAGGAAGAAAAAGAGTGGAACTTGAAAACGACGCTTGAGGGTCCGCGGGGCGATGAAAGAGGGAATGGGCGAGGGAGCGAGGCCACCCTTATATACCTTTAGGAGGGCGAGGATTGGGGTCCGATGTCCTCCAAAGATGGATGCCAATCGGACTTCTCGACGATAGAACAGAATCCGTTTTGAGCGATGGCATTCGTCCCATGTGAAAGCAAAGAAGCGGCGCCATGGCTTCTAATGCAATCCTATTTGGCGGGTATCCCATTCTGACTGCTCGTACCAAGCACGTTCCAAGGACCTTGACGCGACACATGGCGCGTGCGTTGAGCCGCTCTCGATGAACAACGACCTGTAGCTGACTAGCCGACGGGACGAGACAAAACAGTACGATTGAACTGGACGATGGATGTTGAGCATCAATAGCAAAGCATCCCAGTAGCAACGGCGGGCTGGAGATCAGAATGTGGAGGCGGACTCCGGATGGTAGTGGCTTCTCGGCACCTCGACAGCTTCGTTCTTGGCGCTTCTTTCATGAATCTCGCACGAGATCTCCGGCCTCCGGGCCTCCGAAGCAATTAGAAGGACTGTTATGCATTCTAACGTCCCAGAACAGCCGCAAAGATACCCAATGTGAGCGTACGCGCCAACATGACATCCTGCTACGTGCTGGGGCGCGTTTGTCTCGTAGACGCCGACAGTCGTGGAATAGCCTGAAGTTCAAACCAAGAGCGTAATGCGACTGATTGTTCGACTCGGAGAAAAGACGAGCGAGATGGATGTGAAAGGCGACAGGAATGTGAAGATGTGACAGACGAAAGGGTGGATGTCCAAAGGACTGACGGATTGGGACGACGAATTGCGTCCTCTCGTCTTCCTCAGTCGATTTCCGTGGAATGTTCCACGGGGTCCGTCCATCGAGATGTACCGCTTCGTCCGTGGACCAGCGTCTACAAAGGCAAGGATGACCTGCAGAGTCAGGATTGGCGGCACCGACGCGCGGGCGGTTGAAGAGCCAATGACTGGGGAATCGAAACAACATCCCGCAGAGAGAAAACGAGAACGTTCTCCACAGAGTTGGTTCGCATTTTGCGCTCGGTTCGGTCTGGATAACGCACCGCGAGCAAGCCTCGAAGCATAGTTACGATTCAAATCGTCGAGACAAAGAAGTGACCTAGTCCATGCTAGGAGGCAATAAAGTAAAGGAGCCTTGATATCGATCATGACATTCATGTCATCAAGTTTTGACTCCCTGAAGCAACCTTGAAGACATGATCATACGACGCACCTTTGGCCGCAGTGAGACAGTCGGCCGGTACGTACCCATCGAGGAGCGCAATTCCAATACTTGTGGGTAAGCCGTCACTCCCAGAAGTCATCATATCCTTCCATCCGAGGTGTTGATTGCGAAACGGAGAAGGCCCGTGAGCTAGAGATGGACGGCAAGATTCGAGTAAGATGAAATGAAGGTGAAAGCCTGGCGCCTGACCCCAGGCGGAAGAAGCGGCCCGAAGAGCCGCTGAGCCGGGCTTGGGGACCCCAGTACCAGCCGTCCCAGCTTTGTGGGGTCCTGAAGACTTGAACTTTTGAACGCCTTGTCCGAGTCTTTGCCTTGTCTTCATCTCTTCTCCACCAATTCTCTAGTGTCTAGCGTTGATGTTCATCGACCAGGCGTCAGCGATTTAGATTTCAGCGGTGTAACTGTTGGAATATCGCCGTGCGAGCTTCCCCGCACCGTGTGAGAAATGATTACGTAACGTAGACAGACTTTTCCTTCGTAGTTTTCCTCCTGTCTCCTCACTCGATTGTACCCAATCATTCTGCTTTCCAGTCCTTCGGCCTTGCTGCTCACATCCGTCGTACCCGTGCTGTCGACCCCTCTCCCGTCCCGCGACCCGTAATCCAACAGTAACTGTCCTGTAAATGGCTAGTTCCTTTGACACTACGCTTGGGTTGCTGGAATTCTCCCTCTACATCGTCAGATTTCGCTCTGGCAGTCTTTTCACTCCGAATTTTCTTGTCTTCGACGGCGACTGGACAGCTCTCTCCCATTGCTTGTTGAAGGCAACAGGCGCTCTAATTGGCGCGCAAGAAAATCCCATCGTACTCGCATTCTGCCGCAATAGCGTATCAGTGCACCGTGATTCTTACTTCCGATTATCTCCCGCAGAAGCCGTCTGTCAGCAGTTTCTAGCTTCTAGAGAAGGTCAGGGCACAAAGCACAATATACTCCAACTCGTTTTACAGAATCGTCCCTTTCATCGAAGGCGCCGTCAACGTTGCCCTTTATTTATGAATGTCTCCCCAGATGCTGTTATGTCGGTGATCTCAGTCGTTGCCAGTCCTGAGTGCGCACCAAGGATGGTGCTGGCGTCCCTGTGCCCTCATGGTACACAAGGATTTCTGGTTCTGTCTTCGTCCCTGGCAGCGGGTAGGACGGGGCCCTAAGAACTACATAAGCCTTATCGCCAGTCCTTATCACCAGTCGGTGTCCCGTCACACCGTTGATGAGTATTCGTCTGCTTCTTCGTGTCGCCGGGAACAGTGAGTGGCCAATGACAGCCATATCTTCGACTGTGCCCCATTCGACGCGACTACGCGATCGCTCATATATAAGCACTTCGATTCTGAGGTGCCTCTGTGTTTCTGATCGTGACCCGTATGATGACGCTCCTCGCCGCGCTTTGGATTACTGTCAAAGTTGGCCTGTCTTTATGTATCGTCACTGTGCTCACTTTCCTAGCGCGCCGCACGATCAAGCAGTCATCTCTGCGCAAGCTCTATGGCCCACCCAGCCCGTCATTCTTCTCCGGTGCGTGTGACCTTCGTATTTTCGCAGATATTCATGCGCTCATGTGCTTCTTAGGCAACTATGATGAATTGTTCAGCCCCTTTGCTGCGCCATTCCATCAGCATATCTTACGGACGTACGGGCGCGTGATGCGTATCAGTGGATTCTTCGGGGTGCGTGATCAATGTGCAGACTTACTTCAAGACTGATGGTGCGGCTCTACAGGATGCCCAGCTCGTAATCTGCGATCCAAAGGCACTGTCAGCCATCCTGGTGCAACATCAAGACGTTTTTGAACCGCCTGAGTGGCACGTCGAGTACGTTGAGACTGCTTAAGTGTAGTCCATCTGTTCATGCCGGCATGTCCGTTCTTAGAAGCAACCACCATCTCTGGGGAAACGGCTTGTTTGCAACAACTGGTGCGTCCAACGGCATCAGATTCATCCCTGCATTTCATTGTGCCCCAAATATACAGGCGCATATCATCGCAAGCAAAGGAAGCTGCTCAGTCCTTGCTTCTCGCCCAAAACTGTGCGCTCGCTCTGCCCGCTTCTGCAGCGAGCCACGAATCAGGTAAGCGCATCCGTATGCAGGTCGGCGAAATTCATTTTCGATGTACTTTAGGCACGAGATGGGATGCTGGCAGAGGTGAAGGATGGTCCGCGAGAGATCGATGTTTACTCCTGGACGAGCCGTCTTGCTCTCGAGTTGGTTTCACAAGGAGGGATGGGGCACACGTTCGGCAGCTTCAGGCCGAACGCAGCGTCGAACGAAGTCAGCAGGGCGATCAAGGAATACAAGTAGGAGCTCGACTCAACACTGCCGTGCCAAGTTACCCGCTGACTTTGTCTCTGCGCAGCCCCGTACTCTCACGCTTCATGCTTCCCCGCATGTATTTTCATCACATCGCAAAGCTGCCTCCGCCCCTGTTGCACTTTGTAGCACGCCACATTCCCATGGCACGGTTCCGTCGGCTCATGCAGATTTCGAACCTCGTGCGGACGGATGCAAGGAATGTCCTCGACAAGAAGCGAGCGCTACTGGACAGAGGGAGCGAGGCGTTCACTAGCCAGGTCAGCGAAGGGAAAGATATCATCAGCGTTCTCAGTAAGCCGTTCATCGTAGCCTCTCCTGGCATTGTTTTTCACGACATGCCCGTGATCAGTGAGGGAGAATCAAAAACAACCGGAGAGCAATCGAATCCCTGACAATGAAACCGTCGCACAGATGTGGTGGGTGCCATCCTCTGCGCGACAGCACAACCTTGCATACTCATCCCTCCTACACACAGCATGTTAGTTTTCTCGAGCACTGACAGCGTTTCCTCGACGCTGGCGCGCACCCTGCATCTACTCGCCCTGCGACCAGACGTTCAAGAACGACTCCGTTCGGAGATCAACGAAGGATATACCTCAAAACTTCTCGAGACCGAGACTGAGCTTGGTTACGATCAGCTCATGGAGCTACCGTATCTCGACGCCGTCTGCCGCGAGACACTTCGGGTGTGAGTCTGTTATGACGTGCATCTAGCGCCTTCCAACGCTCTGTTGAAGGTACCCTCCTGCCCAATTGTTCTTGCGGAGGTAGGTGTTTGCATGCTTCATATGGACCTCATTCATCCTTGCATCACCTGCCGTATGTAGGTGTCGCTCCGACATATCGGTTCCGCTCTCGCGGCCCACAAAGACCACCGACGGCGAAATCACCTCTGTTTTCGTCCCAAAGGGGACGACTGTGATACTTCCCGCGTTGGGAGTCAACCGCGATCCGGAAATATGGGGTGCAGATGCAATGGAGTGGAAGCCCGAGCGTTGGCTGGCGCCGCTCCCGGAGAGCGTCACGAAGGCGGGTGTCCCAGGCGTCTATTCCAACACGTATGCTGAATGATTCCTTCTATCCTGTCTTGAGTATCTGAACATCTACGCAGGCTGACGTTCCTCGCCGGACCCCGGTCATGCATGTAAGGCCGGGCTTTTGTGTAACCTATGGCCAGCCAGGCTGATCGCATTCCACCTCGCAGTGGCCTCAAATATGCAGAGCTGGAGATGAGTGAGTGTTGCATATATGTGTTTTTCATGTGTTTGACTCGCAGCGTCTCTGTGTACCAGAGGCAGTGCTGTCGCAGTTCGTACGGCAATTTCGCTTTTCGCCGTCGAAGAAGGAAGTGTTCTGGCGGTACGGGGGTATTACGGTACCATCCATCAAGGACTCTCCGGACGTTGGATCCAGGTTGCCAATGGTTCTGGAGAGAATCTGAAGATGATAGAGCCTGATATATCTACCTGAGGGTCAGACTGACTCGAGCGCACTAAATGACGATTCAGACGAAGTCGTGACGTGACATGACGCGTGCCATCGGGTGAGAGGGAGGAGGGATATTGAACGTCTGAAGGGACTGATCCCAGCTTCAGCTGAGCTCAGCGATGAATATTCAATCGGTATGGACTTACGAGGAGTGCTGCGGCGGAAGTCTGGCTACTGGTGCGCGTTGGGAGAGTACTCGGAGTGTAGGCTGAGGATTATACGGCCCGGCGAGCCGCATGAGATGACCAAAGCCTTCCGAGTCACGACCGGCGGCTACTCGAAGACGTTTGCGACCGTGACTACTACCATCGTCAGCCTCTTCAGCTTGCCTTCAGCCTTCTCGGTTTGGTCGCCATCGTGGTCTCCAACTTGTCAGAGTCTTTGGACATCGAAAGACGAGACATCGACAGAGCTCGAAGCCGCGTTACTGCTTTTCCTCTTATAGTCGACCCTTCGCCGCCGTCACTACACTGGGATCCCTCAAGTTCTCCCCTACACCGATCGACTCGTCGATGGCTTAGATGAGTCACTCTGAACTTGAACCTCTTGTCTTCGGCGGTGTCAGAGCATAACAGCCCTCCTGCCACAGTTGTATCCCCCTTTTCCTTACGCTCTACTTGCCACGCTCCCCCACGACCATTATCGCCTCAGCCGCGTTGTCCGTGGAATACCACACAATGCCACACGGGTGTAATAGCGCACCGTGTTTCTTCCTGCTCTTCGATCAGCTTCAAGGAGTAACAAGGGTTTACGCCAAGCACGCGGCGTTCTGGATCTGTGTCCTATACCACAGTGACCACGTTCGATCCCGCACTCATTACCGTACGCTTTTCGTTCGTTCCTCTGACAAGTCCTGAATTCAACCGATCTCTGGCTGCTTTACTTGCCCAGAAACTATACGCCTACACCTTTCTACCCTGATGCGCCCAAGATGATGTCGTTTCATGTTGCTGAAGATGCTGCCATGATGACAATCTTAATTGATGCCAGCTCCCATCCTGGACGCCTACCTCAGGGTATGCGTGCGATCCTGTGTGCTTCTGGTACACGCTCTCTGCCTTTCTTCTGTCGTTGGCCCTTCTATTACCCGGCGGTGGGTAGGATGAATTAGCCCTCCGAGTTTTCGCCACTCGGTGTCGCCATGACGCCGTTACCCTCTTTCTATCCATTACCTCGTTTTTCATGTCTCCTGGGATAGAGAATCGACTTGAGTTCAACCGTTCCCCTTTTGTCGTGATCATGCGGACGTTCACATATAAGACTTACGGTCTTCGAGGCGACCTCACTCCACCGTTCATTGCCCGTGACGATGTTTCCTCGCGCACTCTGGCTTTTTGTCGAAGCTGGCTTGGCTTTCTGTATAATCCTTGTGCTCATCGTCCTAGTACGCCGCACGATCAAGCAGGCATCTCTGCGCAAGCTACATGGACCGCCCAGCTCTTCTTTCTTCACCGGTGCGTGCCGCCGTTGCCGCCCTTCGCACATACTCACGCTCATGGACTTTTTAGGTAACTACGCACAGATGTTTAGCCCTTTCGCAGCCTCGTTTCACCAGCATATCTTCCGAGCATACGGGCGCGTGATGCGTATCAGCGGATTCTTCGGGGTGCGTGATCAGTGTGTGAATGTCACACTTCGAGACTCTGAGTATACGCTCGCGATACCATAGGATGCGCAACTCGTAATATGGGATCCAAAAGCATTGTCAATCATCCTAGGGCAACATCAAGACGTCTTTGAATCGCCTGAGTGGCATGTGCAGTGCGCTGATACTCTGAAAGTCCAGTATTTCTGTTTATGCCGGTACGTCTATGTTTAGAAGCAACCGACACATCTGGGGAATGGGCCTATTTGCGACGACGGGTGCGTCTCCATGGTCTCTCAACAAAGCACTATCTGCTCACCGTACTCGGGAGCGCAGGCGCCTACCACCGTAGGCAGAGAAAACTGCTCAGCCCCTTCTTCTCGTCCAAAAACTTGCGCTCGCTCTGCCCGCTTCTGCACAAAGTCATCAACCAGGCAAGACCACCGTCTCACTGATACATATTCAGGACGGCGGTGCTGACCTTGATGCGGATAGGCACGGGATGGGCTCCTGGCGGAGGTGAAGGATGGCCCACAAGAGATCGATCTCTATTCCTGGATGAGCCGTCTCGCGCTCGAGCTAGCTTCACAGGGAGGACTGGGGCACACTTTTGACAGCTTCAAGCCGAATGCCGAGTCGAATGAAGTCAGCAGGGCAATCAAGGAATACAAGTGGGAGCCTGGCTGTACGTCCCTGGCGATTTCTCGCTGACGTTGTCTCCGCGCAGCCCTACCCTCTCGCGCTTCATCCTGCCCCGTATGTATTTCCATTACATCGCACGGCTGCCACCGTGCATGCTGCGCTTTGTGGCACGCCATATTCCCATGGCGAGGTTCCGCCGACTCGTGGAGATCGCGAACCTCGTGCGAGCAGATATGAGGAATGTCTTCGAGGAGAAGCGGGCGGTAATGGAGAGAGGGGACAGGATGTTTACTGGCCAGGTTAGCGAAGGGAAAGATATCATCAATGTTCTCAGTAAGCCGTCTACTGTCAGACTTTACTCTGTCCAGTTTGGCTTCACGGTTACATCCAGTGAGGCAGAATCTCACGGCATCAGAAGACGATCGAATGCCTGAAGATGAGATCATCGCACACATGTCGTGCGTGGCGTCCTCTGACCTGCAATACAGGATCCCCTACTCATCCATCACATACACAGCGTGATAGTGTTTTCGGGGACTGAAACTGTTTCCTCCGCCATGGCTCGCACCCTGCATGTCCTTTCCCAGCGACCGGATGCCCAAGAAAGGCTCCGGTCGGAGATCAACGAGGCCTATATTTCGCGAATTATCGAGCCCGATACCGAGCTTAGTTACGACCAGCTCATGGAGCTTCCGTATCTCGACGCCGTCTGTCGCGAGACGCTTAGATTGTGAGTTTATGAGCTCCCATACTTCGACAGTCTCCGAACCGTCTGTTGCAGGTACACTCCTTCCCAAACATCTATGCGGAGGTAGGTGTATTCATTCTAAGTGCGACCAGCTTCCTTCCAAGCTCATCTTCCTTAGGTGTTGTTCTGACATATCCGTCCCGCTCTCGCGGCCAGTCAAGATTACGGACGGCGAGATTACCTCGCTGTTCGTCCCCCAAGGAACGACTGTGATAATACCTGTGATGGGTATCAACCGTGATCCCGAGATATGGGGTGCGGATGCGATGGAGTGGAAGCCCGAGCGATGGTTGAGGCCGCTCCCGGAGAGCGTCGCGAAGGCGTGTGTCCCGGGGATCTACTCCAACACGTACGCAGCGTGATCCCACCCATTCTTTCAAGCTTTTCTGAACATCCGTATAGACTGACGTTCCTTGGTGGGCCTCGGTCATGCATGTAAGAGCGCCCGTTGCACATGTCTATGAATAAAATTGATCACGCACTCCCTCACAGCGGCGTCAAGTTTGCTGAGCTAGAGATGAGTGAGTGCCATATTATCTGCCTGCTCACCGCACTGACTGATAGGGCTTCGATGTACCAGAGGCAGTGTTGTCGCAGTTTGTCCGGCAATTCCGGTTCTCGCCGTCTAAGGAAATTTTTTGGAGGTACGGGGGTGTCACGGTTCCATCCATCAAAGACTCTCCAGACGTAGGCGCGAGGTTGCCGATGGTTCTGGAGCGGGTTTGAGGACGGTTTAACTGTGCTGCGAAAACAATCCCGTTGCCATTCGCCCTACCACTTTGGTTCAATGTCCATCATGAACGATAGCTTGCATATATCCGATCAAGTGAACATAACAATGCGTGGCGCGGGCCTTTTTTTTGTTTGGACGCATATATATGTAGGGTGTCCATTGTCCAAAACACGCGCCGTCTTGCGTGTGCGAAGAGGGTGGGAACGCGTGGCGCGTTAACGCCGCGTCTCAAATCTCGGACCTCGATTCTCAACGCCTCCGACGATCCACACCCCATACGGTCCAGACACTGACAGGATCCTGAGGTACGAAGGTTGACTTGTTCGACTACTCTGCCTCTGCAGGCTGCTGAGGCAATAGTATGCCAATAGCGACCACGTGACGATGTTGACGGCAACTTACATTGTTACAAAGTCGCGTGAGGTCGCGTGGCGCGCACCGCGTCTTACAGTAACGCCAGACCCGATGTCCACTACGCTGCCACCTTCTGCTATGAGCGACTCTAGGCCTACGAAACCCTATATCTCAGACAGGGAGGCGAGGGAAGAGAAGAGGAAGGTGAGCACGCTCCTGTTCGTTTTCGATGTTCTCTACTTATTCAACGCCGGCTCCCAGAGACTACTCGTGGAATATGCCTGTCGTTTGCCTATGGATCAGTTACCGTTGGAGCATCAGGTCTCTCCCGAGAACATGAAACCCACCCTAGTCCACTTCGCCATCCCCATTGATATCCGGATTCTGTTCCGGTACGCAGACGAGCACGGCCTCAATCGGTACTACAAGAACTCCATATCCCCCAATACGGTTGCCACGAGCACTGTTTACAACGTCGTCAAACGCATTTCTAAGATGGTGAAATACAAACTCACCTTACACGAGCCGTTCTGGCCAACCAACGAGTGCAACGCTCTCCTCGAGCTGTATAACAACTATACAGAAGAAGAGAAGGCACTGGTCTTGGAAGACGAAGAGGACGTTATCAATAGGGTACGGAAGATTCTGGGACTCGGGGAGGACGTTCGGGCCAGGTGGTTCTTCAACGTCGATGATCCATGGAGGCCTGGCGCACAAGACGCTGACGATGAAGACGATGACGAAGAAGACAGCGGTGGTGGCAAAGACTCGGACGAGATATCGACGGACGAAAGCGATATGGAGGACAAGTGATCATTCTGTGAGTGTGTATCCTCTTTATCGTTTGTTGAGTCTGAAATTGGCGCAGATCATATTACGTTCCCCGTCAGACTGCTTCACCACATGTCGCATCAATCTGTTTTCCTCCTGCGTCTTGAATACCTTCGTTATCCATGCACGTCCCTTTTGCTACCCTAGCATGTCACATGATTGTCGATCCACTGTCTTCTCTGTGAACAAACGGGTCCAAGGTCGAAGTCTGCCTTCTCAGCCTCCAGCGAGACCTTCGGCTGATCTCCGATGGATTCGTGTCGACGTATAGGGGCGTACACATACCATCCTTTCAATAGGTACGCTCCTTCGTTTGATCCACGGACAGAAAGCGGAACTCAATGCCGAAGTTTAGGTCCTGCAGACAGTACCGCGGTCCACGGCGGAAGGCGTTTCTGGAGAGCTATTGTGCAGGTTACTCTACCGTACGCGGTTTCCGTCTGCACAAGTTTCACATTTCCCCGAACCTGGTCGATTGCAAGAGAATGTTGGCATATTTCGGCTTCTAGCAGCAGCCTCAAGACCGCGGAACTGTGTGTCAGGATCATGATGCCGTTCATCCGACTGCCCGAAGATGAACATCCTGACGGAATAATTCATATGTCTCTCCTGGATCTCAATTGTACAGCACGTTGTTGGACGTCCCTGCGATGTCTTCGATCTGGCCGCGAAGATGACCCTTACGGCTTTTGTACTTCATGCAGTGCCGCTCATCTCAGGTGAGAAGTGTGGAGCCCGCTCTTACACAAAGACTATATACTGTCTTGATGTCTCAGGTTCAATATCAGATTAGAGGCACCTCAAGTCCTCCTCATGAGTCCTTCGGGTATGACGGTTACATATTTGGAGCACAATCCGGGCCGACGTACCTCGGTGTCGTCTCGGGCACACTGATTCTCATTCAGCCGGCCTTCGCAATTAGAAGGGCTGTCAGTTCACTTGAGCAAGATCCAGCTATCGGCAGAGTTATCGCCTTCATGGTGTCAACGGACATCATATATACTAGTAAGGTCATTCCTTCTACAATCACTTTAGACTCCCCGCGCTTTGGGACCATATGCACATGGTCGGCACGAGCTCTACTCTCTCCGTCCTCTTAAAAATTCTACAGCTCGGACTGATATCGCTCATCTTCGTGGTATCAAGCGTTCTCGTATACCGTCGTATCAAGCAAGCACCCTTGCGCAAGCTTTATGGCCCGTCCAATTCGTCATTCTTCAGTGGTGCGTGCTCATGGTCCGGTTTTTGTTTCGGCGATGCATGCTCATAGGCCCAGGTAACTACCTGCAAATGTTCAACCCGGCTGCGGCAAAATACCATGAATACCTACTGAAAGCATACGGACGCGTAATCAAGATCAACGGATTTTTCGGGGTGTGTTTGCGTCGAGTGCATCGTGATAAGAATTATTCATGCTAATTCTCATGAGTCCGCAGGACCAGCAGCTCATAATATCGGATCCCAAGGCCTTGACCAGTATTCTCGTGCACAACCTCGACGCTTTTGAAGTCCCGGAATGGTTCCTCGAGTAGGTTTCGGTTCGGTGTTTCGAAATCTATCCTCTGACATTCAATTACTTTGGGAACAGAAGTAACCGCCAAATTTGGGGAACGTGCTTCTGCTCAACGACAGGTCCGTTCACCTTCCTAGCTCAGAGGCGCCCGCTCACTGTCTACGGACACGCAGGCTCGGAACATCGCAGGCAGAGAAAGCAGATTATCCCCGTATTCTCTACCAGCAACCTGCGCGCTTTACTTCCCCTTCTCTATGATATCACCCATCAAGTGCGCCTCATGCATGATTCTGATTCTAGTGCTGAGTCCACCTGTACAGCTTCGGGACGTGCTACAGGGGGAGGTCTCTGATGGCAAACGAGAAGTCGACGCTTTGGCATGGGCGGGTCGCCTGGCGCTGGAGTTCGTTGCACAAGGCGCGCTGGGCTACACATTCGATAGCCTCAATCCGCATGGCGCAGCGAACGAATTCGGGAAGACGATCAAGGAGTTCAAGTGGGTGGTCGTATGCAACCATCTTTTTGCTGGGTCGCTGACTTGCAACAGCCCCGCTCTTTCCAGTCTCGCCTTCTGGCGCATGCACTTCCACTGGATCTCGAAATTACCGCCGCGACTTCTAAGACTCGGGGCGACAGTTTTCCCAATGGCGAGGCTGCGCAATCTGAGGAGGATCACAACCTCGATCCTTGGACATGCCACGGAGGTGTTAGACGAGAAAAAGGCGCTGCTCGTGAAAGGAGACGAAACGTTGATCGATCAAGTTTCTGAAGGAAAGACCTTCATTGGTGTCCTCAGTAAGCAGCCCAGCTGCTCGCCTAAGTGTTGTGACCGGGCGTCATTGCAGTGCGGCAGAATGACGACGAAGGGGACGGCAATCGAATACCCGAGGAAGAGATTATAGCCCAGATGTCGTGAGTCTCGTTTTCGGTCTCCTTTGAGACCATGTTGAAGAATTGTTGTCTGTAGCGTGCTGATATTCGCTTCGGCCGACACCACTTCCTCAATGCTGGCCAGAATCTTCCATCTGCTTGCTGAACATCAAGACATCCAAGAAAAGCTTCGCAAAGAGATTTCTCAAGCTTACGAGTCTTGTGAGGATCCCAACGAAGAACTTGGATATCACCAACTCCTTGACCTCCCTTTACTTGAGGCTATTTGCTGCGAGACGCTTCGATTGTGAGTCCAGCGCACTGGGGGGGAAACATCCGCTCACATCTCCTTGGGTAGGTACCCTGCCGGAGAGCTGACCATCCGACAGTGCGTACTGCATGTTATTGAGTTGTCAAGGCCGCATTGACGACGACGTTTGCGGCTCACCACAGGTGTCGTTCCGACATGACCGTTCCCCTCTCGCGGCCTCTCGACACAGCACGTGGAGCTGTCTCCTCTCTCTTCATCCCGCATGGCACCACCGTGTTCATTAACATAGCAGGTATCAACAAAGATCCAGACATCTGGGGTGCTGATGCCATGGACTGGAAGCCAGAGAGATGGCTCGCACGGCTTCCGGAGACCGTCGCAGAAGCGCGGATCCCTAGCGTCTACGGCAACTTGTGTGTTTCCTCTGATCACGTCAATTTCGGGAGAGCTGACGGCCTGATCCTGCATCAGGGCAACATTTATTGCTGGTGGGCGAGCATGCATGTACAGTCATTTCTTCGACATCTGTACTGCCCACATCTACTCATTGTCTTGTTCCTCCCCCAGCGGCTTCAACTTCGCGCTTCTCGAGATGAGTGAGTGCAGTAGCTCCGTGACTCTTCGTGGTCATGATTCGATGAACCTTACTTTCAGAGGTCGCGCTGGTGCAACTTGTCAAGCATTTTCGGCTCTCGCCGTCCAAACAGGAAGTGTTCTGGAGGTTCGGGGGTATTAGCGTGCCTTCTGTCAAAGGATCTAGTGACACTCGCCCAAGGTTACCCATTGTAATGGAGAGAATTTAACATCGTGAAAAATCCATAACACATTTTCGAATGGAATGGGGATAGGATAGGATGCAAGGCGCGGCACCGGCGATGCCAGTGCGGGCTATAAGTAGCGCTTAGTCAGCAAAACTCAGGCGCTTGAGTGAAGAAGTTGACTTGAAGTGGCCTCAACACCTTTCATTTCTCGCTGTTTCCTTACCTTCCGTCAGCCATAACATACGATGTCTACCGCACATAGGCCAACATGGGATCCGGCGCAGGCCAAGGACGTCAAAGGCGGCTCGCGCCAGTTCTCTGTGCGCGACATGGCAGCACACACGAAGTTGAAGTTCCGGTGCGCGCCTTGAAGTAACTTCTGCTCAATGTCATAACTCATTTTCGTGTGCGAAAAGTCAACCAGGGCAGACTTCAACAGACGAGGTCGCGCGCCGTGACCTGCGCGCTGAGCTGTTGGCCGCGGAGGCGGAGGCACGAGCCAAGAAGCGAAAGGCCAACGGGCTCCCAGCAGAGGAGATCCCGGTACCTGCGCAAGGAGCCATTGCGGCGGGAGATGAGGAATCGAACAAACGGCGAAAGTTATTGCAGGAGGCGCTCGAGATGGACCGAGACGACGATAGCGACGAAGAGGATGGGGATGCGAAGAAGGACGGCGACGAGGAAGCGGAAAAGGAGAAGGATGAGAGGTGCGCAATTCTATTCTTCAGTATTTTCGTGAATTGACGAAGCGCTGTTACAGCGAGGATGAGGACTCTGACGACGAAGAGGACGACACGGCAGAGCTGCTGCGCGAGCTGGAGAAGATTAAGCGCGAGCGGGCAGCGGAGAAGGCGCGACAGGACGCGGAGACGACTGCCACGACACAGGCGGAACGAGACGCCCAAATTGCCACTGCAAATCCCTTGTTGAATTTGGCCGCTGCGTTAGGGCAAGGGCCTGGTGTGAATACGACGGCGCCGGGGACATTTGCTGTGAAGAGGAGGTGGGACGACGGTGCGTGCCATACTTTTTGTAGAAAGGGTTGAAAACTCAACCACGTCGTCTATCACAGACTTGATCTTCAAGAACCAGGCAGTAGCAGACAAAGACAAGCCGCAGGGGCAGTTTGTCAACGACCTACTGCGAACAGAATTCCACAAGTTCGTCCTTTGCTTTGGTGTTACTTCCCCTATGCTGATCGGTCCTCCAGAAAATTCATGTCGAGATTTGTCAAGTAATCATCTCTATAGTCCCCCCTGTATATATCATACTGCCACAACTGCAGTGCTTCTACCATCATGTAACCTCGAGCCTATTGACTGCGATCCCACTCCCACCCAGGCGCAGCCCATTCTGGCATCTCCGTCTCGAATACGCCCAAGCTCGTCGTGTATCTCAGCGCATGCAAGAAGATATACAGACGTTCTGGCGGAGGATCTGGATGCAGCGGCAGATAGCACTCCGCACAATACAGCGCGCCATCGTTCTGCGCCTGCACTTCAACCTGTGCCTTCGCTTGCTTATCCCGCTGCGCCGGCGAGGGCGCGTCGGGCGCAGGCGGGACCTTGAGTGCAGGTGACGACGCGAGCTGTGCGTCGGGCTGGAGGAGCGCGAGGGCTTCAGACTCGGTGAGTTGGATCGGCTCTGGTGTTTCGGGTTCGGACTCGGGAGTGGGCGCGCCAGAGGTCGTGCTGTCGGGTGTGAAGCTAGGGCCGCCGCGCTCGCGCTTGCCGCGAGGCGGAAGGGGTTTCACCTTCATACCCTTCGGGTGTAGGCGGCCCTTCGCCTTGAACACAACGTCGCGCCAGCGCGACCAGTCTTCGTCTTCGTCCTAGAGATGTTGGATAAGTCAGGCATCCACTCTCAGCTGCCCATGCGCACCTTCATGTTTCGTAGACGCGTGATGACACCCACCGCCTCTGCCGACAGTGGGACTGGGGATCCCATGCCGATGTCATGACCTGTTTCGCGTGGCAGAAGTTTCGGCTTTTCTTCGCCTTCGACTATGGATACTTGTTCTGCTACACCTGCTGCGGTCGTAGAGATCTGTTCAGGGTTTGACGATGAGGGTAGATGTGGAGGCGGGACGGGTGCTGAACGCTCCTCTGAGGGTGTAGTGTCGATGCCTCCTTTGCCCAGTGTTGGACCCTGAGGACAGGGGGCGAAGTCAGTCAAGGCCGAGATAGATTGCTTGATAACGCACCCAGATCTTCGTTTCTGAGTATACGGGGTCATTGGCGACGGGATAGCCCAAGTATTGGAGGTGTACGCGTATCTGGTGGGCTGGTTGCATGTCGGTGGGACGACATCAGTGTCTGAGCTGCGTGCAAAAGCGGACAGACTAACAGCGACCGGTGAGAGGGCGGCCTGGGCGAGAAGAGGGAAGGGTAAGTTTCTGAACATCCTGAGACCAAGTCTTTAGTGTAATCTGGGACTCGTACAGTGAAGGACACTACTGTTGCTGTTTGCGTCGTAATGTAGCCGCGTGAAGATGGTTTTCGCATGCTATGTGACATTGAGTACATAACTTGCGTTCGCGTGATTGTGACAGACCTTGCCATCGGGATGAACGATGTTGAGGCCCATCTGTCGGTCTACAGTGAGAAGAGGCTGTTCCACTATCACCTCGCCGCTATATGGATCCTACCATAAGCCATGTTTCTCTTGACGGAAAACGACACAGAGGCTTACGCAGGAAACTCGCCTGTGCAGCGCGCAATATACTCTTTCTTCACAGCGCCGGCGATGAACTCTTCGGAGAGCGAATGTGCACGCTGCGATGATAGTCCGATTATCATCAAGCCAGAGGTTAGCCGATCGAGGCGATTGACCGCTGTACTTGCGGAATTGTCAATACACCAACGTGAGCTCACACCAGGCAACGCACTGTAAACTTTTTTGTACCCAAATTCACGCTGTAAAATCTCTACGAGCGAAAGGTAGAAATACCGCCCGGTCGCGTGCACAGGCTGCAGTAGTGAGAATATCATGTGAAAAACCAACAACGGAGAACCTACAATACTCCCAGGCTTGTCAATTACGATAAATTCCCGCTCTTCGTCGTGGTGCAGTATCTTGACAGGAGTTGAAGTGACTGGAGGCTCGTGTCGATGGACGACGTTTCTGTTTCCAGGACATAAGTCAGAATCACCTATCAACGAAGGTAGGTACCTACTCCAGCCTATCTCCATTTCGCACGATGGTTCCCGGCAAAGCGATTTTTCCATTGATAGTGGTAACGCCAGACTCGAGCGCATACCTCTACTCACACTGCCGTCTGGATCTGCACGGGTGAGGCATGAAGATTCACTCACGTAGTATTCCACCGACCTATCTCTGAACTCCGTAGACACGATCTCAAGGATCTCTCTGTCAAACCAGCGTCCTTTCGCCATGGTAGTATATGGATACCAGTATGGCGCAATTTTGCGTAGGCCAGGGCGCGTGGTAGGTGGTATCGGAGGAACTGATTCTGGCGCCATGGCTGCGAGAAGCATGCGGCGGCGGACGTGCCGGAATTGTTCTACTGGAGAGAGGAGGATGAGAGGGAGATGAACTTTGTTCGTATAAAATACGGGGAATGGAGACGCCAGCTTGAAGCACGGATGATAGGACACCTGGGGCGCGATGCATGTCAATCGCCGAAATCTTGGATGATTGAGAGCCTCCTGCGTGTTGACGGGGCTCTGACTCTAGGCACTGTACAAATGTAACTCACCTTCCAGGTCCTTTCTCTCCAGTGCAAAAACAGGTTCCCAAACCTCGACTGAGTCCCTGAACGACTGATCGACTCCCTGTACAATTGGCCTTATGAGACTGACTGGTAGTTCTTCGAGTCTTCGAGTCTTCGAGTTCACTACTCACCGATCTTTCGCAAATTTGCGGGTTCCTCCGTTGAGCTTCTTCTACTCTATGGTAGGGATTTTTTTGGGGTACGAGTTGAGTGCAAGAAATATGACAGAGAGGCTGAGAGAGCCCGCTGCCAGTACTTTCTCTGAAAGTGACTAGGGCAGCGGTGGCCAGGGTCTGGCAAGCGGTCGGGGTCCTCACGTCCGCTTAGACCTCTCAGTCTCCCTGACAGTGCACTGGACCTCTCAAAATTGGGAAACAGCCGTGTGGACAATTCAGTCGTACCGTTAAACTCGTACTGTATTTTTGGCGATTTTGCACTTCCAATGCGTTCGGGCAAGGGTCATATCATTGCGCGCGCAGCCCCCGGGCCCGCAGGCGCTTGTTCTGGCGCCGGGCTGATATTCACTGGAACTTCCGACTCGAGAGTCATACTCGTTCTTGCATCGATTCGGCGGGTTTTCAAGTCAGAAAAGTGCGCACCTTGTCGATAGGATGCTGGTCGGTGGGTCGCCTGCGCGCGTTGCTTTCCCGAGGGTGAATTGCAATTACTTCTCCCGACGACGCGTCCACTCTGCATCGACGCTCCCAGACGTCGTCCACATATCGAAGGCGAATATCTACCGCTTTGGGGACCCAGATGGATCGCGTGCTGTGCTCCGGGACGTCAACTGGACGATGCGGGAGGGCGAAAACTGGGCGGTCGTCGGGTCAGGCGCTGGTGAGAAAACTGTACTATTGGAGGTACGTTCCAATTTTTGCACGTTACTGTCTTGCTATTTCGTATCCTTTGACGCGTTATTCTGCCGTTCATCAGCAGACTGTCAGAAATGATCTCACGATTTACGAATGCAGACTCTCCTTGGAAATATGCGTGTATCGCCTCCGCCATCGGGCGGCATTTACCCCTTCCTGTCGTCTTCTCCTTCGCCGCGTCCCCTCAACGAGGCCATAGCTCTTGTTTCCTTTGCACATCGACCGCGCGCGTCGGGCGGAGCATTTTACGATTATACTGCACGTTACGGGGCAGTGCGCGAAGAGGATCGCGTCACCCTCCGGGAGAGCATGTTTCCAGAAGAATCCGGGTTGGTCAGAGACGCCTTGAAGTCCTTCGTCGTGAATGATAAGACACAAGTCTCATATGCACAGGAACGAGAAGCTCGGATGGAGAGAAAGGTGCACTTCGAAGAGTGGGTGCGGAAGCTGGGGTTGGACTCGTTGCTGGACCTCCCTCTAGTCGCGCTCAGCAACGGGCAGACGAGGCGGGCAAGGATCGTGAAAGCCCTGTTGGACAAACCTGAGATACTTCTCCTTGACGAACCTCTCAGTGAGCGTTGCATCAAGTCGTCCGTTCGCTTTCTCCTTACGCCCGCCTACTACAGCCGGACTGGACGTACACACTCGACCCACGCTGCTGTCTCTCCTGCACACTTTGCACGAAGCTCGCAGCCCTCGTATCATCATGAGTCTGCGTATGCAGGACCCCATCCCGGAATGGGTGTCCCATGTCGCTCTCGTGAGCAACGGACGTGTCCACGCGGGAGAGAAGGATGTGATCCTGAAATCGCTCGCTCACCATGAGGCAAAGACAAAAGAGGCTTCTCATCTCCCTCGAACTGAGTCATCTCAGCCCCATGGTCAAGGTGAAATTCTGGTGGAGATGCGAGATGTGAACGTCAAGTATCACGAGAGACATGTGAGTTAACTTCAGGACATTCCGTGAATAATATTTAACGGTTCTACAGGTCTTGAAGAATATCAACTGGACTATTCGGGCCCGCGATCGATGGCATCTTCAGGGAGCTAATGGTCTGTGATTCGCCTCGCCCTGACCCTTTCCCATCTCATACTCCCGCAGGTTCCGGAAAGACCACGATTCTCTCCGTTCTCACCGGCGACCATCCTCAATCCTACACCCAGCGTGCCCCATCCTCACTGACCCTGTTCGGCAAGCCAAGACGTGCACATGCCACTGCCACCCTGCGAACGCGTATCGGCGTCGTCTCGCCCGAGCTGTACAACGCCTGGCCCCGTGCACGGAGCATGAGCGTCTGGGAGGCCGTCGCGACGGGCTTCGACGGCGGCTTCGTCCCGCTCGGCGAGAACGCGCTCGGGCTCGGGCTGAGCGGCACTCTGAGCGCCGAGGAGCGCGCGTGGCGCGAGCGCAGGGTCTGGGAGGTACTGGAGGCCCTGGGGCCGCAGCGGTGGGGCGACGAGGTCGCCGACACCGCCGCGGAATTCGCGCAGAGGATCTTTTCGACGCTCCCGGCGGGTGCGCAGAGCGTGGTGCTGCTGATGCGCGCGCTGGTAGGGAGGCCGCCGATTGTGCTGCTCGACGAGGTGTGGGCAGGGATGGACGAGGGCATGATTAGTGCGTCGCGTGCTTATCTGAGGGGGGGCGGTGTCGGGGAGGGGCAGGCGGTCGTCGTGATCAGCCATTGGGAGGATGAGGTACCCTGGGGGAAGAGTGAAGGGGTGAAGAGGTACAAGCTGGAGGCGGGAATGGGTCAAGAGGTGTGTTGCTCTAGATCCTAAGGGAAACCTCAACTTAATATTGACTATGGGTTTTCAGGCGTGAGCTATTCGGAGTTAGTATCAGTCTCTTTCTGTGCGAGTCAGATATTCGATAATGATCGCCTTCTACCTAGCAGAGAACCCTACTATGAACAGGGGAGGATAAGATGGTGCCATTGCTCCAGCCGAAATCAATTGAATAGAGATAGAAGTTCTTTACAGAGACTGTTTCCAGTTTACCGGTTCTGTAACTAGTATCAAACGAGGAATTGGATGATATCGCATTCGAGTGTCCACCCAAAGGGTCGAGTCTCGTCACAGTCTCACTGAGTCTGATTCACGGACACCAGAGAGACTACAGATTAAACTTCAAAAGAGACCTGGATTGATCGTTGTGTTCGGATCAATGCCCTCGTCAGTATGCGAAAACCCTTCTGAGGACTTGAGGCTAACCTTCAATATTGCAGAGTGTATCTCTGCCTCGAGCATAGCGCAGAATGCGTCTCCTCCAAGGGTGTAGGTAGCCATGCAAGAGACACATGAAGTTGGGTCCTGATACGGTCGCACATGTTCCTCCACTGCAACTCGAAAGGATGAAGCCCTGGCAATCGATTTTCCCGAAGGGTGCAAAGCACCCGACTCCACCCGTTTGGCGACCCCACGAACGTATTCGTTCCACCACTTAGGAGATTTATTATCCATGTACCCGGAACGGCACGTAAACCTCTCGGTGGGATGCTTCGATTTCGATTTGCGCGTGGTGTTTTGCCAGGTTTTCACAGATGGTGAGTGGCCATCAACTGCCAACATGATGCATGCATGAGCAACCTTGCGGCATCGCATGCGATACTGCAGGAGCTTATACAGAGTAGACCCTGACACGAGACATATGTCGGCTCCATAATGGCTGAAGGTCATAGGATCCTCGAGAGTTTTCAGTGCAGCCTGCAACACATCTTTGTCCGACATGTATCGGCTGGCGAGAGCATAAGCCCGGAAGGGATTAGTGGTGTCGACGAGGTTGTCGACAGTGTGCATCCAGCTCCAGAGCAGATGGTGGACTCTGCTCATGTCATACTTGTGCGCTGCTGCGAAGAGGGCAGCGGCGTTTTCGAAGGAGGTAGGGAGCGAGATTGGGACGGGGAGAATGATGCTGAGCAAGCCGTGAAGAATTCCGGAAGTTTCCGCCACGCAGACGACTGCAATCCCGTCTTTCTCATCGTCCATAGCACCCACAACAACGGCAAATTGTTCAGAAAGTGCGTTTCGCGGAAGCTTGAACATATCTCGGAATATCGAAGATGCGCTGGCGAGATAAGCTTTGTGCACGCGGAAATCAACGAGATCGCAGGAGCGCAAAATGATGTCTGCAGTGTCTTCGTTGAAGGGCTCTCCAAAATCCCTGGGAAATGCGGCAGGAGGATCTAAGTCGATGTCAGGGTTGAACTCTGCGTCGACGAACTCGAGCTGGATTTGTACCTGCCAAACCAGAAACAGAGGTCAGTGTTGCTGCAATCGTGGGATGCCAGCGAGGTAAGGCGTAGATGGTAGATGGTAGCGTTAAGATCTACCGAGAGTCGGGACTAGCAGCTTGGGACATTGGGTTCTGGCCCGATTGAAGGTTTAGAGACGCTGAATGAACGTACCTCTTGCAGTGAGTCCGCTAGTCCTTCTTCAATCGTCATCCATATGCGGTGAGTCGTACCAGGAGACATATCGCAGCACCCCTGACAACCGCTGCGTTGGTGTTCCAAGAAAGCGACGTGGAACTGCATCTGGTTCACTTCCGACACTTTGTTTGCTTTAGTTGACAGGAAGGTACTTAGCCACTGCGGAAGTCCGGACTGCGTGGGGGCGGAACACAACTGCCTGGTAACGTCGGATGGCATCCTCGCCATGAGCGAACGCGGTTGAACGGTGACGGGTTGGAGAAGTTGCTGTATACCACACCGAAATGCCTCTACGATCCTTTCACGGCACTGCACGAGTTCGTAGAGAGCAGGTCCCGTTGCCAAGCAGAGGTCTTCCCCTAGACTTTCGATTGACATCGGTCTGTCCAGCGTCGCTCGAGCTGCAGCAACTGCCTCTTCCTTCAAGCGGTATCTCCAAGCAAGGCAATATGCGGCAAACGGATTCTCGGAAAGTAGACGATCTCCACCGTTCTGCTTTACCAACCCTCGAAGGAGCGCGAGGGTAGCATGCATCTTGTAGTTCTGTGCTGCAGCAAGCACGACAAAGGTCTGTTCTGGAAATTCGGTCGATGGAATGGGGATACCGTAGACGACAGCAAGGATGATACGGAGTGTATTTCGACTTTCTGGACAACAGACGACAAGGATGCCTTCCCTATGAGCGATCGTGAGGCCGACCTTCCAGCTCGTGTCCATAGAATTCGACATCGCGGATGAAGACAGAAGGCTGCGAAATATAGGTGATGCTTTTGACAAGAAAATCTTGTGAACGTGGAAATCCGCAAGGTCTGAGGATCGGAGGATGATATCGGCGTCATCGTCATTGAAAGGTGCCCCAAAATCATACGGTTCCTGTGTGGTCAATGTCGCGAAAGCATCCGCATGGGTATTAGACATAGCGAAAGAAGCCTTGGAAATAATATCGTTCCATGACCTGGATAGAACAGTGAACGAGTTGACACACCTTGCGCATAGACCTCCCGATTCCACGTTGAAGTCGAGTTGGAGTCCAATAAGTTCAGGAATCAGAACGAGCAAGATCCAAAACCTAGGCACTGGGCGATCAAAAAGATGTCGTGCACACGATGTCCTAGCAGGAAATACGAAGCGAAAGTAATTGGACTGTAGAGACTAGCAGAGTTTGAGCGCTTGAAGAGCGGCAGTTGGCCTGACTCTCGGCTGACTCCGGCTGACTCCAGTCAGTAATGGTCAGTGATTCGACGTACGTAATCACCCACGTGCTCGACGCGTCGTGCCACAGACGCGCCGCACTCAACAAACACCAACTTCGCCAGTCAAAGGGATTCCTCACTTTGAGCTTGACATACGATCCTTCTTAACGCTTACGCCCCCAAAACTTTCTGTTGAATAGCCATGCGCGTCACATCGAGCCTTCTTCCCAATTCTACTCAATCAAGCCAGGCCGACGTGCTCATCTTGAAACATGCTCAGCGCCGTGTTCTCGTTGGGGTGCCCAAAACTTTCCAAGTGAGTACAACACCTCTGCTCCTTCTTACCCTTCTTATTTTTGAAAGGATCTTATTACCGTGTCCCGAGAGCTTTTCGCTCTTGCCCCCGAGGTTAACCTCACTTTCGAAACGGACGACTTGAACATCTGCCAGCAAGTGGCTGTCGAGATTCACCCTACCTGCTGGGATGCGATCAGCCTCGCCCTTTGCACCGTCAACATCAAAACAGAACGCGCTATCAAGAATAGTGAGTCGCAGAGACATTCATTTGGATTTGACTGAGCATCCCACAGCCGTTCGCGAGCCTGCCGTTGAGAGGGTAGTCGGAAGGGCACCGTCAGTCCCTGTGATGGCGACGGAGATTCCTGTCAACCCGTCCTCAGGCTCGAGCGTAGACGACGATATGGTCAACATTCCGTCGGACGACCTGTACGATGACGAACTCTATGAAGAGGGCGACGACACAGAAGTGTCGCCGATGAAGGGCAAAGGCCGTGCGCGGCAGCGTATTGAATCAGAAGAGGAAGAAGAGGAGGAAGAAGAAGAAGAAGATATTATGCCGGGATCGTCGACTCAGCCGACGATTGAATCTGCCATTCCTGCGATGTCGTCCGTGAAGACCTCCTTGGTTCGCGCGGCGCCTGCCTCAGCCTCTCACGTGCTCACGCCTAAGGATAACGTCCGGGATATGTTCTCTCCAAATGGGAAGACTGCGCTGTCATATGACAAAGATGATTGGAATACTATGGGGAAGAACACTGACAACGTCGGCGCCGGGTCTCCGAGTCTCGATCGTAAGTCTGTAGTTCTGCGTCTGTAACAGCAAGCTGGATGTTTCTATTTATTAGGCATCAGTAAGTCGAAGGGTACGCCGCAGAAAGCTGTAAAGTACCCTTCTTTGGATGCCACCCCCGCACCAAAGTTCAAGCCCCAGGTCGCGCATCCCGCGGATGCCCTGCCAGACGGAAAGATTCTCATCACGATCGCTCACCCATCATCGGGTCAGGAGAGCAAGTTCAAGGTTAAAGGCAAACACCTTGTTGGGCGCGTCCTGGCGAGCGCGTGCGCCGCGTTCAAGATCGACGCTACCCAGTGAGCCACCTGCTCCGTGACGTTTGCCTTTTAATGGCTCATCTGCTTGCTTAGTGCGAAATTGCTCATCCAGACAGAAGATGATGGCGTGGAGATGTCGTATGAGTGCAAGATCGACGAGTCGATGGCTGAAGCTGGGGCCGACAATGGCAGCCACTTCACCATTCAGGACTAATTGGCTCACTGGCCAGAAGTTTCGCCAATTCTTTGGCTAACGTTGCTTCGTCTTAGCGATACTCCTCGTTGATATCTGTCGTCGGCCAATTTCTTTGTGATTTAGTCCATGCTCAGGCTCATATTATTCAGGCCCTAGGTTAATTGACATCTCTCCAGCGTGGGAGATTTGCCAAACTTGCTTGCAATGCTTGTCCGATCCATATCCTGACTGGAGAACGGGAGGCGCGATGAGGCGCGCTTCTCTGCTCCGAAGAAGCATTCTGAACACGTGAAAGACGCGCGCGCGTTCCGCACTGATCGTCTTCATCGATTGCAGAGCTGGGTCTGTTCCTTCGTCTCTATACTGTACTCTGTGCCGCAACAACCGTGTCGTGAGTCTGTTGTGCACCGGGGTTGAGTTCAACTGAACAAACACGAGGTGCAGGCCTTCACAATGTCAGTCACTTCTGAATCTAAATCAACGACGTCGACTGGAACAAGCATCCCTGGCGTAGCATTGACACCTCGCTACTTCGGCCCACCCTTTAATGACGACGACGCCGATCTCATCTTCAGATCCTCCGACCTCGTCGACTTTCGTGTCCATAGATTCATCTTGGGAAAAGCCTCGGCGATCTTCAGCGACATCGTATCATCCTTGCCCTTGTCCGCATCCTCACTCTCCACCGGCTCGAATGCAAGATTCAACGGTCTTGGTCTCAAGATCGGCAAGTCCGACGATGACTTGGACGAACATTCCTCCATTGTCGTATACTTTTCAGATGTGGACAACATGGCAATGAATATCCTTCTCTCCTCGATTTATCCAGTCTCTGTCGTCCTGCCCAAAACCCTTGAGGCGCTTATCTCTTCCCTCACAGCCGCGGAGAAGTACAAAATAAACAGTGCCCTTGCACATATCCGCGCGTTGTCTGAGCCAGGACTGGGCACAGAACCGATTCTGAACCCTGAAACATCTTTTCGCGGATACTGCCTCGCCTGGCAACGTGGACTTGAGAAGGAAGTCACTGCAGCCGCACGATTGACCTTGCAGAGACCTATGACAATGGAGAGTCTCGGGGAGGAGCTACGCCTTTTCACAGGCCCCGCGCTTTGGAAGCTCCTCCAATACCGGAGAATTTGTCTCAAGGCCGTGAAGTCGAACCAGAAATGGATCACTCAACAGGTGTACAAGTTGTGGGAAGGAAATTCCAACCTACGTTGTAGGCAGCACCTTGCCGAATGTGGTCCTCGTTGGTTCGAGGAGTTCCTGTCGCGCGGCACTGAAAACGGCATACAGGCGCTAGATCATACGCTCTTTCACCGTGCCATGGCCCAGCATATCGAAGCAGGGAGGCAGAACGGAGCCGAATGCGAATTCTGCACTACTATGTCTTCTAGCCAGGTTCATAGCATCTTGAGGACCTTGGACAAGTCGATCACAAGCGCCCTGCGAAAAGTGCGTTCTCCCCGCTCCCTTTTCATATGGTGACGTTGATTTATTCCTGAATACAGGATTTAGGACTTTTCTACTTCGTCACGAGCCCTCTGCAGAACAGAATACCATTTGGGGGGCGGAAAGATCCAGTGACCACAGAGTTCGGGGCTCCGTTCAAGAACGACGACGCAGATGTGATTCTGCGATCATCCGACTACAAGACTTTCCGGGTCCACAAGGCGTTCCTTGCTATATCATCACCATTCTTCTTCACGATGTTTTCCATCCCCCAGCCAACGGAATGCGCCGGCAGCGCAGCCCCGCAGACAGGCTCTCAAATAGATGAATTGCCTGTGGTCTTCATGTCAGAAAATTCCACGACTTTAAACACAATTCTCACCATGATCTATCCACATGTGCCTATCGTCCTCCCTCCCTCCTTCTGGGAAGCCGCACCTGTTCTGAAGGCCTTGCAGAAATACGAAATGGACAACCTGATCACTCTGGCTCGCACCCTCTTACAAGCCCCCGACAGCTCCGTCGATAGCATCGCTGCCATCCGTACGTTCGCTGTGGCATCCGAGCTCGGCTTCGAACGCGAGGCTCTATGGGCGGCGCGGTGTACTCTGCGATATCCTATGACATTTGAACTATACGGCGAGAGTATACGCTACTGTATGGGGTCTGCTCTCTACGACCTGCTCCAATATCGCGCCCGCTGCCGCACAGCTGTCCAAGCTTGCATACAAGCTGCAGCAGCCGGATCCGCCAAGTCTATCCAGTTGTGGGTACCCACGTCGCATTCATATTATGACTCTTCCTACGGCTGCTCACACGAAAAGGTAATCGTCGGCGGGGAAAAGAGCAGTCGATCTATACCCAGTTGGTTGGTGGATCACCTGCGCACGATCATCGAGAAAATCAACTCCGGTACCACACCCCCGTCAGCAGAGACTGCGGTCCTGTGGACGTCCTTCCGTTCTTTAATCAAGTCACACTGCCAGGGCACGAGAGGTTGTGATGCATGCATGGCGCTATATTTTCAGGGAGGAGACAGTTTCTGCGACGAATTGCAAAACGAAACACGTGCCGCCATTAAGGAGGTATGTCTCTCAGTGCGGTTGTACCGATCTTCAGTGTTTTCCAGATCCTAACTTATCCCAACTTGCAGATCCCTCTCAAAATAGCCTGACGTTGTCGTGATCGAGGAGCCAACAATCACATTCGCCGGATCATTCTTCGAAGTGATCATGTTGTGTACCAGAAGTCAACATAAGTATTATATCAGTTGTTGTGACGCATGCATTTGGAAACCCGGATAGTGCTTAAAGGCAGTGTGTGCGGTCATGACTCGTTGAATTCCATGACGCGTAACAGCTCAATAACAGCCTGTGGCTCACACCACAGCGTCTCGAGGATCGCATATTGATCGAATATTACCAATCAGACTAGGTAAATCCTAGTTTCATGTGAGTGAAACGCGATTCTTGTCCCAAGTCGCGTCTTAGACGAGTCGCGTCTGTGGCGGAGACGCGTCGTCACGTGCACTGCCAAGTTCGAACCATGATAGTTGATACAAGCGCGCGCCGACCTGCGCAGGGACCACCGGTACCGTGGCAAGCGCAGCAGACCGCCATTACCACAGTCAGTCAACTGGGGAATTGTTTCTTCTTACACCAAAACTCCCTATCGCGCCTCAGTCAACCATCGCAGACTCGGATGTCTGACTCAGAGACTCCGGCCATCGAACCGATCAGCATCGGGGCACCTTTTGACGATGAAGATGCCGATCTCATCGTTCGTTCATCAGACCTCGTCGAATTTCGTGTCTATGGGAACATCCTCAAGAAGGCGTCTTCACCTATCAAGACTATGCTGTCTCTGTCAGCGCCATCCCCTACTGGCCTCACCAGCCGCGCAGCCCCGATGCTCGATAAGAAGGAGGGCCTTATCGTCGTCTGTCTGCCGGAGAAGCGGGATGTTCTGCTGATCATTTTATCCACCTTGTTTGCAATCCCCGTCTCTATACCCGATACACTGGAAGATCTCATCCCAATCCTCGCAATCGCGCAGAAGTACGAGATGCACTCTGTCCTTACATTCCTTCGCAGGATGGCAAGGTTTGATGGGACAGGCCAGATGGCAATGCAGAATTCCTTCCGTGCGTACTGTCTCGCTTGGCAACACGGACTCAAGGTGGAAGCAATCGCAGCTGCTCGAGCGACGTTGGAAAACCCGATGACGATCGAAGGTCTCGGAGCCGACTTGTATTTGGCCACGGGACCATGTTTGTACGAACTCTTGAAATGTCGGACGAAGGTCAAAGAGGCTTTTCAACGCGGCATACGTGAATTTCGGCAGTCTTCGAAGCAGTTGCCTTCGACGTGCAAAACCCTCACTCCAGCCGGCATCCCTCGGTGGTTCGATGAATTCCTGGAGTCCAGCAAGGACACGCTCGACATGTCACCTTTCCTCGCTGCATTTCAAAAGCATGCGAGGAATGAAAAGAACAATTGCGTATTCTGTGCCGATCTACCTGCCAGGAGGGTGCAAAACCTGTGGATCGCGTTGGAGAGCAAATTGACGGAACATCTCCATGAGGTTCGTGCCTCGATCATGAGTATCGCGGTGCCTGACCTCTTACCACTCTCTCAGCTGGAGGACGACATAGTTTGTGCTGAAAATGACAATCAGAAGCCACCGCAATCTGCCAAAGCGGACGCTTTCGGCCCCCCGTTTGATCGTGAGGACGCAGATGTGATCTTACGATCCTCTGATCTTGTCGACTTCCGTTTCTACAAAACCATTCTGTCATTCTCCTCGCCATTTTTTCGGGATATGTTCACTCTACCCCAGTCTCCACCTTCTTCGATGCCTGCCACCGCTGCTGACAATAGCGTTTATACCATGTCGGACGGACTCCCTGTTATAGACATGTCCGAGGATCGGCAGACTTTGAGCGTTCTGCTCAGTCTCATATCCCCCGTCCTCGTCTCTATGCCACCGTCTTTCGAAGATATAACCAAAGTCCTCGCCGCGTCACAGAAATACTGCATGGACAGCGCCTCGGCATTGATGAGAAGCCTGTTATCGTCCCAGGATCTCTCATTCAACATTGATGCTCGTAGTGCGTTTCGAGTATATGCCATTGCCTCCACACACGGGCTTGCGAAGGAGGCGCTTCAGGCTGCTCGATATACTCTGGAAGGTCCGATGACTTTCGAGCACTACGGTGAAGACATCCGGCTTGTGGCGGGTGGTGCTCTGTACGCGCTATCGCGCTACCGTTCACGGTGCCGAATGGCTGCTCACGGCTGCATTAAGCAGGCTACATTAGGCGAAACAGTATCCAGCGAAACATGGGGTAGCATCAAGCCCCAGTCCAGATTTTCTTGTCGTTCGGGACATCACAACTCGAAATTACCCCCATGGTTGTTCACCTACGTTGAGGAGCTTGCCACGAAGGTTCAGTCAAGCACCCTTCACCCTTCAGCGAAGCTGATCTCCGACACCGCGTCGTTTCGCTCCGCGCTAGTGTCTCACGCTGGGCCCCTCGACAACACTCCTCAATGTATTTTCTGCGTATCTGTCTACGCCGGAGGCGGAGACCAATTCTGCTCGAAGCTTGAAGAAGAGATAAACAGAGCGATATCGAAGGTGAGCTCATGAGCCTATGTTGTACGGTGCACGGCTGCTAATAGCTTGCTTTCCTCCAGATATACCTTACCATCAGAATCTGAAGCTCTGTGTGAAGACGATTGCCTGTGGGCCTGCAGAGGGAGGAGAAAGATCGATATGAGGGAAAGGGCCGTCCTGTGCAGCGAGAATTCTGACGCCTGAGGTATAATAGAAGTAAAACAATGGTGGACACTACGATGTCGTACTTTTCCCAGCATGGAGTTCTCGATCGCGTCTGCGCTGACTCGGACGCGCCTGTGGCTGAAAGACGCGTCGGTCACGTGCACTGCATAAGTACACGACTCGGTGCTGGTGGCCGCAGTCCTTGACCGCCCTTTGCTTCTAATCACCACCATGTCTATCAGCGTCGTCCGCTACGATACCCCGGAGCCTCGCAATATACCAACCTACTTTGGTGCGCCCTTTGATGATGCCGACGCGGACATTATCTTGCGCTCGTCAGACCTCGTCGACTTTCGCACACACAAAATCATCCTCGCGAAATCCTCGCCTTTCTTCCGCGCAATGCTCAGCCTTCCCCAGCCCACCTCCGAACCACTACATGATGGGCTCCTTGTCATCAACATGGCCGAATCGCGCGAAACCTTGCGCTATTTACTCACCGCTCTGACACCCGGCGTGCCACGCGCGTACAGCACGTCCTTCGACGCGCTCGCGCCCGTGCTCGCCGCGGCGCAGAAGTTCGAGATGGACAGCGCGCTCGCGGACATCCGCGCGCACACGCTGCGCGGGGACGACAGCCTCATCACGCACGAGAATGCGTTCCGTGCGTACAACATTGCGCGCCAGCACGGGCTCGAGGAGGAGGTGCGCGTCGCGGCGCGCCTGACGCTCGAGAGCCCGATGACGATGGATCAGTACGCATCCGACCTGGTCATCGCGACGGGCCCTGCGCTGCACGAGCTGTGGCTCTACCGCGCGGAGTGCGAGACCCGCGTGCGTAGGTGTCTCCGGCGCGTCCAATGCTGCGAGTTCGACGCTGGGAGTATGTGGCACGAGCACCTGAACGGGAAGTGCAAAGGGCAAGAGAACGGGAATGAGTCTACCGATTACTCTTATCTACCCAGATGGTGGTGGGATCTCTTCGAGGAGGCGAAGTCGCTCAAATCGGGCGTCGCCCCGAGAGTCGTGCTCGACCGGGATACATTTTATCTGGCGATGCTCCGTCATGCTGTAGCGGACCAGTGCGCGGCGTGTGTGAAGGAGGCTCAGAGGGAAATGGAAGACTTCTGGGAGATACTGGAGATCGAGCTGAAGGCCGCAATCGCACCGGTACGTTACTATCCTCGATAGATAGCATACCGATGTAGCTCATCGTGCCACATTTTGCAGGTGCCATTCAAGTTCAACCTTTAGAAGAGGCCTGTCGCCATCCAGCGCATCGGAAAACGGATAGCATAGGATATGGTGACGCACTGGCCGGCCTGCATCGAACCATTCGACAAGATTCAAAGACGAAGCTACATATCATAATTGTTCGACACACGATTGCACTACATACGGTTATTCTTTCACGTTCCAGGCTACAATCCGCTTTATAATCCTACACTCGATTTCTTCGATTTCGCGATCTAAGCTCTTCAAGGCAGCGTCAGCACGGTCTGCATGAAACCGTCGTAGTTGATCTGTATCCAGCCATCCCTGTCCGTATCGAGCTTCGCGAACGACTCGGTGATCTGCTTGACGACGACGCACGCGCGCACGAAACGATCGAAAGTGATTCCTGGCAGGGCAGCGGCGCGATAGCCCGTAGTCACCGGCGCGGTGGCTTTAACATCTACCCCCATACGAGGGCAACAAGTAAGTGAGGCGTCTAGACGAGAAATCGGATTCGAGCGCGCACCATACTTGCGCTCCAGAAGGTTAAGGAGTTGAGGGGAGAGGTTGTATCTTGAGAGCGACTATATTAGCTCATGTGGAAGAGGTATTTGATGATCGTGCACACCCGAACTGGCGCAGGGCGTCAGACAGCTCGCCGCCGTCAATGGTGCCCGAACCATCACGATCGAAGTGGCGGAATACACCTTGCCAGTCCTGCCCGATGTCAGGGGAGTATCCTCTAGGTGTCGAGGAATGACATACCTTGATATACTTCCAGAGGCCAGCGAACTGAGACAGAAAACCGGTGACTGTTAGCCACGGCAAGTTGCAATATATTTGTTCGTACCTCATTGAATCCAATAGTGCCACTCCTATCCGAATCCTAAAAAATCATGGTTTGGATGTGTCAGAAATGAGCGTTTATAATCCCGTACAAAGATGTTCATGAGCAGTTTGACGGTGTCGAGGTCAAAGGCTATACGATCACGGCGATAAGCACACGACACAACGATGAAGAGGGTGTGGCCACTCACGACTCCAGTCGCCATTGATGAGGGCCTTCTCTAAATGGGGTCAAGTCATGTTCAGTTGTCGTGAGGATGGCATGACAAGACATACGGAGCTCAGGAGCAGAGACCTGGCCAGAGCGATCGGTGTCGACGGCCGTAAACCAAGACCACAGCCTGAGTATGACATGAGACGACGACGCCTAAGTGCACGGTGATGACTGGTACGTACTGTGGGTCCGCACCAGGAGGAGGTCCACCGTGGCCCGGAGGAGCAAAGCCTCCTGCACCACCGCCGCCGTACGCAGGAGGTCCACCGTAGCTTGATTGTCCTCCGTACTGCACGAGACCATCTAAGCATTCCATCAAGAGAGAAACACAAGAGATATTCTCTTACTCCGTACGACATTGCTCTTGAGTTAGATCGCTGGAGGGTACAGTTGAGGTGAGATTTCGATGCTACGAAACGTGAAAAGGAGGGTCCTCGGAGAAGGGGTGTCTTCTTTACCTAGGAGTATTTCCTGATATAAATACGGCTTTCGGTGCACAGCAAAGCGGTAAGATATAGTCGGCTGTGCGTGTCGTGCTGCGGGTAGGAGGGTGTGCAAGAGCTGTACAAGAAGCTGAACACAGGAGCTGGAGCTGCGAGTGAGCGCTGAGCAGTGCTCATCGATGCGGTCCGGCCGTTGCCGAGCGATGTCAATTGTCATCGACATGTCATCCTTCGGCGTCTTCATCGCTTTGATTTCCTGCCTTCATTTGTCGCCCTTTCTTTCTCTTCTCAGACTGCAAATCGGTTATGGGTACACACCGAACGGATGACTTACGAAGTGGGGGCTGCTGGGTTACTTGAGGCGACTGTGTGAGTCGTATTTCAATACCAATCCGTGTTCGACTCAAATAATTGTAACCGGCAGTGAAAACAGGCCAGCTGGAGATGGATGCGCCCACTAAGTGAGCAAATTCCCTTTACATCGCCCACGTTTAGACCACAGACTTCACGATCATTCCCTACAATTACCCTCCTTGGGTTCGAGACGTTTCTTGTCTCGTCCAAGAGATTCGTGCAGAGCGGAGACAGGATGCTCGATTAACCTGAAAGGGTATTGTCGTATCATATTTCTGACAGCTGTGGCAGACGTACCGAGATGCCACGTTATCCCAGCACACAAAGCGGCACGTAGTTTTGTGTGGCCGCTTATGTGGTGGCTTGCCCTTTCGTCTTGCTGTAATTCTTACCGTGGCATCTTCATTGTGGCTACTGGCCTCTGTGGTGGCCAAACGCATGACTGTCGCACATAAAATCAAGCAAGGCATCTGCGACGTCCTCTACCTCCTTATCAAGTCTGCGACTTGCATAGCACTCATCTTCATCTCTATCCACGTACCTCGTCACATCATGCATCCCACCACGGACTCTCCTGCTACCCCACAGTCTTCCTTCGACGACAGCATGCAGCTCCTCGCTGGCAACCCCCCTCGATCGCCGACATCAGTGTCACCCAAGACACTGCCAGTCGACTACCCAATTTCTGAAGTTGCCACGACGCCTCTTCCGCCTCTCGATCTTCATTCCGAAATTTCTCGGTCAGGGAGCTCCCCGTGGTCTCTCAAACCTCTCCGCGATCGTATCAAGAAGAGCCTACGCATCACAACTGGAACTTCTCTCGGTTCTTCTCCTGGTCGCAAGCACAAGCGCAGAGATGCCGTTCCAACGAATGGAATCCCCGCCTCCATGATCAACAAGTCCGACATCTCACGAACTGGCGGAGAAGAGCAGACGGCTTGCTTTGCGTTTCAAGGCGCGGATATGGAGCAGCACTTCTCCGAGGTCGCGCCGCGCATCTTCGTGGGACTCAACTTGAAGGATCAACAGCCGTCGTCGCTCGCGTGGCCGAACGCGACACAGTGGGGACAATGGGCAGCCCTAGAGTTCTCGCACGTCGTAGGCATTGCTACTGTTGAAGAGGCGCGTACAATCTACGAGTTTCCGGACCCCTTCAAGCCTGTGCGCGAGTCCACTCTGGACAACGTCGAGCGCATGACTCTGACAGTCCCGATGGCGCCGGACACCTCAACACCAGGGCTGGACACGCGGCTCACACTTTATCAGCTTGCCACTGCGGGAGAATTTTTACACCACGCACTGGAAAAACACGACGCGTGCGTGCTCGTCTCGTGCGCAGAGGGCAGCGAAGTGGACGCCATGGCTCTGGTGGTGTGTTTCCTCGCATCGTATTGCAGCGAGAGCGCCTGGCAGGTCTCGCGCCGCCTTGACGAGGACCCGAACGTGCGCGATGTGTGGAAAGGCGTTCTCTCTTGGCAAGATGTCGAGTATGTGCAGATGACCTTGCCGCAGTAGTTTGAGGACTGCGTTTATCATTATAATGGATATGATTCTACACGTGAATAAGAGAGACAGACAGACAATCTCGGGAGGTATCCTTGAGGTCTGCAAGACGGCTCCGATGATTTGAGAGAAACAGCAACGAGTATCGGTGGGTCGACTTGGTTGGCCCCAAAGCATACAAGGCTGGTGTTTTTATCAATATACTTTCAGTTGTGGATATGGCCTCGAAATCCGGGAGCCGCGGTACTGTCATCTTTGAAGTTTGGGGACAAAGCGTACTCGCTCAATAAAGGCGAGGCCACCTGCGCCATGCACTAGTGACAGTGTGGCCGCTTCTGTGTCGATCAAGAATTTGCTTGTCCATTGTCTTGTTCTGGTCACACCTCGGCTGGCTCTCATAAAAAGGTGAGGGGATCGCCCTGTATATGTATCACTTTTTACTCGCATTTCGGAGCTCTTCGTCCACCGCATTTGTCTCAACATCCCCAAGGGACCTATTGCGTTCTATCCAACTTCTCTTCACACTTCACCATCCGACATGCGTGTCACCACTCATCCTTCCGATGGACGACCCACTCAGGGCTACACCTCAATGCCTCTTCCTCCCCTCGACCTTTCTGCTGTCAAGGAAGCGCGAGCCGCCGAAAGCACACGGTCGTCTGCACTTCGGACTCGCCTCAAGGACTTGGGTCTGCGCATTCATACCGCAGTTTCGCCCCTCCAATATGACCGCAGAGATGCGGTCATCGACCACTGCCTAACCTCGCTCACGCATCGACTGTTCCTCGGGATGAACGTGGAGGGCCGGCGACCGCCATCGGTCATCTGGCCGCAGGCGACCCAGTGGGGGCAGTGGGGCTGCCACGCGTTCTCGCACATTCTGTCCATCTGCGCCCTAGACCTCGACCTCCGGCGCCCCTACCAGTTGGTCAAAGTGGACATGCGGGACAACGTGCAGCGCATGACTCTGAACATCCCGATGTCACGCTCCGCCATATCGGAACCACGCCAGAGACTGCGCGTTTCGCAGGTCCAGCTTCGCGAGGCCATGGGGTTCCTGTACAGTTCGTTGCGGAGGAGCGATAACTGTGTTCTCATTTCGTGTGCGAGGGGGCGCGAGGCAGACGTTTTGGCGACGGCGGTCCTGTTCCTCGCCTGGCAGCTCGATCAGAGCGCTTCGGACGTGTTGGGTACCCTTGATAGGTATCCAGAGATGCATCGTGTATGGAAGGATGCGCTATCTTCGCAGGACCTATACCAGCTGCAGTCGTTTGTCAACATGATATCGACTGGCACGTTGTAGGGAGGGATGCGGTCATGGCGCTATTATCACGTTGTTTAATACCGATCATCCATAGCGGATGGGTGGAAGATAATGCGATTCTGTTTGACGGTCAGCACAACTCATACTGCGACACGCGCCTCGTGCTTTCCAGCTCTGCAGCAATAGCTGCGTGTTAAACAGAATAAGTACGTTGCTTGCCTTCCGGTGCGTGTCAAACGGCCTCTGTCGTGGCCTCCTGATGGTCGCGTCTGCTTCGTCCGGATTAGGTGCCAGTACCTGGCACGCCGTCTTGACAAGTTCGGTGCGACTTGAGCTACAACTCTTGTAAGTCCACTGACGCACCGGGCCCAACCCTGAGGGAGGGTCACCATGGAGCGATCCGGTCGGATACGTGAGACGTCTCTTGACCTGACTCTCGAATCTATTGACTCGAACAAGAGTCTCCATCAGGAATACTGAAGCAGTGGGCGCTCCGTTGGAAACGTAGGCCGGAGCCCTCGACTATTCATACCTGGCATCACTATATCGCCGGTTGCCAAGGTTCGCCGAGTTCAACCCTCCCAGCAGCACTCGCTAATCACAGTCCGGCTTGCCGTGTTCGAGTCCATCAGCATTGAGTGAGAGCTCCCGGAAGTATTAGAGATCAGCAGCTCTCAGAGGCGAAAACTCTCCGCGTCAATCGCGAGATGGTCTACTTGTTCATATTATGGCCAACGGAGCGCGCCGGGAAGTAACCCCATTCTGAGGGTGAAAAACATCCTTCAGCGTGATAGATGACCCTGTACCATTAACCAACTCCGGTGTCATGCTCACCTCCGAGTCCAAACTCACGTCAGATCCTTGAGAGTATCGATTCCCTAGGATATGAAATCGCCATCAATTCAGCAGCAAAGCTGAGAAATGCAGACACTTCAGAAGTTGGTGTGACGCCAGCGGGCCTCAGATGGTGGAAAGTCTCGGTTGAAATGGGGAAGTTTGACGAACACTTACGAACTGGATCTCGATGTCGTTCTGTTTAGCAACTTTGTGTCACTGGCAACGAGAAGAGCTTATGAAGTTTGAACGCCATGATGGTGATCGCCAGGTGCAAATTTGGAACGGTGTGCATGGCTTATCAGCCAGTTAGCAATTAGCTTATTTACTCAGAGATATATCGTGAATTTTGCTTATCTCACCCAATACAAGAATAATTACAAGAATAGCTTCGAATCGAAGTCGAGGCAGAGGCGCTGACCTCCGAGCATGTACGTGCCAGTGCTTACCGAAAGAAAGGAACTTCGATGATGCATTGCGTGAGCTGACAGCATACTGTAAACAATTCGACGGTTCATTGCAGCTCTACCCTCTTCTGATATGTTATCTACTCCTTCGGCGTGTCGGCGATGCGGTATGTAATCTTCTGTGCACTGACCTGTAGTCGTCGTCAGTACATGCAGAAGACGACGACCGTAGATTGTCACTTACCTTGCCGCCCTTCATATAAGCGAAACCTTCATCCACACTAGCCAGCCCTTTTGGCATGATGAGCGTGGGCATTGGCTTGACCTTACCGAGCGCAAGGGTGGCCGAAAGGAGGCTGCCGCACTTCTCGCTAAGCGCGTAGATATCCGAGCTGACTTTGTAAGGGATGGGGAACTGGAAGTCCTACGCAGAATATTGTCAGCATTTGGGCCAAAAAAAAAGGACGACCTCTGCCCACGAACTTCTCCAAGCAGCTGATAGGCCAAGATAAAATGGTTTTTGATATCCGCCCGTGGGCTTTGGTAATGAAGGATGGTCCCTACGACGCCGCCCTCGTCGCTAAAGGCGTCCGCGATGATCTTTCCGGTATTCCCCTCGGAGATGGTGTCCATCGCGTGGGTCAAATTTCCCTGGGTTGACGCCTTGATCTTCTGACCAACGTCGGGATCGTTGTAGTCGTACACCTCGTCCGCGCCGTATGATTTGAGTAGCTCAAAATTCCTCTTGGATGCAGTCGCTATGACGTGCAAGCCGGAAAGCTTCGCGACTTGGATGGCGTATATACCGACGGATGATGAACCGCCATATATCAAGATGGGGAAAGGCTCCGCCGCGGGAGCGAGGGGGGTCGGGAGAGAGGGGTACGTCTCGTAGAAGCTCTGCATGACAGTCAACCCTGCGCACCCTACAGAGGCGGCGTCTTCGAACGACCAGCTGTCTGGTATCGCGACTATGCCGTATCGGGCGCTTCCAACGAGATACTCGCAGAAGGAACCGCGATGGGTGGTACCTGCCGCTCAGTCAGTGAAACAAGTGAGGTAATGTTACGAATGAGTGCTTACCGCCGTGTACGAAACCGCACACGCGTTCTCCAACGTGCCTCACAGTTTCGGGAACGTCGGCGCCTACCTCCGCAACTACTCCAGCGTAGTCGAGGCCCAGGACGGCCCCAGTGACTCTAGCCCGCTCTGCTGTCTTCCCTGTATCGTGAAAGATAACAAGTTCATATGAAGTTGACACATGGAAGTGGTGTTACTCACAGTCGGAAGGGGTTTGGCTGGCGGCGATCACCTTGATGAGAACTTCGCCTGGTCCGGGCCTGTGGATATCCACTTGCTTGAGAATGGGGGCGCCCTCGGCACTGACAACAGAGGCGTATTGCTTGAGCAAAGACATTGTTGCTACGGGTGTGAATTTGCTTCGGGAGAAGACGAGAGAAACTGGAACGCACCCGTGAGGCTTTATGGTACCGCAGCTTTGCGCCGTACTCAATTCGGATGCATAAGTAGAAGCTCAGCTGTCGCTTTTGCTTTGCAATGGCCTTCGGGTAGGATGAAAGGCTGGAACCGACGCCGAACGCTGTGGAAATGATCTGTCATTTTGTTGTCAATTCACATCGCTGCCAAGTCGGAATCTGCTATCACTACCTTTCGAAGGTCAGCGGAAGGCTGGAACGACAGGCGCCTAGAGCATCAGCAAATGTAAGCGGGTTCACCGACTCGGCGAGTGAATAATACTCTTAAGTGCAGCTGACACCCTGTCGTCACATCGAACTTGCATGTTGAGGCCGTTGAGGACTGGATCGCTCAGGCACAAGTTCAATCAATTCATTCTGACGGCAACCACTTATCAAGCACTTATCCATCGCTGAGAAATCACTTATCAATATCGGACAAACCACTTGATAAGTCCTTATCGGAGTTAAAGATATTCCCACACTGTCCGCTGCAGTCCATCCACCACACTCTGACTCTGATTATTCACACGATAAACGTCGGTGGACGTCGATAGTCGTGCTAACGTTGGACGTCCAACAAGTCGCCCCTCGAACCTCAAGCTCGCGTCCCTCCTTGGCCTTGTGACCAGTCGGGTTTGAGTCGGATGCGAAATTTGACCTGTCATCGTGGCGAGTGATCAACACCGGGCCCCGCTTATACCGGACTCACATGCTCAGGCTTGCTGCGATGTTATGGCTCTTACCTTTCAGCGAACACATTAAGACCGACGATTCTCTCAAAAGATGTCCAGCGACTCTACGCAGTCCAAGAAGATAGGGGGAGAGTATGGGGAAATCAGGGCGAACATTGATCTTGTGCGCCTGAATGCATACATCGCGGAGAGTGTCCCCGCAGTGCAGGGTCCAGTCAGCGTGAAGCAATTCAAAGTACGTCCATTCCGCTGCGAGCAGGAAGTGACTGAAGCAGTTTACAGTTTGGGCAGGTCAGGGCGACTATACCCCCGTACATCATTTCACGGCTCTAACACCCCCCGTAGTCCAACCCCACATACTTTTTGACCGATACTAGGTGAGTGTCCTCTCGGGCTCGCGAGACATTTCAGAGAAGTTCAAGTTTCTTAGAAACACGCGTTTCGTGCTGCGCAAGAAGCCGGCAGGCAAGCTCGTCTCTCAGACCGCACACCAGGTCGAGCGCGAGTTCGCCGTTCTCTATGCCATACATACCCATAACATCAAGCCCTCGACCCTCTCGGAACAGCGCGTTCCCGTACCGGAGCCCATCGTGCTCTGCGAGGATAGTTCTGTTATTGGCACACCCTTTTATATCATGGAGTTCCTCGAAGGTCGCATCTTCACGGACGCGAGGATGCCTGAAGTTTCGCAGAAGGATCGTAGGGAATGGTAATTGTGTTTTGCCGTCTTTCGCCATCGGCTAACTCTTTTCCATTAGCTTTCTCTCAGCAGTGCGATCACTGGCGGCCCTGTCGTCACTCGACCCCGTTGCTATCGGCCTGGGTACTTTTGGGCCTACGACACCGTATTATCCACGTCAGATCAAATCTCTCACGCGCGTCTCGCTCGCGCAGGCTGCAGTGACTGACATAGACACGGGCAAGCCCACTGGCAAAATTCCTGGTTGGGACGCCCTCATACAATGGTACCAAAGTCACCTCCCCGATGAAAGCAAGTTCGGCACCCGCATCGTTCATGGCGACTACAAACTCGATAATCTCATCTTCCATCCCACGGAGAACCGCGTCATAGGCATTCTCGACTGGGAACTCTGTACTCTTGGCAATCCGGTGCGTCCCTCCGGCACACTCAGGCCTTGCTGTCCCTTGCTTACTTCTCCCACAGCTCGCGGATCTCGCGAATCTGACGCAACCCTGGGCGATCGAACCCCGCGATGTGCAAGTCCCCGCTGCCTCTGCATTCCGCGCATTCAAGAACAACCCGGCTGAAGCGCCAGCGCTGCTCGAGGACCTCGAACGTGAGTATTGCCGCGTTGTGAAGCAGCCTTATCCGATGCCGGAGATGGTATTTGTCCGAAGCTGGATGCTGTTGCGTGTACGTCTTGGCCGCTACCTCTTTCGATTCGTGGCTGTGCTCATGTTCTCTGCAGCTCGCGATCATTGCACAAGGCATCGCGGCACGGTATGCGCGCAGGCAGGCAAGCTCGGAGAGGGCATTCTTATATGTGCAACTATTCCCGATCATCGGTGGATTGGCGAGGAAGGTGCTGGAGAGCGAGGGACATCAATTAGTTCTCGAGTCGTCGAAGTTGTAACGCGGGGAAGGGTATTTTATAACTGCGCGTATTAATCATCCCTTCTCCTTTGTGGTCTCGGCGTGGTAGCGACGTCTCCGTAGGCGAAGAACAAAATTATGGACTCTGTGAACTCGAGTATACAACGCCCGAGCCACGTCATGCCACGTGGGCCGCGGCGAAGTGGAGAGTGCATGGCACTGCGCGCACTTCAACTCGTTCACAGCTCTTCCCCTCCTCCAGATTCTTTCATCGCATTCCTCCATGGATAAAATGCAGCGATATTGTCTTTCATGAAAACATCGTTATGAAGCGCTGCCAGCTGGAATTGAAGGTACGCAAGACGCTGCGGAGCCACACTACTCGGCAATTGACGCATTGGCAACGTCAAGTCACACACAGCCTCTCACTTCCTCTCCACGCAACATCCTTGCCAGAGGCCGTCGTTCAATACCCCGGGCCGTCGGGAAAGCAGGTAGTAGTCGTCGAATCGAGATGAGTTCTTTGTCGAGCGCAGCGGTACGTACACTATTCATGCCATTGAATTATAAAACAACTCATCCATGCAATCGTCCTCAGCTCAGCAATGTTGGTGGTTCGAACCAACATTCCGCGACAACAACAGTCAGTAGCATCGTTTCTAGCTCTAGCCTCGTGGTGCGTAACCCTATACACGCGATTGGAACGTAGCTAATTGTTGGTTAGCCCAGCGTCACAGGCATCCCAACCCCATCCGTCCAGCATCGTACCAACGAAAAGCTCATCATCATCATTGTGTCTTGCGTAGGCGGATTTGTCGTCGTACTTGTGACTGTGCTCCTCGTCGTACCCTTCTCGCGGCGCTACTTTGCCCGGCGTCGAAGCAGACAACTTGACGGCAGCTCGAGTCAGCACAGTTCTGCGCGAAGCCACCAGCGCTCTATCTCGGGGCCCGACGCATCGGTGCCACTCTTGGAGTCCGAGGACGTAGAAAATGAGCGGAAATACACCCGTGGAAGCGATCTCTCCAATACTCGACTTCCTTTCAGTGGCGGATCGTCAATAGGCGCGCGTCTCTTCTCGGCGCCGGATGTAGCGTATCCCGCTCGGTCGAATGTTTCCGAGCAGGCTCCATCGCGCTCATCTCGTGCACAGCCGCCACTGCGGCGTACCAGGACGAGGATTTTGCCCACACAGCACATGGATACCCTTCCTGAGGACGCGACAGCTGACCCTACCTCTGTGCCTGCGCCTTCCCCAACACTCTCCAGCGCCGAGGAACACCCCAGCTGGCTGCATGTCCCCGATCCCCTTCGCCGCGCAGCAAGCAATATTCCGCTTATCGGTGCCTTTCGCAAGTCATTTTCGTCATCAATTTCGTCGCATTCGTCCCTACCGCCCATGCAGCACTATCCGTCTTTCAATGCCGCGTCCCCTTCGCGCTCGCGATCTCCTGAGACATTCTACTCGATGTCCACAGGCTCGTTGACCAGCTCAACTACTCCCGCTCAAGGACACAGTGCCCCAATGAGTGTGGTGTCGGAATACGGTGAAGTGGCACCACCGCCTGCGCGCTTGAAGCCAGCGGGGGGTATGGAACGTGTACCGCAGCAGGTGCAGCCCGCCATGCACCACCCCGCGTCGAGGCAAGCGAGCTTCGCAAATGGCCACGTGTCGGCGTCTTTGGCGGGTTGGCGGCTCAGCGACTATCCCACAAACGCCAGTGCTTCGACGATGTCCGTTTACACCGATGCACGTTCCCGGCTGGCCAGCGACGATAGCGAAGGAGAGGGAGTGGATGAAACTATGCGGCGACGCTAGTCCGCCGAGAAGTCTTGGTTCTGTGTCGTCGTGTTATCTATCCAGTTGTTATTCGTTCTCACACCATCTCATTGTAGCAAAACGACTTGCATACATATCAGCACCTACCATCGATCGAACAGTATATTTTTGACGCTCTTGCGCAGACCTATGTAGGAATTTCAAACGGACCTTCTAAACCTTTTCTTGGCCGGCGACTAAGGGAGACAAAGTCCTGGTTAAACTCTTCGAATTTCAATCGCGACTTTGTGCATGCCGTGTCGGTGATATGTCACCACCAATTTCGCAGGCTCCGTCAAGAAAAATTGGGCGGTGCCGCTCGAATGTTTGGGTCATGGGTCAAGGATCCGTGTAACTCGTCGAATATCAAACGTACCGCGTGCGCCTGCCTCGCGCCTTGTCGAAACTCACACGTTCAGGAATGTCATCACTGGAAATGCGAGGTGATGTCATATGCTGTTTTCTCCGTGCTGAGATCCTGCCTGACCGTCTGTCTTTCAAGCTTCACGGCGGCCGCTATCCTAGGCTGCCGTATAATTACGGGGGTCTCACGAAAGACATACCAAGCCTAACTGATGTCTACGCAGGCCGTGCTATCTTTCCCGAGCTCGTGGTCAAGTCCGCACTCGAACGGCGCGGCGCGGCTGCCCTGTCCACAAACACCACATGCTCATTCACAGCTCGGCACCCACTTTGTACAATTACAAAGAGAAATACCTTGGTGTGAAACGCTGTCCCATGGACATGGCGATCAGGAGTCCGACATGACGCTCCAGTCTTCGCGAGGTCGGCCAACTCCATTTTTTCAAGTCAGCGACAAGGTCAATACAAACTTCCTGAAACGCTGAAACGTCGTCCTCGTGAAGCCGAAGAGCCCGACGATAATCAAATAAATTTAAGGATCACTGCACCCGCTGGGGCTGAGAATAACGGGTGAGGCAGCGGTAACGGAACATGTTACGGCACATGCAGCCCCTCGTCAATGGGAGGCGTTCTTCCGCGCGCTTCGATCCACCAATGCAATGCTTCACCATGCATGCCACATCGATCTGTTGCCGCTGATCCGCCCAGACGCAGGCCCAAGGGCTTCTCTCCTCGACGCCGGGAATAGCATAGGTATGTCCTGTCCGTCAGGGCCTCCCGCATTGGTGCTCAACCTTACGTTTCCTGCCCTGCAAGCCATCGATCAACGTGCAACAACCTCTTGCGGGGCCTCGGCGGGGGTTGCTCTGGGTGCTCTTGTTATCGCGCAGGTGGTATTCGCCTTGGCCAGTGGTTCCTGCAGCGCCTCCTCGCTCATGCGTCTGCGTTGTCAGCCTCCACAGCGGACCGCCGTGGGTGCCGCTCAAGCGCATCCGGCTCCACCATGCGGTGATTTTCTTTGAGCCGGGGACTAGCGGCACCCGGCTGGCGCTCTGCGTTTCGGAAAACGTACTTGACGAGGCAGGGGCGAAGCCCCCGGCTGTAATATGTGGGAAGGATGCGTACTCTGCACTGGTGAGCTCTTCCCATATCTGCAAGCTCCACTTCGTTTCGCTTAACCGAGATGGATTGCAAAGATCGATCTAGCTTTCGGGGATCGACGAGCCATACAAGAAGTGCGCGATCAATTCGGCAGCTACGTCGGGGCTGCTGTCTCGCCACTGATTTAGTCGGATACCGGCTGCGGCAACTCGTGCAAGAATATCACTTCTGCACACTCACGCCTTCGGATCTTACCCCATCGCCATTACAAACTACCGATGTAACAAAGGGTCAACATCAGTAAGTTCCGTCGTCTGTGTTCTAGGCTTTGCTCAAGGCCGTCCAGAGTTTGTTTTTGTCACACTGCCCCAGACTTGGAGATCGCAAGAATAAATTCGGGAGATAGCATGACGAGTTCGCCAATCTCATGACCTCTCATGACCGGTACCTTCAAGGCCAACCGTCCGGAGAAGTAGAGTGCTTACGATATGGGTATCTTCTCTATCTCAGAGATCGGAGTCTCATGCTGCCTTGAGGCTGGCACGCGATAAGAGTCCCTCGCAGGATTCAGCGCTTCGCCTCTCGCGGCTACACATCATGGTCTTCTGCCGCTGAGTACGACATCACGAGTCGCAGGAGGAGGAGGGCTCGCGCGGCCATAGGGTGCTTGACACATGAGCAGCGCTTGTATGAAGGAGTCCGGGGAAAAGGTCCAGGGAACGAAACCTAACTGCAAACGTTCAAGGGGGGATAAAATGGCAACCGTTTAGGCCTAAGGGGAATGGTGGCCATCATCAGATGCGTGCTGGCTGTAGAGGGGATTTGCCAAGGCACTTTCGGAGCGGCTTGGAGTCCAAGGTGTGTTCCCGAACGTTCCGGATAAGCCGTTCTCACTGGCAGTAGTCTCTCGACGCTGATCCTCGCTTACTCGTCTGTAGCGAGAGCTGCGATTACGGTAGATGGTCCTCCTGATAGGGCCCATTCTACTGTAGGAAGCGATCCGGCGGAATGCTGTGAAGCGGTTGCGGCGGAAGAGAACAGTACCACACCCATGCCGTTATGCGTCCGGCTAGGCACAGCGCTGGCCGATCCCATCTCGTCCGACCACAGAGCATCATATGCGAGCGGCTTCTTGATCAAGTCAGCCCGAAAAGTCTGCTGAAACCGGACGAGCAAGCGCACGCAGATGGATCGATACCTGGACCTTTCGGTCTCCAACAAGGTTGCGGAGCAGGACCAGTCCGGCCAGATAGGATGACTTTTATATAAAGGACCGAGGGCGAGGCAAGGAGAGGCGTCCGTACTCAACACCTTTCCAATGCCCGACGCAGACGAGACAACACCCCTCTTCACAAAGCGACCGCCTCCCCCGTCGTCGTCGTCGAGCCAATGTACAGACTGGCTCGAAACGGCAAGTCGTCGCCGCCCGCACGGCTGCCGCGAAATCTTTGCGCTCTGCAAGGACTCTGTCCCAGGTTTGCCCTTTGCCCCCTCACAGCTGCACTCAGAGTCACCGACGCTTGTCCCTCCTCGCAGTTATATTTTCTTATATTCTTCAGAACTCAATTCAAACCGTCTCCGTCGTCGTTGTCGGTCGACTAGGCGCGAAGGAGCTCTCCGTCGCCGCATTTTCGCTCATGCTGGCATTCGTCACTGGCTAGTACTCGATCATTTGCTGTGTTTCAAGGCAAGAGTGATCCCACGCATTTTCTCCGACTATACAGGCTGGTGCGTGGCTTTGGGCGGATCGACCGCTCTCGACACGCTAGGCTCCCAGGCCTTCACGGGCGGAAAGCGGTCGACGGACCTCTCCGTTCACTTCCAACGGTGTTTACTCCTGCTGTGGGTGCTCTTCGTCCCGGTGGGAATCGCCTGGGCCAACATGGAGCCCATTCTCTTGGCGCTCGGGCAAGAGCGCCCTCTCAGTCACGACACCCAACAATATCTGCGGTGGCTCCTATTCGCTGCACCCGGGTATATCGCCTTTGAGAGTCTGAAGAAATATCTTCAATGTCAGGGTACGTAACCTCGACCATCCATTATTCTCTCGATCTGATTGTTTTCAGGCATCATGGATGCAGCGACATACGTCCTTCTCATCATCTCACCAATCAACTTTGCCTTAAATGTCTACTTCGTGCATCATACTCATTTCGGCCTCATGGGCTCTCCCATTTCTCTCTCCATCTCTTTCTGGCTTTCATTTATACTCTTGGCAATTTACGCCGCCTATTCTCCTACACACACCCGCAACCAGACTTGGGGCGGTATTCAGCTTCGTGCCGTATTACATGTGCGGAGCTGCCTTACATTTCTGAAACTCGCTCTGCCGGGGATTTTGATGGTCGGGACAGAATGGTGCGGCATCTTCTACTGCCCTCGTATAGACGTCTGACCTTCTCTAGGGCTGCGTTCGAAATCGTCGCATTAGCCGCCGCACGCCTGGGTCCAACCTCACTCGCCGCGCAATCGGTAATTATGACGACCGATCAAAGTGAGCTTGTCATATCCATCGACATAAGCTTTCTTGTCTGACGTACGGCTTCTCCTTCTAGTCCTGAACACAATCCCATTCGGAATTGGTGAGTGCCTAAAGAAGATCTGCGGGACCTCAATACTGACGGACTTCGCTCGTATACCAGGCGTCGCCGCGTCCACCCGTGTCGGGAACGCCATCGGGCGCCGGGATGCTTCTGGCGCCAAGTTCGTTAGCCACATATCCGCCCTTCTCAGTGTTGCTGCGGGTTCTGGCGTCATGCTTGTCCTCATGTGCGCAAAAGATGTGAGCTCTTGCACCTTGTTTCAGGCTAAATTGCTGTCTCATGACTATCTTTCCTCCGTCAGATGTACGGATATATTTTCAGCGACGACGAGCGCGTTGTCCAACTCGTCAGCCAGGTCATGCCACTTGTTGCGTCATTCCAAGTCTGTTTTCGTCGTTTTATTGTACCCGACGTTCCATACTGAGATCTGTGTGTCTAGATTGCAGACGGCCTGGCAGGGTCTTGCGGTGGTGTTTTGCGTGGTCAAGGTTGGTTTCCCGCCTGTTCCCTCAATAGAGAACTGACCCTGCGTCTCACAGGGCGACAACATCTCGGAGCGCTCTTCAATCTCATCGCATACTATATCCTTGCACTTCCTCTGGGCCTGTCTCTAGCCTTCAACTCACATTACGGCCTTCGGGGGCTCTGGATAGGTTCGTTCGTGCGGCTGGCGGCCTACGGTTCTTCCTGACAAGCGCTTCTTAGGTCAAGTTGTCGCTCTATTCATTATAGGCCTCGGCGAGTACGGCGTTGTACTGCTGGGGACAGACTGGGAGGAAGAAGTGAGGAAGGGGTGCGAGAGGAACAACCAAGAATTATGTGTCCGTGGATGTGACGTCTCTGTTTGAACGAACACTGCAAATTTGTACATTGGGTATTTAGTATAGTAGGCAATACAGGAACAATCAGTCTATAAACATGTGACTCCTATGCTTGTCATGGGCATATGGTGTAGTTGGTTTATCACGCTCGCTTAGCACGATCACTTGCGAGAGGTGTCCGGTTCAATTCCGGATATGTCCAGTTTCAACATAAGCAGGAGGCTTTTTTTTTTCTTGGTAATTCCAAATATACTCATTATTCCTGTCGAGCGAAGGCTGCAGCCTGCAGTGAACGCAGGTTGACGATGTTTGACCGGACATCATGCTTTCCTGGTGGTTGAAACTTGGGGGGCCCTTTTAATTCAGTGTACGGATGGCGCTAGCGCTCATGTCAGATGTTTCCGGCGCAGAGGCTAGCTGAGCACTAGGACGTCCACCCAGGTTATCAATAAATCAGGCTCAATCTACCGCACGATGAAAACAAATCCCAACATTCGGATCCTACAGTTCGATGAAAGGCAAAAAGCAAGACAACATCCAGACAGAAAAGAGCAACAGCTAGCGCACAAAGACACAGAGCGAGTATGTGACAGGAAAGGTATAAAGGAAACAATTCACAAATGAGAGGAAAGGGTTAGCAGAGTACAGTGGTAAATGCTATGTAGGATGTGTATGTTGAGTATGTATGCTGTACTGTATGCGTGCATGACGGTTGTGGTGGGTGGAGGGTGGTGAGGGGAAAGTATGGTGTATGATGGGGTAGGATAGATGCACATATCGCATGGGAAGAATCAGTAGGCGCGTAACACGAAGTCATAGGTGGTGTCATGGAGGAAATGAGACGGCGATTAACGGATGAGACGTCCATAGTCGAGACGACTCTCGCGCTTCGCCTCGTTCCCTTCGCGTTTCGGGAATGCATTCCAGAAGCGCAGGGTCTCGTCTCCCGCACCCGTGACGATGGTTTCGCCCTCTGGGCTCATCGCGAGGTACAACACGCGGCTTGTGTGGCCCGTTAATGACGCGACCATGTCGAGTGATGGGTACTTCCATATGCAGATTTGGTTCTGCGCCGTCGTAGAGGAAAACCCATGCGTGGACACGAGTTCATGAGATGTCAGTGACCACGTCAGGTTGCACACCTATCAGGCGCTCAACAAAAGTGAGGGTTCGAATCTATGACTACACACCTGACTGCCCGTATCCAGCTCATTCAGCATGTTCCCGTACGTCACATTCCAGAAGCGAATGTGCTTGTCCTGTGTCCCTCCTCCAGTTGCCAACACTCCCGCTACATGCGGATCCCAAGCGAGCGCCTTCACCGCAGCAGTATGCTCGTGAAACTTCCATAGCGGTGTGTCCGCGTTCGGAACCCCGCCCTCATCAGCTCCGCTGATCCCTGTCCGTGGGCCTGGCCGCTTAGACGACCGCAAGTCCCAGATACACACCTTGTTGTCGTTGCCACCGCTCGCGAGCAGACCACCTTGCGCACCACCATCCCCGTTCCACCTCAATCCGCAGACCTCTTGTCGATGCCCTGCGCTCTTCCGGAACGGCTTGACTGTCTGCTCGCGTACGTCTCGATGGTGTATCGTCCGATCCCGCGAACCCGAGCTTAACACGTGCGAGTTCCACCCGAGTGCGCCAATCCGTTGATTGTGAGCCTGTTGGTACGTCCGCTGCAGTTGCATGGTGCTCGCGTCGTAGATGTGCAGTCGTCCGGCAAGAGTACCCACGGCGAGAGTGGAGCCCTTTTGCACCCACGAAACGGACGACACGGTATCACCGGTGGCCGTCAGATCACATAGCTTTGACACGGCCGCTGTACGCGCTATCCATAGATAAACCGACGCGCCAAGTCCAACGGCCAGTACATTTGTACTTGACCAGTCGACCAGGTTTAGATAGAAGTCATCTGCAAGTTCTGGCGCGTCGAGCACGCGGTACGGGGTCTTGCACACGCTGCGCAGCTGTCGTCTTGGGCTCTCTAGGATCTGCCGACTCTCTGCCCGGACGGGGCTCATCGAGTACGCCTCATCGGCAGTCGAATCGAGTCGGCGTGTTGGAGTCGTCGGGTTTGATCCCGAAGGCGAGTGGTAAGCAAAGAGTCGGCGTCGGCTTGGCGTGGACGGTGTGGTTGTGGTGTGGGACGCGGACGCGGGGGCGCGTACAGGAGAGGCGGGGCGATGCGGGGACGGCGGCGTGACTTCGGTGTGCAAGATAGATGTGAACAAGGCGTTGGCTTGCTCTGTGGCGGGCGTAAGAGACGGTCAGCGATTGAAGATGGGGTATCACACACCTTTGACGGCGTCGGATTCTGTCGGGATCACTTTACTCTTCGCCGGGGTCGAGGGCCCGCTCTCCTCCATCAGATTGTAAGACGTGCGCATATCACCGCTGTCTCTGGACGGCACGAATCGGTCGCCATAATCCTTGGTTGGACGAGGTTCGCCGGGCGACTCTGGACTCGAACTGTCGCTGGTAGTGGGATGCGACGAATCGAGGGAAGGAGTCGGTGGAGGTACAGCCCCGAAGACAGGCGTCGTGCGTGGTCTGTTACGACGCGGTCCTTCGTCCTCTGTGTCTTGCTGGGTTGCGCGAAGACGCTTGCCAAACGGCGAGTTCTTGAGACCGGACATGGTGGGAGGTGGTTCGAGATGACTGGCGACAACTAGCGCGGTGAGAGCGAGATGGATCTCCTAGTGAGAGTGAAATAAAACAGAGATCTAGATGTTTGAGAGCATAGAGAGATGAGGAAGATGGCCGTTCACTTTCAAGAAGTTTAGCGACGCGCCGCCCGCCGCGTCGACCGCAGAACGCGGATTTCAATTACGTAACATACCCTGCTTTGTATCGCCACATACACCGGGAAAATGAAGAACAATTCTCAATAAAATTGGAGGGACTTTATGTATGATTGAAGTAGAGTTGTACGAAGTTGTGCTTTGGGAATCGTGTTCTTGAGGCAGCCTGCTGATAGCCTGCGCCGAACAATGCAGGCGGCACAATCCAATCGGAGCTTGAATATGCTCCTTGTCTCCGCTCACCCACAATTGCAGCAAGTCGAGCTGGAGCATGAATGTACGTCCACCATCGTGCCATCCACCCTCGCGTTGCGCTGATATCTGCCCCTTAGAACCTGCTGAGGGCCTTGGCCGCGAGTCAGGTCAAACCCGCACTCCCAGAGGCCGACTTGAGGCTTCTCTTGCAGACGGTAAAGGACGGACGCGTGAGTACGTACCATTGTCTCGGAAGCCACCCAACTCACCTGCTTGGACCTCGGGTAGAAACAGCCCTACGATGCGAAGCTTTCGGACCCCTTCTATGATGCGCTGGAGGACTTGCTGCACGACTTGCGCACGGTGACCATGGTGCGTTCCACCTCCGGCGCGTCGGCGCCAGTCTCACCTCATCCACGCGCTCAGGACAACCACGACGCGGACGCGTTCATCAAACCGGTATCCAAATCGGACGTCCCGGATTATCATGACGGTAAGAACGCGTCGTTTGCGCACTGTGATCACTTCTCAGACCCCCGTCCAGTCATTTCGAACCCCATGGATCTCCAGACCATGCTCAAGAAGGTCAAGCAGAAGCAGTACAAGTCGAAGAAGGAGTTCAAGGACGACTTGGACCTCATTTGGTCCAACTGCTTCACGTACAACGCGACCGAGGTGCGTTCACACCGGATATCTTTGTACTTGAACTACATCTCTCCGAGCAGAACCACCCGCTTCGTATGTGCGCAACGCGCCTCAAAGCCAAGGCAGAGCGCCTTCTCAAGCACATCACCGACCGGAAAGAACGTGCCGATCCTCCCATCCCAGTCGACCTCTCGCTACCTTTGAGTTCGCACCGACGCACGCCTTCCCACACGTACGCCGCTCCCTTCCAGCCCCGAATGAACGGCGTGAACGGCCACAGCTATAGCCGGACCTCTACGCCCGTCCTGCCGACCGCGCTACCGCACCGTGCCGCGAGCACTGCCAGCAGCGGTACCAAACGCCTGACGCCCGCGCCGACGCCACCCCGACGCGACTTGCCGTTTGCGGACTCGCAGGCCATCGTACGCACGCCGGAAGGCATGGCAGCTTTCGCCGATCTCGATCGCACCTTGGATAGTCTTGTTTCTGCAGGGCCCTCGTCGACTTTGCAGAACGGGTTAGCGGCCACGGCGTCCTCCGTTGTGGATCGCCTCCGAGAGCTTGCCGGTTTGTCTGAGTTGAGCGATCTTGGAGAAGACGTGGAAATGGCCGACGCGGAGATTGGCGACAAGAGAAAGCTGTAAGTTCTTTGCACCAACCAAGGTCGCAGTGCTGACTGCGAGGCAGGAACGGCGCCGCAGATCACCGACCTCGCAAGCGGGTTCGTCTTGCTTCGCAAGCACCCAGCGAACCTATCGAGCTTTGGTGGGCCGCGCAGCAATCCGACACGCTACTCGCGAACAGTCTGCCTCCTCTGCCATCGTATCCTTCTTCCTCCGGTTTCGCCGGTCCCTCTACCGAACCCACAACATCCCGCCGTCCCACTCATCGCAAGAAGAAACCTCCAAAGGCCACCCCACGACCGCATTCGCTCCTGGCAATGATGAATGCGAACATCACCACATTACGCCGCGTGAGGAAGACGCACGCGAAATTCGCGGCCCTGAACTTGGCTGGAACGGGAGAGGATGGGGAAGGCCAAACAGGTGAGGCAGAAGAGACGGCACGGAGAGAGGCTGAGGAGGAGCTGGGGGACATCGCGGTCGACGAGAGTCCGTGGAGATTGCCTGGGTCTGGTCGGAAGAGGGAAGAAATTGGAGTAGACATCGAAGTAGGGGAACCGGCGGCGGAGCAGTGCATACATTGGGTGAATCGGAAGGTTTTAGAGCATGTCGGATTTCAAGGTTCGTACGAGTCATTTTTCTACGCTGACGCCTTGTCGATCCTCCCGAGCGCAGGCACATCGCAGATGGCACTGGATGTTCTGTCCAGCATCACGTCCGAGTACTTATTGAATGTCGGACGGACGTTACGGTTCTACTTGGACAAATACTCCAATTCGATGACTTCTGAAGTGCGTCTATGACTTACAGCGTTTATCCGTCTGGTGCTGACAATTTAGCCAGGAAATCATTCTACATACGTTGTTCGAGAGCGGGGCCACGCGTGTGCAAGCTCTAGAGCGCTACGTCAAGGACGACATCGTCCGGCATGGGAATCGGCTGACTGACTTGGAAAAGAAGATCGTCAACGTCTACCAAGAGGTGACATTGGCAGAAGCGGTCGATGATGAAGCCTTGTTTGGAAACGAAGACGACGAAGAGGAGAGCGCCTTCGTCATGTGCGTATTTCTCGACGAGATCACTGATCGCGACGCTGACGCTGCCGTACAGGGGTCAATTTACAGACGAGATTGGCGAGGACTTTCTCGGTCTACGCGAGCTTGGTATTGCTGCGGAGTTTGGACTGTCGAACGTCAGCATCCCCAAGCGCCTCCTCAAGGGAAAGAAGAACGCCCGAAATCCGTTGGAAGCGTATGTATTCTCACCAGCGCATCTTCCGCAACAGATCGCTAACTCACGAAGTAGCGCCAAGGTCACCGAGCCCCCTCTGCCGTATCCGCTACCGCCCAAGTTCCTCCCGATCGATTCGACGACCCTGGACAAGCAGATCGGACTTCTCAGGCCATACTACCAACATCGACTGTCCGCGCTCGCTACGATACACCCTGCACCCATGCCCACGCCGTACCCGGGTGCTCCACCGCTACCCACACCCACGCCTCAGACCATCACCTTGCCCGATGACCCACCGAACCCTGCGCAAGGGAAACTCGGACCCCTGGGACAGGTCATCCGATCGAGCGGCGCGGCACCGTCGACGAAGAAGAAGTCGAAAGCGAAAGACCCCGCTGCGGCCTCCAAGATGCCTCCGCCAGACATCCTTGGTGCAGGGCTGGTTGCGACACCCTCGGTGTTCAGTCCCGGAGAGAGCGAGCCGCCCACCTCGCCGAAGAAGAAGAAAGGGCAGCAAGGCGGGACCGGGAAGAAACGGGGGCGCCCGCCAGAGGGGCTCCCGCCCGTTGTGCTCGCGAGTGCCTGAGGGACGTGCATTGGTGGAGCAGCGACCCCGGATTTACATGTAACTTATTACTGTTTGCCTTCTATTGACAGTGCGCCATTAGTCGCCTTGATTCATTATGCTCCGGGCGTCACGGGTGTGGACACAGTTCCTTTTGGGAGGTGTTGATAGAGAGATCTTAGCGAGGAAATATGCTACGTGGCTGTTGTACGCGCTAGCGAGAGGTGTGTACCCCGACTTCTATAACAGTGGGAGGAACAGCGCTCGTGTGTTGGATTCATCGGCGTCAAGTCAAGATAATGCGAAGCTACGCAGGTTATACGGGTAACTATTCCGGTATCCCTGGTAATACCTATGTCGAGCTAGGAGAGAGCAAACTCTGCACGAACTCTACGTCCTGAAAAGAGAGGGCACGTTTCCACACCTGCCGCACCCCCGCGTTCTCAAGAATGCGAGCCATGACCTCGAACGCGCTGCGGTGGAGCCGCCACGCGAGAAACAGGACCGCCACCGCCATTAAGTCCGCCTCGAGCCCTTCCGCGCACGAAATGAGGACGCAGTTCTGGCCCGCCCACACCGACTTCGACAAGAAATCCATCGCCGCCCCCATCTGGCTGCGCGTGAGCCGTATCTTCTGCGCCGACCCCAACTCTACCAGCGGCACGGGGACGGTAAGCGTTACGCGCTCCAGGCGTTGCTGGGAGACCACCTTCACTGGCTTGTACTTTGCGCCGACGCCCACGCTCGAGAGAGTCAGGATATGGGAGAACTCGAGACACTCGCCCCACTGACCCCACCGAGGAGCGTCCGGCCACAGGATGGAGGGCGGCTCCTGAGGTTGAACATTCTTGGAGGGCGGCGCAGGCTGGGGAGCCTGCCGGTGGAGCCCGATGAACATGCGGGGTGATAATTGGCTCAAGAGCCTGTCGAGGGTTGCGCCGTGATAGATTGGGTCTGAGGACCCGGGGAGCGCGCGGGGCTGGCGACGCGGAAGTCCAGGAGGAGTCTGCGGATCCACGTCCTTGCTGAGTGGAAGATCGGCGGTTGGCAGACCCAAGGCTTCGGCGGCTCGCGCTGCCTTGACCGCAGAGAGATCGAGGGGAGGCAACAGCATTGTAGCATCGCTGTCGAATGGACCATCCGTTGAATGGATTTCTGGGGATCCCGACGTGGGAGAGTCGCAGAGGGGGGCATAAGGTTGCGTGGCAGCGAAGGAGAAAGAGAAAGAGAAGAATGACGACGCAGGAGAATCCATCCTGAGTAAAGAACCAAGGATCTGGACGCTTAAGGATCGTTGTTGCAAAGCGAGTGGTGAGTGTGATAGAAGTCGGACAAGGTGCTGGTCGCTACCAGCTCCCTCGAGTGACGTCCCGAAAATATTGTCTATTTATGTGCGCTAATGGGAGCTTCGGAAGTAAGTGTAACACAGCGAGCGAACAATGGACCAGCCACAGCTGTGAAGCCACACTCACCACAAAGACGGCCACAGCGGTGGCACGAATGGATCGAATCGACCGGGTCACGGACATGACAGTGTGGCCTGCGAGCTGCAGCCACAAACTAGCCAAGGCGATTCGACAAGCACAAGGTTCACTGACATCGACACAGGCTAGCGTTAGAAATACATGGTTGAATTACCTTAGATTCCTCTTGAAGAGGGCGTAAGGCATGCAACGAGCGGCTGGGAATTTGTCTGAGCCTACAACAGCTCTGAGTTTCTGACACCGGCAATGACCATTGTGACCATTCCAGTTTGATCGGATCTTATTTTCAGAATCAGTAGCTCTCGGAGAGTGGAGAGTAAGAGCGTAAAAAAAAAACTAGGAAAAGACTCAACGAAATGTCAGTTCTCCTTTCCAGGAATCGTGGCGATACATCTGAACCTAGTAATCCTTCATGATGCAAGGGCAACGCAACGGCGTATGTCAAAAAGAGGCGTCGCAATCCTCGCAAGCCGTAGTCTCCGTAGCTGAGCGTAGTCCAGAAGACGGCAGTAAGCACTTGGTTCTAACTTATGGGATGACGACGGATACTTCGGGTTCTGCCGAGCGGCTGGCGCGTATGAGGGTCCCGAGCGGACAAAATTATTAGGCCTTCGATCTTCACCTTAGAGTTGAGCTTATGTGTTAAGCTTATCAGAGATTGACATCTGAGGAAGTAATTCGGCGTCGGGCCACCCGATTTGGGACTACGTCGTCGGCCCTAGGCATGGCCGCCTGGCAGCTTGTTCGACTTTGCCCGGATAACTTCAATCTACCAAGTAGTTGAGACTATGCATTCTACTACTTAGTGCATATATGT
>MU277210.1:218158-256715 GCA_022160305.1 Artomyces pyxidatus | reverse complement strand
TCTCACGGCAATATTGGAGCTTATTTTCGATAGCAGTAAACATAATTCGGACACAAACAAGGCTAGATGTTTTTGTCCGCACTGGGGCAGGATAGGCGCGACAGGTGCGGGGTTTGCCGCCGACGGCGCTGGCTTTGCATTTCGGTTATCGTTTACACATTCAATTGCAAGTTATAGCCCGTGTAAGGCCAATGTAGACATCTTGTCTTATCCTCTCCATCCTAGCGTCGATTCTTCTCCTTCGCTATCTAGTTGGAAGCGATGTTTGCTCCGCTGCGGTATGTAGTCGAATCGCAATCGATAGCTCCGTCCGTGAAGAGGGTATGTGAGGATGTGGCACAGGTATTCTCGCTGTGCCGACCCCTATCTGGCCGTTGCCTTCCGTCCTCACCTCCGAAGACGCCACCAAATTCTGTGAAACCGGTATGTAACTTTATAACGAAATTTCCTCAGACGTCGCGTCAGCTCACGCGTAGGGGCTCCGAGGATCAGATTCTTCGGCTGCACTCGTCGGGGTACCTACGCAAGCTCATCTAACTCACTTTGTCGTGCAACGCAATGGATATCGACGACAAGCGCGATTCCGCGGGGACTGATGTCCCCCCATCCTACCATGCAACTGCTCAATCTACCTCGACGCCTTCGTCACGCTGGGTCTTTGGTAGTCGAAGGTCCAAGACAATGCCCGTGACATCGTTCAATCCTCCATTCGCGAGCTTATCGGGAGGCCGTTGACCCCCTCTCCATCTGATTGCTCGTCAGCGATCGCCGAAGGCCCGAACTTACTGCGGTATGCGCCAATAGCAACAACAATCTTTCCAGTTCGCTTCATGAAACTTTCATGGAACAGCACACGCCCGTCTACTGGGCTATCCTTAAAACGCAGCCAACGTCAGCCGACGGTATCGATCACACGGCCAATCAAGATCCTTATGTCCTTATATTTGCTATTTTGGACGCTTCTTCCCCTTTCGCCCTATCGACTGTAACAGAGATACGCTGTGCATGCTGTCTCCGCTCTGATGGAATATTGTTCGAGCTCATCCAGAGAAGATTCGCAGAGCTCTCGCCTCAGCTTTTGAAACAGGAAGTTATGCTACTCCAGAACAACGGCCTGGACGCGCGCAGGGCACATTCAGGCACTTTCCACAAATCCATCGGTTCACATGTCGGTGAATACAAGGCAACTTTCGAGATCCCACTCTTCCAGCTGCGCATACGTACTAACAAGGGCGTCACCGTCGAGTTCATCGTCCAGGGTATGTCGACAAGTATGTTCGCTTCGCCCTGCTATTTTAAAGATTGACTACAGGCCGTCTTTGGTATATGGCTTTTGTGCCCAACATGGATGAATAGCGCGTAGCCCTGGGCGTGAAGGAGAAAGGGGCGAAGGAGTGGTGCAAATTCTCCATCTGGGTACATCCACCATTCAGCCATCCCCAGCTCCCTGCGCCCCATGTTCGCAATGACAACAGAGATTGCTTCCCCGACAGGTAGGTATACTGTGTAGGTACTTCAGGAATCTGTTCTGGGTTTATTCAGAACAAATATGTGGATTTACAGACCCAGTTCGTCTTTTAATTTTGCCAGTTCCTTCTTGACTTTGATGATCGTTCTAGGGATACGCCTTACATCGACCCGTCTGGAGTCTTGAAGGTGCACTTAGCGCTTCGCTTCGCCAAAGCACCCGAAGTTTCATCGTCTTTTAGGGATGAATGTAAGATATTTTGAACCTCCTTTACATAACGGATTCAAGTATCGTCAAGGTTTATTAGCCAGCCATTTTGTGTAGGGGTACGTCGAAACATGGACTACTTATTGCAAGCTGCTGAACGGGCCATCGGATTCCACCAGGAATGCGGCCCGATGAAATTGTACAACTGACGTCATGGTGTGATTTCGAGCTCAAAGTTTATCTCATGTATAGTACAAGGTCTCGGGTGTGACGTTAGTGTCGCATCAGGTTGCTCAACGAGAGGAAGTCCGGCGAACCACCAACAGATACCTTTCAATCATTGTCCCTGGTCTTGTAGATGAAGGCCGTCCAAAGTCCGCGATCTTACCGGGCCCGGGGGCGGCAAGAAGACAGCCCCAATGATGAGGCATATGACCATGGAGTACACGCGGCTTTTGAGATCCAAGGGACCAGAAACTAACCTTCTGACTTGAACAGCGGCCCGCTTGGACAGCGCTCGCGCCGAGGTGTCCACGTCTTCGAGGTACTAATAATGCAGGTCATCATGGTATATGTCTATCCCCATCCAAGGCAAAATGGTCTCGTTCACTCTCGGTCTTCTCGTAGCTCTTTTAGCGGCTCCGTTAACGGCGGGAGCGCGAATCCCACAAAAGAAATACACTAACCCTGTGATCCCAGGTTTCTCTCCGGACCCGAGTTGCACGCGCGTGAACGGAACCTTCCTCTGCGTAAATTCGTCCTTCAATGCGTTTCCCGGTGTCCCGGTCTACACTTCGCGGGATCTCCAACATTTCAGGCAGATCGGTGAGGTCCACGTACGCTTTCACCACGTTCGCTTTTCCTTACGTGTAACACCATACGCAGGCAATGTCATCTCCCGCGCCGAGCAGATGCCCGGGCTTGCTACGACGAACGGGCCAACCAGTGGGATATGGGCCGCGACCATCCGCCAGCAAGCAGGCACATTCTACGTGACGACGACGCTCGTATACGACAACAAGGCCCAGAATGATCTCACGCGGTGGGAGAACGTAAGCGTGGTTCGTGTCCATGATCAGAAGCTTACCATTCATCAGTTTATCTTCACCACCTCCAACCCGTTCGCGGCAGACGCGTGGTCTGACCCCATTCCCTTTTATTTCCCGGGCTACGATACCTCCCTCTTCTGGGATGACGATGGGAAGGTGTGGGTACAAGGAAGCCACGCATGGCAAATCTACCCACAAATACAACAATATCAGATCGACCTCACAACTGGAGAATCACTTAGTGGAGAACCCCAAATGATGTGGAACGGTACTGGTGGTTTGGTGCGTCGTCTTCGCATGAAGAAGGATGTAGCTGACGTCCCAAGGCGCCCGAGGGACCACACGTCTACAAGAAAAACGGGTGGTACTATCTCCTCATCGCTGAAGGTCAGCTGCGTTCAGGATCATCAAACCTCCACTCACCTCGCCTGCAGGTGGAACCGGCCTAAACCACATGGCTACCATGGCGCGTGCACCCGCAATTACTGGTCCATATGAACCTTACGAGCACAATCCTGTCCTAACGAACGCCAACACAACACTATATCGTGAGAACACGACTCTTGATCAACTCAAGAATAGCTTACTGACCAAGTCGTGAACAGTGCAAACGGTCGGACACACGGACATCTTCACCGATCTCGCAGGGAACCACTGGGCTGTAGCTCTAGCTACTCGCAACGGCACGTACAATTTCCCCATGGGCCGCGAGACCGTCCTTGTCCCAGTAGACTGGTCCGGCGATTGGCCCATCTTCAACGGGGCGCAACCTGGTCACGCCTACGTGGAGATGTCGGGACCGCTGCCCGCGGACGAATCGGCCGTCGCCAGCGAGAGCCTTGCCTGGGAACTCACGCACGGTGTGCTTGCGGGGGCGGACGAGCACCAGACGTTCGCCCCTGGCTGGTCATTCCCGCTGCATTACCTCTTCCTGCGCCTCCCAGTTATGAGCAACTACGCTGTTTCCCCTGAAGGCCACCCCAACACGCTCGCGCTGCGTGGGACCGCGCTCAACCTCAATGGCACGAACGGCCGAACGGGCATCCCCACGTTCGTGGGCCGCCGTCAGACACAGGTGCAGTTCGATGCCGGCGTGGACCTCGAATTTGCGCCGTCTCAAGATGGAGAAGAGGCGGGCTTGACAGTGTTCCTCACGCAGAGTCAGCACTTTGATCTGTCTGTCGTTGCACTGTCTGGTGCGTCAGCGCGCGCTCAGGGGTATCCTTCAGCACAAGGGAATAGCATACAGACTTACCTTCGCCTTCGTACGGTGACAAGCTTCTCGACGCTACAGGGCGCACATGACGTGTATTCTTCTCCATCGATTCTTCCTCTTTCAGGAGCAGGAACACAGAAGATCAAGTTGAGGGTACAGGCGGTGAACGACTCAACATATGTCTTCAGCTATGCAACACAAAGTTCAAGTCGGTGGAATCAAGTCGGCAGTGGAAACGCGACGGAAGTCAGCGGTGGGTTCGTCGGCGTAAGTCTCCTTTTTTCTTCACCCAGGAAATTGATAATAATGATTGCGCTTTGAAGACAATCGTCGGGATGTTCGCCACCGGCAACGGAGTTGACAGTAGCACGGACGCGTACTTTTCGGACTTTTTCTACACTGGTGCACGGTAGGAGGACTCAAGCTTGGGAGTAGGATGGCTAGTAGGAGTTCTCGTTTTGGAGTGACTGTTGAACTGTCAACGAGCAAGTATTTGGAAAATTTCATGATGTACTCAACCTCAATATTGTGAACGAAGTGTATAGCGAAGTATGTTAGATCACGGAATTGATAGAGTAAGTCAGAAACACTTGAGAGGTGCTCAGGCCGAATCGGCAACACTCGCTTCTCCTTCTCCATCTTTGCTTTCGACGTAGTCCTCGTCATCTTGGTCATCGTCTAGATCCGTAAGATCCGACTCTTCATCGTACCAGTCATAAGCCGTTTGGTCTTGAGTCTTTCGACGAGAGCTACGTGAATTACGTCTGGAGTTCGACGAAGGGTTTGGTAACGACGTGTCTGGCGTGTCTACAACGATCGCTCGCGTGGCGTCCGTCCCGTCGGCTCGTGCAGATGGCAGAGCGGACAGTCCGCTTGCCCCCGGGTCCGTCATCGGAGTTGCTTCTTCTCCCAAGTTGGGCGTCTTCGTCGCTCGTGCCTTGGACTCGTTCCAAATGGCGAAATTGTTGGCCATATCCTCCTGGAACTCGACGTCGTATGACACAGGGCGACAGACGATGACATTGAGTTTCTGCACATCGGAATGCCGGTATATTGTGTATGGCTAGAAAGTCTGGAGATGTTGTGCTCACCTCTTCTCCAGCATCCAATGCTTTGAGGACATCTGCCTCTTCCAGGCCTATCGCCTGGGGCAGCTCCCTACGCTTGCTGTGTGCGATCTCAAAATTGGCATCCGTCAGGACGCGACCATTTTTTCGGAGCCATATTCGAGCGCGCATCGACGTGTAACAGCACCATTTTTGTGGTCGGAGAACCTCTTTGGCCCATTTCCTCCGGCACTGACAGGTTCCCCGTTAGAGTCGGATGGAACGGAACCTAAGATTGCAAAGTACAACGTACGGCTTCAGGAAGCGCCTTGAACTCAGCTCGCGAGAGGAATCGGTCGCTCTTCTTGAGCTCATAGTCTCCTAAATACAGCCAGACAGCCTGTTCAGGCGCTCTTACGAACATCCCTACGGGCTGAGACCCAAGCATGTCGTATCGATTTGCTATAAGTGTTCCCGGCTGACCAGGCGTGGACGGCATGCCGGGATTACTCTCCCACAGTGGAAACAAGAGCGGGCGATCTGCCTCTGGCATTGTCCGGGGATAATTGCGTGCTGCAGTGATCGTGACGGAAAATTGGCGATCAGTACACCCATAGCGCTCTCTGAGGAAATCACGTCTGATGAAGCCGGGATAACGATTGGTGGGCGAAGGGGAAGGTGACTGTGATGGGGGTCGGGAGATGGAAAGAGAGGCGAAAGTGGAGACTCGAGCATTTAGAGAGGATGGCGTGTCGGCGAGCGACTGAGGGCGAGGACAAGAACGAGGCGGAATGGATGCTGACGTGCTGAATATCTGAGGTAGAGGAGTAAGAGTACCGTCATGGATCACCACAGGTACTGATTCTGAAAGTTTACGACGCTTCGAAGCACGCGGGCTTTCTTGCGTATCATCGGGGGTCTTGTCGAGGGATTGTGATGGTTCTGCGATTTGAAGCGAAGCACGCGTGCGCCTTCTTGTTGCAGGAGGTGAGTCAGGAGAAAGTAAAGCCTTCCGTTCCTGAGGTCCGGAATTAGCTTACGGGTAAATTACGATAGGCAACACAAATCACCTTGCCCTTCGGCGTTATGGCCTGCTGAGACTCCATTTCCTGCTTAACCTGTACTACAGAGGGAGATGATGGAACGTTGCCGATGATGGGACCCTCATCATCCGAGCTGCCTATCTCGATGACTTCCACTTTCGCAGACACCTGTATGCCACCATATATCATTCCGTAAAAGAGAAGCAAGGACGGAGTTTGAGAGTACCTTCGATGGGGACGCAGTAAGCGGCAGAGACAGTGTGTCTTGCTGCAGATGTGAGCGCTGCCGCTCGTTGAAATTTCCACCCCTGGTCCCACTGTCGTTATCTGCTTCGTCCACCGCACACGAGGACCGCGAACATACCCATCCAGTTTTTCCCGTAGGAGCTCATATTTGAGCTGATCCATCTTGTACTCTTTCTCTCTTTTCTCGTGTTCCCGAAGTTCTGTGCGCAAGAGGGAAACTGTCTCTTCAGCTTCTGTTAGTCTCTCCTCCGCCCATTGTCGCAGTGCCTCTGCTTGTGTGTGCTCGTCCATCGCTCTCTCCACGCGTACCTCATCTAGCGCTTGCCTACGCTCTGCTGCTCGTACCTTTTTTTCCGCTTCTTCCAGCTTCTTCAACACCTGACGCTGTCCTTCTTCCGCCAATCCTCGTTTCTCCTCGGCCTCCTTCAGCTTCGCCATTGCCTCATCTCGCGACCTTTCCGCTTCGTCACACCGATCCAACGCTCGGTTCCGATCTTCCACGGTCCGTTCCAACTGACTTGCGAAATCCTTCAATCGATCCTCTAGCTCCTGCGTCACCTTCTCTGTGAGCTGGGATTCAACTGTCAGCATTTCCAAGTCGTCTCCCGACGTCTTCTGCCTATCTCCTTCGCTTTTGTTTCTTTCCAACCTCTCGTCGCGCTCATTGACCAGTGCTCGGAGTTGATCGCGTTCTTGGCGGCTCGTCTTGAGATCATCTGTGAGTCTTCGAACCTGGCGCTCGCTCGCGTCCTGGAGGTCCTGGAGGTTTTTGATTGCACGCTGTGCATCTCGGAGATCATCCTCCAGCTGAGATATGTGCGAATCCAAGAGGTGATTCATATATATGAATATGAACACAGCCGGGAGGTCAGGGAGGGGTTATGAGTGGATGTACAAGAGTTGACTCGTCGTCAATACGACTCTAAATTACGCCGGACGACGGAGTATGATGTCATGTGACCGCTACGGTCGCGCGACGCGCATAGGTCTGAGCCGCTAGTGTCTGTGCAACATGCAAAACCAGGCATAACCCCGCCCGAAGAACTTAGACAGCGATATAATGCGTTCTTCTGTATACATTCAAGAGAGAGAGAGAGGACATGTTTCCATCGGCACAGCGATCCAATCAATTGCACGACGCGCGTATGCCGGACGACAAGTTCAAGTTGATCGAGTAACGCTATGATACAAGTGATGAGAATGAGGTTTACCGGTGATGTTGATACTCTGTAAGTGCTCACTTGAAGCTCTCGGACTTCCCGACTACGCTCGTGCAGCTGCATCAGCTACATACTCAGCATAGAATTCGTAAAATGACACGGGGAGTTGCTTGCGGATTTCGACATATCCCACCATGTGGTTGATCATAGTTGACTTGACGTTCGAGACGTCGACCTCAACCACCGTACCGTCGAGCATAGTCCATACGACTGTTCGAGGCCGTGCTGCTCGAGCACCACAGACCTTCTTGTGCTCCGGCCAGTGCTATGAATGATGCTCAGTAAGAGACAAAGCGAAGTCTTGAAAAAATAGACGTACGATTTTCTGGCATACACGACCGCAGTAAAATGGCTTGAGCTCCGTCGCACACGACCCTCCGCATCTGAACACCATACTCCGCGCAGAATCAGGCAACACGATGCTGCAGCCTTCCCTGCCGCAGCGTACTGGAGGTCTCTTGCTCCTCGGAGGCAGCTGGAGGGGCAAACCGGGTTGGTTGATACAGCCTTTCGCACAGGCGAAAACCAGCAGATTGGCTTCTTCGACGACAGCTGAAACGCTGACCTTCTCTCGTGCTGTAAGGACGGACCACGCCCCATGCTCGTCATCCTTTATAGCCCGAATGGTCGACCACGTCTTGAGGGCGATCACCGAGGGTATACCCGTGCTTGACGATACCTCTCTGATGTAAGCGGCAGCCTGTAGAAGCTCTCGGATTGAATGCAGGTGCTGATACTGCCGGAGATGATGGGAGGCTAGATGGAGAACTGCCTCGCGGTATATCGCCCAGGGGATGGTTCGAAAAGACGACCGGACGCCCTTCCACAGTCTGACGGCGCGTACTCGATCCTGGGCAATGTGACATCCAACGTATAGGCTGAATTGCAATCATAATAAGCACGCCTGTCATTGACGCCAAACACGACGTGACGTACCGCCGCCCTAGCTCATTTTCGACGGACGGGTCGGACTCCGCAACCCACTGCCTAATGGTTGGTGTCGGAATGCGGAGACAACGATGACCGTCAGCTAACATTCTCTGAAAAAGGGAATCTTGATTGTCAATCTTGATCTCCTTCAGATAGACATCTACTGGGAAGGCCTCTGAGTAGACTTCAAGGTAGCCTGAGATGCCGGTGTCGATTAGTTTCGCGTAGTGATTGCAATAGATAGTGGGAGGATTCTTCAGCGACCCTATTACGACGGACGGACTTTGAAACTTGAGACGCCCTGTATCTTCCATGAGCTGAGGAAATCGTAGCATGACCTTTGTGTACATGCGGGCTCGAGCGCGTCGATCCTGCCAGTGGTTGAGAAGAAGGTGCGACATGACGAAGCAGTAACTCACTTCGTAGCAGCCCACAATATATCGTGAATCACACAATGGATGACCATGTCTCAGCGAATCGATGGCTTGAACAAGCTTGAAACAGAATAGAGAGGAAGGAGGGAGAAAGCGGGACGGGGATCGGCAGTCGAGCCGAACCGAACGGACCTATTGTTCGGACTAGACACAACCGAACACAATCATGTGACGGACTTGGATTGCTGAAGATTCAGATGTTCAGCGAGTGGGAGTAAAAAATAGAACGAGAAGACGCAGGGTAAAGGAAGAGCTCTCGCGAGCCCTATGTAACAGTGCAGATTGCAGTCAGATTCCATAGGGACGACCGTACACTCCGAATCACTGATACAAATGTCTGGAAACGAGTCAATGCAATCAAGAAAACAGACATCGACACCCCTCCTAGCTGCTCTCTGAATCGTTCGCGTCGTCTTGCTCTCCTTCGCCTGCGTCAACATCAGCCGCGGTTGGGTCCGTTTTAAAAGGGGGCCCATGCCGCCGCGTGCGCATACTACGTCGGACGGGAATTGTAGAAGATCCTGTCGCCTCTCCCGAAATCGGTGTGGCCTTCTTCAACGACAATGCGGCCATCTGTTTGATCGCAAAATGTTTAGACATGTCTTGTGAGAAGTCGGCGTTGTAAGAAACTGGGATACACAGATGAACATTCAGCTCCTGCGAAACAGTCAGCGGCGATACATATTGCCGAAAGAAAACCAAGGATGCCACGCTAACCTCTTCTCCTGCATCCAGAGCATTCAGCACGTCTGCCTCCACGAGCCCAATTTTGTCTGCCGTCTTCTTCAAGTCCTCCATTGCCTCCTCTAGGGCGTCGGCAGTGACCTGTCGACCCTGCTTCCGCAACCAGACACGCGCCCGCATAGTGGTATAGCACTGGCTTCTCTGCGGGGTGAGGATGTCTTTCGCCCATTTCATGCGACACTGTTAAAAGCCACGAGAAAGTGCTCCCTGTAAGTTTGATATAGGCACATGTATAGCAAGGCGGACACACCTCATACGGAAGTGCTTTGAATTCATGCGCAGACAGCGGCTTCTTGCTCTTGCGGAGTTCGTAGTTGCCAAGATAAATCCAGAGGGGTTTATCTGGCGCTCGGACGAAGATACTAAGCGGGGAGTACATCAGCATGTCGCATCGCCCAGTAGTAAGAGTCCCTGGCTGTCCCGGCACGGTTGGCAGACTAGGTTTGTTGGCCCACATCGGGAACAGAACGTATCGGTCTCTGTTCGCCGTAAGTGGAATATTGCGCTTCACAGAGATCTTGCTTAAAAACTGTCGATCTGAGCAGCCATACTGCTCTAGGAGGAAGTCTCGGCGGACGAAGCCATAATATTTCGACATTGCAGAGAGGGTAGGAAATGATCGCGGAACACAGACAGAGGCGTAAGAAGAAACGCGCGCGTTGAGCGAAGGCGGGAGGCTGGTAAGAGAAGAAGGACGCGGACACGTGAACGATGTCTCAGTGCCAGGGAGTGCTGCCGGCGAAGTTGCAGGAGCACTCAGGGAGGGACAGTGAGATGCTACAAGCTCATGCAGCTTCCGTCGCTTTGCGAGAAGCTGGAGGTCAACATCCAAATCACGGGAAGACGAAGATGCTGCCGAGGAATGTCTCTTCAGCATGAGCAGGGAAGGGAGGGGCGACGGAGCTGCCTGATCATCACAGCCTGCCTTAGATCGAGTAAAGTCTGGGATTATGAGGCCGACCTTGCGATTCGCTTTCAGATGGTGCTTGAGCACGGGCTTGCCCTTTATCTGCTTGTCTGAGTCGTTGGCTGTAGGGGTTTCGTCGTCGCTGATCTCGATGACCTCTACGCTCGAGTCAGAAAAGGGCTGCGGATAGCGGCGATCAGCACTCATGAAACAACACATCCAGAGGGTATACAAGCACCTTATCAGAACCACCCTTGCGCCTTGACAGTTGAATCAAGAGGTCATCGATTTGGCGTTGCTTCGCCGCAAGACTCGCCTTGTGATCGTCTTGCCTCGTCTTGAGCATCGCCTGGATATGCGCATCTCGCTCGGCCAAGGCTGCATCCAGATCTGCACGCAGTGCTGTGATCGTTTCATCAGCCTTTCTTTGCCTCTGCTTCGCTTCCTCAAGAAGTTGTGCTGACGCTGCCACCTTCTCGTCTGCACCTTCAGCCGCCTCTCTCAACTTGAACGCGCGGATTACGTCCATACGCTCGTTGGCCACCTTCCATCCCATACGGCCGTCCACTTGAAGGGCCGTGATTTTCGATCGAAGCTCATCGCGCGTCTTATCCGTCGCCTGCCGCTGTTCCTCACCGGCTTTACCAAGGACAATGAGTCTCGCATCCCGTTCTTGAACGGCGGCGCGGAGCTCGTCACGGTCCCTGCGGCTGGTTGCAAGGTTTTCTGCCAATGTTGCAGCCTGTTGCTTGGCCTCGTCTTGCAGGTAGGTATCGCGTCGCTCGAGTCTGGAAATGGTACGACGTGCATCCAATAGCTCATCCTCGAGTTGAGTGATACGCGAGTTCATCAGGCGATCCATGTCGTCTGGGTGTTAATAAGAGATGGGATAGACCAAGATGAGGGGAATGTTTGGACTGAATGTCGATGCACGCGCATGTTACACGTTACACGCTGAAGTCGAAGTCTGTCGAACGTTGCGAATGCGATGAAAACCAGACTCCTTCCCACGCTCGTTCTCGCACGTAGAGGCACCGGCCCGCAACCCCCGACTAACAACACCTCTACGGCAGTCTAGAAGAGCGACTGGCACTTTTCGTCCTGACAGTCGCTCTTCGAGCCGTAGAGGTGTTGTTAGTCGGGGGTTGCGGGCCGGTGCCTCTACGTGCGAGAACGAGCGTGGGAAGGAGTTTGGATGAAAACTTGAAGTGGTGGATGCCGACGTGCAGCACATGCCAACCGTCGCGCGCGTGGACAGGCGTGGATAGGACCTGCATTGTCAGTCGACAGGATCCTGAGGTACGAAGGTTGACTTGTTTGACTACTCTGCCTCTGGGAGACTACCTGCATTGTGCGATGCCACTGACTGCCACGGTGACAGTTTACTAAAGTTGAGTAACCTGCGTGTCGCCTGCATGGACAATATTGCATTGCAACCAAGACATAGTGCTGGTACATAGCATGCCCATGAACATGTCATTTTTTTAGTACAGCAATCCCTTCCCAGAGGAAATCCACGCTAGAGGAAAAGGGAGGAGCGGAGTCACTGGGTGATTTATACCCGATGGCGACCGTGACGCTGCCATTCCTCAAAAATGCGTGCTCAAATCATCCTGGAACTCGACGTCGTACGAAATCGGGCGAAGGAGTAGCACCAAGACAGGCTAAAGGAAATAGATCAACGTGGTCCGAAAGGAGACGATATCGAGAAGATCGGGATGCAATCATGCCACGTACCTCTTCGCCGAGTTCGAGCGCTTCCAACACCTCGTCCTCGACAGTCCGGTAAGACCTCCGGACAGCATCTACCTTGGTTTGTCTCCGCTGCCTGATACGGCCCAGCATCCCCTGTGAGTCGGTACGGTGCGGGACGAAAAGGTATTTAGCACCTTCCATACGGACCTAGCATCGACCATGTGAGTATACCACCGTCTTGCCATCTGAGGTAAGACTCACCTCGTCAGGGAGAGCGAGAAACTCTGCTGGCGACAACCTACCCAGGGTTGTCTCGTAGTTCCCATAATAGCGATATAATGGCTGGCGTTTATCGCGCACAAAGAGGCTCAACGGAGCTTTGTCTAAGTTTCCCCTGAAAAATCCGAATACGACTCCAGGCTCTCCGGGCGTCAAGGGTATGCATGGAAACGACGACCGTTTAACAGAAGCGACACGACGAGGCGATCCACGAGGGACATTTTTGTCTGCTTCGATTTTGCCCGTAAAGGATGGCGCATTGCATCCGTATCGGTTCGAAAGGAAGCTAGCGCTGACGGCGACAGGAAAGTGAAGCCATCGCGCGTCGATGTCGGTGTATCGGACTGAGGAAAAGGTAGATATGCGGGCGAAAAGAGATGGAGGGATGTCGTTTCGCGGAACGGGTGGGCGAGACACAAACGAACCTGGGAGGACATTTGGACGGTTTGCGACGTCGTTTTCAACTCGACGACGTTTGGATGGAACCTCGAGGATCTCCTGCGCGCATGCATTGCGACAGTGTTAGTGCAGTGAATGGAGGACAGTGGCTGCTGGGTGCACCTCTCTTGTCGAGCTGACTGTCGGCTCCTCGTCCGAAATTCTGACGGACACCCTACGTTCAAAGCTAGCCGCGGACGCCTGCAGAGAATAGATCGGTAAAGCATCAGAGTTGTCAGCTGTTGTCAGTAGCAGATCGTCTCCGACGATGTCTTGACTCACTTGTCCCTGAACCAGAGCTCGCATCTCTTCGTCATGCGCGCGCTGCACCTCCCTCTTTGCCTCCTCATATTCATGTACTTTTGCATTCAGAGCGGTCACCCGCTCTTCAGCAGCCGCACGTCCAGCCTCCGCCAGTCTTCGCATCTCTTCGTGCCTCTCGACAGCACCAATATGGTCCTGCCTCTGCCGTTCCACCACGCGCCTCAGCTCTTCCGCTTCGGCTTCTCGGGCTTCAAGTGCGACGCGGAGACGCTCGCACTCTTGAGTGCTCGCGAGGAGAGCAGCTGCCTGCTTCTCCCTTTGCCTCCGAGCCTCATCCCGAATTTGGCCTATCCTAACCTCGAGCTTGTCCGTGATGCGTCGGACATCGCGTAAATCGTCCTCGATCTGAAGGTTCTGTGCGTCATTGAACATGCTGTCCATAACTCATTCACGGCCAGAAGTATGGTCCGAGAGCTTCAGATGGTGGAGAGGTGATAAGGGATTGGTAGAGGTCCGTGAGATTTTTCGAGGGCAAAGAGGTTCTGAGCCTCGAGGATAATCGAAGCATCAGCTGACACTTCTGTGCATAGGCTGCGCAATGGCTCGAGCTCTCGGCCAACATCAGGACGTCTCATTCTCTGCAGGATCTCCACCGGTTTCAATATCTTAGCATCCTGATCCATCTCTCTAGAACGCTACCAGTGGTACCACCGTTTCCACTGATAAAACACTCATAACACGCGTTTACTCGAAGGTGCCACCGCCAGCCAACCGCAGTACAAATCGCTCGCGTTACATCTTTTGTTGAACTTTTGTCGCTGTCGGGTCGTCTCTCTTTCATTGTTAACATCAACCATCATGTCCGACTCCTCCCGCGAAGTTTACATCCTCGCCTACAACGCCGGTGCGGGATTCGCCATGCACTGGGCACTCTTCATCCCACACCTCAGCGGTTCGCGTCCCGGAGGCAAGTTGATCGAGGCGAACGGCAACCCATTCGCCGGCTTTGAGCTCGGGATCGACAGGCATTACGACCCTGCAGAGGAGCGGCGCAGCCACGCGCGCTTTCTCCTCGCCCGCGTCCAAGGCCACACCGTAGCTGACGCCGATGAAAGTGCCCCGACCTCTGTCCCTGTCGACGAGTTCGAGCGGATCGCGCTCGCCACGCCAGCTCCAAGCCGCAGTCTGCGATCTGCTGGTCAAGGTGCTGCGAAGGTAAGCTATGACGCACAGGTGCCATTGTTCGACGGCGTTCCTTACAATCCGTTCCGGCATGCAGCCTACTAGGATCACCGTGGAGAACTGCCAGTCGTGGCTGTTCCGATACGTGCAGGCGCTCGTCGATACCAAGGTAATGGGACAGGATGCGCTGGAGAGGTTGGCGGCCGTGCCGAAGTAGTGTCAGTGGTCAAAGTGGGCGTGATGGCACGGTCGAGGTTGACATGGACTTTTGGCATGTGTCAGACACTGATCCTGGCCACGCAGCAGACTAGTGAAAATGCTATCAATACTTACTCTAAAGGTATCCAATACTGTACACAGTCCGAGGTGGCTAACGGTACACGCACCTCCAAAAGCAATAATCCAGAAGTAGATGGTAGAAGGTAGATATAGAGCAGAGATACAGAGGGTGGACACATAGCCATAGCGATAAAAGTACAGTGCGATGCGGAGATGGATAGGATTATGCGGACGGTGGCGACGTGCCGTCCGGCGGCATCTCAATGAGATCTGCAAAAGAAAGACGGTGTTAGTACCGTGGGTTAGACAGGCATGGAGAGCAAATATACCAATGGGCGAGGTATAACTTGTGACCTAGAGAAACGTCAGATACTGTCGCAACAAAGAATGCGTCTGTACGTACATAGGGATGCAGTGTTGACGCCGACGCGAGCCGCATATGCGATCTCGGCGCAACGCTGATAGACACCGGCCGCGACGTGCTGCCGTGCGTGGCCATCTCTCTCCGCGTCATTCGATGTTCCCGCACAAGCGCCTGTGCGGGGCTGTACGCGTCATCCTGTTTGCGCGCGCGCTCCAGCTCGACGGGTATGTGGTGGTATCCAGGCACAGGCTCTTCCGACGGAGAGTACTCCATCTCGGATGAGCCAGCGCTCATTGGTCGCGCGGGGGTCGGCGGATGAGAGGGTATGTAGAACGCTGGGGAGTGCGTCGATGGAGGTCGCCCTGGTGATTTTGGGGAGGTCGGGTGCGCGTGTAGTGGGCCCGAGTCAGTCATGGTCGACGCCGCTTTATGGCGGTAGCCGGCCTCTTTCGTTACGGAACGAGGGAAGAAGATCTGCGGCGCAGTGAGAAAACACGCGACGAAAGGAGGTGGATACGTACCATGAGAGTGATGGAGGAGGAGATGAATTGGCCGATGGCGGATATCATGAGCAGGAAGTCTGCACGCGCGATAAGCTTCGAAAACGAAAAGGGTCAGCGTTCTTACCTGACCAAAACCTTCAATGGACGGCAGGTCAGTCAAATATCGCGAGCGAATGGGAAGGTACTTACTGCGAACGGTCAATAGGGTGGTTCCCCCGGATGCCGTCGGCAGCCAGGATCAGAAGAGGCAAAGAAGCGGCGAATCTGAAGATCATGCGAACGAGCTGTTCGCTGGGTCAATAAACATCGAATGAGCATCGGAACTCGGGCTCACATTGAGTTCATAAAAGGTCGACAGTCGCACTACGACCTCGGGGTCCGCCCCTTCCGCCTTCACGTGCCGTAGAAAGGCGGGAAAGCGGAAGAGGACATACAAGAATAGGACGTTCGTAACGGTGGAACTAAGAGAGCCTACGAGGAATATCCAGGCATCAATCTACACACATATTGTCAGCTTAGCGACGTGGGATATGACAGAGCGACGCACAGTGTCCATGTTATGCCTCGCAACCAACGTAGTTAACGGCATGCCGAGAATAGTACACACACAGCCTATTTCTGGTCACCCTCTGCGACGACGACAGAGAGTTATACACGTACTGCAGTACCATAGTCTGTACTCCCAGCTGCTGAACCACTCTCGCTTCTCGGGGCCCTGGTCGAGGAGAAAGAGCCAGAACGTAAGCTCTAGGCCACAATCAGCGCGAGCCCACATCAATCTGCACTAGCGCTCACCTTCAAAGTGCGTTACTCTGATGAAGCGTATTAGTTTCAAGACGATCCAGTATAAGAGGTTGTGCGCACTGTTCTGAAGCCCATGCTACGCTGAAGACAAAATAAAGACCAAGAAGGACATGTCGATGCCCTTTCTGCCAGAGGTCCACAGGCTTGGGTATGATGATCTCGGCGTCGCGCATGGATATGAAGCCTACGAAGTTCGGTGACTGGGTATTCTGCGGGTTGTGAATCGAGAACTCACCTTCCTGGAACTTGAGTATGGTGATTCCGACACCAAACACTACCAGTAATGGCACGCTGAGGAAGTAGGAGTACTGCGCATACCGAAGGTGAATCCGATAGTCGACGGGAGATAGGTAGGTAACGCACTGTCATGACACGCTTGAACGCGCCTGGTTGACGGCCAGCATTCCATAGAAGACATTGGAACTTGTCATAGCTCCAGAGATGGTAGACGAAGAACGCAAGAAACTGATAGTCGGGTCGATCGACGCGTGCAGGGAAGATCAACTGTGGGAACATACCAGAGATGCGAGGATCGCCCACGAGAGGAAAGCGGTGGGAGAACCGGTGCTCATGAAAGCGAAGGTGCGTTTGGACAGCCAGGTCTGCGAAAAAAGGAGAGACACGAGAGGAGAAGGAGTGAAGAAGGATGCGGAAAAGATGCAACTTGTGGGCAGTTGTGGGCGGCAATATTATTCGTTTCCCCTCCCACGGTTGCTCTCTTTTATTCTCCATCATCTTCCCAAATCTTCCCGATCGTAACCTCAGTCCCCTGCCTTTCTACAGCACGGTATCACCCGTGTGCATTGCACTCGATCGTTGTAATGCCCTCGTAGCAACTCCGATGTTCGCCCTTGCCTGGACGCCGGCCCTGGAGGAATCCCCTCTAAACCAGTTACAGATCAAGATTTCGCGGATCTTACGGGGAAGGTAGGTTCAATCGTCATGAGATGCTGCGAGTTGTTGGGTTCCTCGAACTTGATTTTTACAATCGTGATTCGTGAGTGCATTCTCGACATTCGTCCCACGACCCGTTGGCCACTCCTTGTCACATCCTGTCTCAAGCTCGCAGTCGATCTGCATTCTTCCTCCGGCGAGCAAGATCGTTTGCTCGCGTGGCAGTGCCTTGTCGCCGTCGTCTCGAGCTAAAAGGCGGAAGGAGCTTGCAGCCTTGGGGACCACTCCTGATGAAACAGGAGCACCGCCACGGTTGATAGGCTTCACCTCGCCCTGCAGATCCTGCCATACTGGCTGGAGGAAGTACTTTTTGATTTCCAGTCATCTCACACAAGCCTCATCGAATTGCTCCCCATCTACCGTAGGCGAAAACCGACCTGTCCATTGACGTCTTTCCGCGAAATCCTTGGGCGAGCAGACGAAGAACCACGGGTCACGTGACAGGTGCGTAACCTCCGAGACACGCGACTGAGTTGAGTTGTCCCGCTCGAGTCGCTCTCCGATGTCGACCATCGGACCTGGTTTCCTAGTGGACACTCCCGCCTACCTCCGCATACACTCCGCATACTGACCGGTATCCTTCTCAAACGGTCTCAACTCGTTCGGAACGGATGTTCCATACGAGTTCCTCCCCTACCGGCGCCGAGTCATATTGATCCAATGTTCACCGGTCGTTTTCTTGCTAGCGAGACAACCGGGCTCGGAGGCATATTCCCCGGGGGAGTGATATTCGCCGAGCGTGCTCGCAGCCGAAGTTGAGTACCCGTATCTTATTTGCAGAGATGGTGCCATGGTTCCAATGATACCTGACGCCGGCCTTCTATCGCTGGGAATTATAGATGATATGCTTTACCCTTTTTCCTAGTAGACAATATAATCGTCCTCGCGACGACTTTTTACAAGAGCCGCCGCCGAACGTACACGGGTTTTGCACGGGTCAGATCCCTCTGGCTTCACGGACATTCTCTGCACACAATGTCGAACGATTCACAGCAGTTTTTCGGCTCTCCACAGGCTCTTCAAGACTCTCCACCGGCAACTCTGGTTTGCTCCACGCCGCGGCATGGCATGTGGACCACCATCGGCACGGCAACCCAATGACCTTGGCGGCGTCTTTGCCATTTGTCTCAGGTCTGCGACGACAAGTCACCTGCGACAGTCCTGCGTGCTTGATCCCGTCGACCGGGACCTGGGTTCGACTAGGCAGACGGAGGCATGCGGCAACACCGTTGGTCCATAAGGTCGTGACAGGCGGTTCACATAGGAGTGGGTGAGGCAAGGTGAGGTTTATGAATGCGGCGCCATACACGGCCATATTTTTCACTGTCCACTCAAGTTGTCATCATACATCGAGTGTCCTCATTTGAAGGAATCTACGCAGCGAGTTCCCATCGTGCTTGTAAGCACCATATTGGACCTGGCTAACGAGCGAGAGGTGGAACACTCCTCGCTCATGGAACTTGGCGCTATCATGCTATATACTTCAAAATTGCCGGGCGAATGCTGGCCTGTAGAAGGTGACACCGTCGTCTACGTTCTGGGCGGTCGGAATAGGTGACCTTATCCCTCTGAGACTCAAGGGGGGTGCATGTACGCACGGTTCTCTGGTAACCTAATGAGAGTAAGCGCCTTTCAGACCTGTCGCCTACAGTATTATAAGTCACGCGAGGTGAGTGACCCTAACATCCTCTCGTTATGAATGGATGTGCAAGTGGCAATGGATCAGAGATTGCGTTGAATAACAAAAGATACGACGAGAACAGTTAGCAAAGATGATACAAGGACGACAAAGATAGCGACGCGTAAGGCTCAAGAGCGATCGAACAATGGGTGACAAGAGGCCAAGGGATCTTCTCAAAGAAAACAGTCATCGGCTACAGGCCACGTCTCGCTGAGAAAATACGACTGAGCATCTTGAGGGTAGAAAAGAAGGAAGGGATACGAACCCCATCACATCCGAATCACTGTCCCACCACCACTTCGCCTCTTCCTCGGTCCTGAGTTCCTGCCTAAGGATGGCAAACACTTTCTTCTCCCGTGCCTGCGAAGACATCGTGGTGAACATCGAGAAGTTGGAATAGAGCGAGGCGACATGTTTGCGTCCTGTCGCGACGGGATTGACATGTTCAAGGATCATCCCGCACTTGGCCTGGAGAAAGAGGATGACGCGGAAGAGTGCATAGATTTGAGCGTTACGCTTCGTTTCGTCCATGAGATGATTGCGTCGCGCACAGTCGAGCATCTGGTCCTCCGTAAAGGCAATGCCCCACCGGAGAAGAGGTTTGGTCTCGCCTGGTATGTCGCCAACGACTGGTGTGTAGATGTCAGGGAGGATGCGGTAGGGGGGTCGAGACTTCACGTAATCCTCGTACTTCTGCATGAAAAGTGAAATCGGTAGGAGGGGAGGGAGTGATATTGCAACGCACTCTACGCTGGATAGCTTCTGCACGGGCGGTGAGCTTATAGCCCCAGAATGGGTCAAGGATATATCGGCCATGCTTGTCGCGCTCGTACTCCATGGGGTCGACAGAGTCCGTCGTAACGTCCCCATGGAGCTGAGAGGATGACGGTGGAGTGGTCGGTCGTGCCACTGTCGAACGTTGAATATTGGGCTGAGCACACATTGAGGACTGACTTGATCGTGAGTACTTGTGACGGCAGGGCCGGGCAGCCTCTCGGCCCTCTCTCAAGGACTTGCCGCAATCCGTGTCCTATCGTTTACTTACTTATCGGAAACACATTGTCTGTGCGCCTTCACTTTCGGCTTCATGGCAACATCCTTTGAACTCCAGCGCGTCGGATTGTCTCGGTGAGTCGGTAAGTATCTTTTGTCTGCTTAAACGGGATCACCGCCGCCATCGATCGCCTTCAGAAGCGAAGGGATAGGCCAATAGACAATGGAAGACAATGGACACGCGACTTTGGCGTGTGCATCACAGGTAAGAGCTTCAGATAAATCCGGCGACGGCTGGAATATCTCCCAAATCTCTGTTGCAAGTCTTCGGTTCTCATTAACCCGTTCAACAGAGCCCTCACTGGCAATTCAACTATGTCTCTACATGCGGTCGATTCTTCTCCACTCACTTCACTTGAATCTTCGTCGTCCGCTTCGGGTGACGATGAGACCTCTCTGAAATCTTCGGCGAGTAACGACGGGAAGCCTCCACAGAGCAGCAATAGGACACGTTCCTCATCGGATGACCACGGTCTTCCCTTTGAGGTCAATCCAACCTCTTTGCTCTTGTACGAGGGTCAGGTGAGTTCCGTCGTTCAAGAGTCTTATTCGACTCGGATGGATCTGATGGAGAATTGTGTTTTCTGTAGAGAATCTCGGTTGACTACTCCCGCTTCCAGAACACTCTGACCAGACTCCTCTTTCGAGCCCATAAACTCCACACCCTCGAGTGGCACACCTATGCTTTCATCGGCTATATCCTCGAGCACCATTGCTTGACTGCATACGACGAATTGGATCCTGTTGCCAGCTACTCTGTGAACTCACAGCCGGGTTTCAGAGCTCTCGGCCGGAAGGGATGTCCGGATTTTGCTACGATTAAAGACCAAGCGGTGAACGGCGAACCAACGCATACCCCCGGCCTCATATGGGAGGCAAAGCGTCTCAACGCCAAGTCTTGGGCCGATGAACAAATAAAACCGCTGCTACATCGACAATTCCTCTCTGACTATCCCCAGCTGCATCGATATGCATTGACGATCTTGCGACAATATCCAGATATCCCTTATATCCGCATCGCCTATTCTATCGGGATCTACTTCGTCTCCCTCAAATTTTCCATGCCTGTCTTCGACAACGAATCTGCGATCCCCGATGCCGACAGAATTGAATTTTTCCACGACCTTCTTCCAAAACGCTCGCCGCCATCTTCCCGAGATGACGCTGTCGCAGCGTCCTCCCCTCTATTGTCTGCACATCGTTCACCGACAATTTGAAGCGAGTGCCTTGCGTGTATTCTAAGCGTACTATTAGTAAAGACATTCATGGAAATGCTTTCCTGTTTGTCTAGCCGGAACGTTAACGCGTTCAACAACTAGCACGTACCACGTCGTTCACACCAAGATTTTCAGTATCATGTAGCCCTGTGGCAAGAAACACGGTGGTCCCCAGCATATACGTCCCATATATTAGATAAAATAACACGATTTTGTAACCCGTACACTCCTACCCATGGATCGTCAAGCCATTTCCTCTGCGGCGCTTGCATACGTCTCCGTCGCGTTTAGAGAGCGCTCGTACCGCCTCCGTGCCTCATGGAGAGTCATTGATGATGCCGCAAGCCCAAGGAGGAGAAATAGGTCGTCGTAGTGGAGCGCCTCGGTTTGAAAGATCGCCTGCATGAACGGCACGTACACGAGCGCCAGCTGCGAGAAGAACGACACCGACACCGTTGCTATCAGCATGCGGTTCTGGGTGATTCCGCACCCCAGTCCGCGGTTTTGAATTGCAGAGACGAGGTCCAGGAAGACGAAGCACGTGAAAGTCTGAGGGTATGATGAGCCAGCAGTGGGCGAAGAGATCTCTGCAGACGCACCATGGTTTGTTCGCGTCGCGACATGTGGTCGTCGGAGAGCGCGAAATAGTATACAAACAGGGTGCCAATGACGATCACGGAGGCTGAGAAGAGAACGCGGTAGAGGATGCGTTGGCTGATGATCGGTTCGTCCTTTTTGCGAGGTGGTTTGCGCATTACTGCACGGTCTACTGGATCTACTCCTAATGATTGACTTGGAGGGCCTGCCAATGGTTAAGTCAATGGAAAGAAGGGTGATATCCGTGACGGCAATGGCTTACCGTCCATGAGGATGTTGATGAACAAGATCTGCATGGCATTAAGGGGGTTACTAAGCCCGAACATTGTGCTCAAAGTGATGAGCGTCAATGCGGCTGCAGCCGTACTGAGCTGGAATGAGAGGAAGTTTTGGATGTTGTGGAAAATCGATTTCCCTATCGAACGACATTCGAAGTTAGTTCACATGGCCTGGAGCTCGATAACGGCAGAACGTGCCTTCCTCGACGGCGGGTAAAATGGTACTGAAGTTGTCATCGACGAGGATAACATCAGCAGCTTCTTTTGCAACATCTGTACCACTCTTGCCCATTGACACACCGATGTCTGCCATCTTAAGAGCCGGAGCATCATTCACTACATGAAAGTAAGAATGATCAATGAAGGTAACATTTGAAGGCGAAGGAACACACCTCCGTCGCCGGTCATGGCCACTACCGCCCCCCGGGATTGATACGCCTCTACGATAGCCATCTTGTGCTTCGGACTCGTGCGCGCGAACACGCTGACTGATCCCACCCTCTCCCTCAACTGCGCCTTGCTCATCTGATCGATGTCATGGCCCGTCAAGCAGAATCCGCCACCGGCTTGTACGCCTCGTGGCACACGTAGTCCAAGATCCCGCGCAATGGACAAAGCAGTCTGCTCCGCGTCTCCGGTGATCATGACGACTTGCACACCGCCGCTATGGAGCAGAGCGATGGCGTCGGCCACACCTTTGCGCGGAGGGTCAAGCATCGCAGCGAACCCGACGAAGACAAGGTTGGCTTTCTCCTTGTCCTTGCTGGGTGACGGGGCGCGTGACGGAGCACGGGAAGTCGCTGTGCTGCTCGATTCGACAGCTCCGAAGCTGTAGGCCATCGCGATCACACGCAGACCGCGAGCTGCAGTTGACTGGGCATGTGTCATGATGACATTGCGCATGTTGCCGTCAAGGCCCGGTGTCGACTCCTCCGAGACATGGTAGAATTTGCAGCGTGGGAGGATGGAATCGATAGAGCCCTTGATGTAGTACATTTCGCGACTAATGCCATTTACCTGTGATAGGTTCGAGAAAGATGCTGTAGCAGACGCATGGGTGCCGTGAGTACCGCTGACGGCCATGCTCTTCTGTTCAGAATTGAATGGACGCTCGGACAATCGTGTGAAGGCCTGCGCATGGTTAGACATGTCTTCGTAAAGTTATGTCCAAGTAAACTCACTGAACGCGGATCAGCAATATCAAAGACAGACAGGATATTGAGTAGAGCAACATCAGTCGACTGCCCGACATAGATGCCTTCCTCATTTCGTGTGTGCGAAGCATTGTTACACAGGGCGCCGATCTCAAGCATCTTCCGTAATGCGGGTGCAATGCTCGATGGAACGACGGGAGCAGATGGGTCGATGTGTACGAACTCATCCACCGAATACAGCTCCGTCACGGTTTGTTCGTTCTTGGTTAGTGTGCCTGAAGAGAAGTCAGCCTCTGCATAGGATCGACGCACGCGACTCGCACCTGTTTTGTCCGAGCAGATGACCGAGACAGAGCCCAGAGCCTCAACAGAATGGAGTTTCTTCACGATCGCTTTGCGTTTCGACATCCGCAACACACCCAGTGCCAATGTGACAGTGGTGACGATGGGTAGCCCTTCCGGTATAGCGGCAACGGCGAGAGACACTATACTTGAGCAAAGTTCCGATGAGCTCGGCCTTTCACTGGGATGCCCCAGGGCGTACCTCCGATTGTGAACATCTCGAGCCACGACCGATGTTGAAGAACACCAATGAGACAGATGACGCCGATGACTCCAAAAGATATGATGGACAGTTTCTTCGCGAGCTCGTCCATGTTGCGCTGCAATGGCGTCCGGCGCTCCTCCACATCCTGCATCATGGCAAATATCACGCCGAATTCAGTCTGAGTACCGATCGCGATGACGACGCCCGACCCTCTGCCTGCTCTTATATGAGTTCGTTACGAACAAGAGTGATCAACTCCGCGTACCATTCCGTACAAGAGTACCCATGTATGCGATACATGTCCGGTCTGCCATGGCCACCATGGGCCCATGGGCCTGGCATGCGTCGGTATTCTTGCTCCGAGCAGTAGTTTCTCCGGTCAGACTGCTCTCGTCAATCTCGAGGTCAACGGCGGATATCAGCCGTACGTCAGCGGGCACACGGTCACCGGTGGAGAACGTCACGATGTCACCCGGGACAACTTCATTTGCGAGGACGTGGACTGGAGTGCCATCTCGGATGATATGGCAGTGGTGTGGAACGAGCTTGTTAAGGGCTTCCAGGCTCTTTTCTGACCTGCGCTCCTGGATGAATCCCACTGAGACGGCGATCAGAGACAGACAGGGAGGGATAAAATAGAGACACACCAGTTAGAACAATGAGGATGGCCACGGTAATACTGACTGCGTCGTCGATGTTACCCATGACGGCGCTGACCACGGCACTCCCGCACAACAGCAAGATCAACGGGCTTTCATAGATCGTCTTTGCAAACTTGAGCCAGAGCGGCTCCGGAGATGAAACAGTGAACTCGTTGTAGCCATGACTCTGCCGCAAGGATGGTATAACCGCAGAAGACAAGCCCTCACTTGCAGAGGTGTGAAAGTACGCCAGAGATTCCTGCAGGTCATGTTAGACAAGGCTAGCTCCAGACGCCACAAAAACGCACCTGGACACTGGTCAAGGCGAATCGTGCAGACGGTGTCTCCTGCTGCTCCTCCGGCTTTGGGACTGGTGCGTACCCATTCTCCAAAGTGTCCTCTCTCCCTTGCGCGCCTTTAACCAGACTCACGAGCCTATCCCAAATCCCACTTGGGCCTTCTTCAGCGACCGCAGAACGCAAAGAATCGAAGGCGGGAAAGCCTGCCGAGTGCGGGGTTAGCCCTAAGCCATCGGGGTGGTGCCTCCGAAGCGTTGTGCTGTACGCAAAGTGCGACTGTGCATCCGGAGAGGCCTGGGGCTCCTGCTCATCACCAACGAACTTGGAGAAGTACGCTGAGGCCGGCGGTGATGGGCTGCGGGGTTGCTGCTGAGGTCGACGCGAGAATGTCGAGGAGCTCGCTCCGAAGGTAGTATCGGGATAGACTGTTATGTCTCTGGCGGGCCTGCGCTCGTAACCTGGCATGGCAAATCACTGCTCGCAGAGCGTATTCAAAGGCCCCAGCAACGAAAGCGTTGTAAGCGTGAAGAGCGTCGCGGACGTGGCGGAAAGGGAGTGACTTGGGAGTGACGATGTTGCCCGCTGGCGCTGCTAAATACAAATGCGGTGCCACCGCGTCAAGACTCGAAATCCATCTTTTGCATCACAGCTTGAAATTTAGCGGCATCAAGCAGGGTACGCTTGGCCTTCGGATGCACAATATCCGTTACAATTCTCTTCAGAAGTATGTGTACATGTACAGGATCCAACGCAATAATCCCAACGGTCAGTACATCTTGACAAGACGACGTACATATAGATATGGAGGTCTATATCACAACAATGGTATCAAAATCCGACGGAAAATGGAAGATGTAAGTAATGCAAGGAGAGATGGAGGATGTTAGATGAGTAAAATGAGGTAGATGAGAGAAAAAATGCAAAAGAGAGGAATGCTAGTCCACGGGATACAAGAAGCTCGCCAATACCCATCCTAGATCACCTCGCTCGTCCCGTGCGAGCAATAAGCAATCATCCCCGTCATCAACATACAACGGCAGATCTTGGTGCCGTGATGGATGGCCCGCCTCCTTCAGAATCGCAAACACATCCCCTAGGAATAATTGGAAGAACGGAAGGCCATAGTACGACACGCCCTCTGGCGGGTCACATGCGTGGATCACCCGACACGAGTACAGCGCTGGCGCATGAAGCCACTTGGAGCTCACTGTCAGTCGCACCGGCGGTGGAACCGGTGCGTACGAACTGCTCGAGAACGACGCAGAATGCGGCGAGACGGGCGGTCGCGTTTTCTGCGAAGTCGAATTGCGCGAGGACGACCGTCGAGAGATTGATGGCCTAAGGTTGTCCATCGTGTCCAGGAAGTTGCTCTTCAGACTGCTCTTGCGGTCAGAGCGGCCACGATCGTCGGTCAGAGAAGGATCCTGGACAGGTGACTGCACGAAGACGGATTGCGAGGACGCCTTGCGCAGCGGGACTGGCATGCTTTGTCGGCGGGGCGCATGTTGGGCTGGCGGCACGCGCGATGACGGGGGTAAAATGTCCTCGAGTATTCCGCGCCCGCCGTTCGTGGATGACTTGCCAGACTTCGCCGACCGGATGCTCTCCTGCGAGGGTTGTCTGCCGAGCTTCCGCCGAGATGAGCTAGCGGTCGAGCTGCGGCCGCGCGACGCCGATGATGAGTCCATGAACGAGGCGGACGTGGACGCGCTTGCTGGCTCCAGCGCGCTGAACATGGATGTCACAGCAAGCGTCCGGATGGTGGTCGGGGTTGTGGTCGCGCGGGCCTTCAGCTGGATCTTCTCGGGGTGTACAATATTCAGCGCGAGCATATCTCGCTCTACCTCTGCCCAGCGATGCTTCCACACGCGTTCCGTCTCCTCTGAACCTGCGTTCATCTCGCCCTCTACCCGTAAGGCATCCCATAGTTCACTCCAGCGCTCGCGTACGTCCTTCCAGAACTGTGCTTGCCACTTCGAAACTTGTTGGATGGAGAACGATATACCCCGGCGCAATAGGGAGATGTAACGCGGCAGCTCTTCATGAAGCTGGGAGCGAAGTGCGACATACGACCGCGACGCATCGAGGAGTGCAGGAGATGGTCGGCCCTTCGAGATATTGTGATTGAGCAGAGCATGGTGATGAGGTTCGAGGGCGTGCATGGCATCCAGCAGACATATAGGCGTGTTGCTAGAGTCGACAAGTGACCGCAGTTGAGGAAGAAGTTGCTCTTGGATTAGACCCTGCAGATCGGCGCACAACTCCATCAGCTGCGGGTCTACAACGAGCTTGAACGCGTCGAACGCCTCTGAGTTGGATTCCGGACTGAGACCAATCACCCTCCCGAATGAGAGTGCCCAGTCCCGCAAGCCGATGGTCAGCACCTGGATAGCCTTGGCCCAGTCGAGGGTATCCTTCGCGAAGTTCGTCACGAATGCCGAAGAGTCCCTCAGCTGCCGCTCCATCTGTTCGACCTGCTCGGCCTCCTCGTTCTCTGTCTTGGATATGGCGGCCTTGGAACCCTTGATCTTCCCAAGGCCCACCGTTGCCAAGCTCAAGCCTTTCTTCTTCAATACGTCGTTTGGCTTTCCGATTGAAAGTACCTCTTTCACAACCTCCCGCCGCCGTTGGCCCTCGTTTACGGCATGGGAGACGACCTCCATCATGACCTTCGCCTTGCGCAAGTTCTCCTTATCGCCATGGCTGTCCGGCGTGTCGTCAATGATAGCATTGAGAAGTAACGAGTACTTGAGGAGGCGTTGCACGGGTTTGATGAGGAGTGACGGCAGGTCCCATGCGTGGGTCAATGAGGCAGCGAGCGTGCGTGTGTATGCCAAATATGCCGTCAGAGCGGCGGTTTGCGGTAACTTGTTTAGATGCTCGACGGCGACAGGGTGGTGTGTGATGTACGCCTTGTACGGCGGCTCCATAAGAGGTATCTGTGACAACGATAAGAAACGACAAGAAACGCCCAGTTCGGCAAAACACGCACCATCTCGATGAAAACGGCGCCGACATGATCCTCCCCTTGTCCACCCTCAAGCACAGAGCCTAGAGCCTCCTCCAGCCGCTCCGAGAACGTATCCGAAAAAAGCGCGAGGTCAGCAATGTTGCTGAAGATTATCCGCGTGTCCTCTCGTGACATGGGTACGCCGAGACTGGAGGCTGTGGAGGAATCGGAGGCAGTGGAGAGGGTGCGGCCGGATGACGAAGACGACTGTGGAGGTGTCATTGGAAAGGGGGCTTGTTGGCCTGAAACGGATGAACGTCGGATACAAAGGGCACATCATGATAAATGGAACATACCGAGAGCCAGGGGAATGTGGACGTCGCGAATAAGCGCGAGATCGGAAGCGTACGCTCGCTCGGACGAGAGCAGCTCGTGCAAAGCATGAGTGCGCTTTGAGATACCTGAAGACGATTTCGAAAAAGTTGTCTTGGTCGACGCAGGGGTCTCCAGAGGCTCCTCGATACAAAGGGCGTCCACGAGAACGTTTGGCGGAACGGGAAGTGGCTTGTCTGGTGATGGTGTACGTGACGGTACGGGGGATATCGACTTTGGCGGGTCGACGACGAAAGGCGCACCGCTAAGCGAGTCTACCAGCGTGGAGAAAGAGCCGAAACTCCTGCCGCTGAGCATGGGGAGAGGCATGTCTGGCGAGGACTCGACGACTGCGACAGGACGAGCAGAGGGGCGGAGTGGCGAGCGTGAAGGTATTGGAGGTGAACTCGAAGGGGTGGTACTTTCATAAGAAAGTGAAAGAGGAAGAATCACGCCCACGCGGCGCGAACGAGGCTCATTATTGCCCGGGCTTGACGGCGGCTCGACCTCCTCGGGAAGCGACTCCATCCCGGTCGGCTTGTTTCACCTGGCCCGCGAGCTCGAGTGATACCGAGCCACTGCACAGTGCGCGATGCCTGTCGACAAGCTGTATCAGCATTGCGAAACGATCTGATTTTTCAAAAAACGCACCGTAATCGGCTCCCTGCTAATCTCCTGACACGCGAAAGCCTCAAGGCCGACCGTTGCAGCAACAAGCTTCTCTGTCGACAGTCACCTCGCCAGGAATCACTCTGGCCGCTCAAAACCAAGTCGAAAGTCGTTTCAGAGATCAAGAAGGGGCGATATCCGTCCGTGAAGGACGACGTTGCCAGCAGACGTGGTGGGCTGAAGCAAGGTAAGTCACTCGTATGCGTGTCACTTGACTTTAGGAGGCTTACGTTTTCGGTATTTTCTCTCTTTCCACTTGCTTCACGTCTTCTCCTTGTCTCCTCTTGTCTCCTCCGTCGCTTGATATTGTCGCTCAACGGGCGTGTGAATCGGATTCTCGTCGCGTTGATGTGTTCGTTGCGAAGGAGTGATGAAGAGATGTACGATGTAGACGTGGGTGGGTGCTGTCCGATGCTGAACTGAAAGCTTTCAATAGAACAGCATCGCGGCTATGAAGACAACACAGTGGACGAAGGGTAAGCAGTGTCTTTGACGATGTCGAGGGTGAGATGTTACCGCAGATAAGCACGCATATGGTCGTTACTACGCTGCCGCAGCTGGGAGCATGCTCTCCCGTGCCGCATGCTCAGATGGCTCATCACGCGAGGCCTTGGGTTCTGACCTTGTGCTACGGTGTCACTGCGGGAAAACTCATTGTAGAGTAGGGCGTAGTAAACTGACGAGGAGCAGGTGAGTGTTTCCCGATTCCTGCTCACTCGCTCAGTGGCCGCTAGACGTCTTGGCGATGGCCCCAGAGCGTTGCTCCTCTGAATTCATCACAGACCAGGTGCGCCGCCATGTTCGCGATGTCACTCGATGATGTTGAGCAATCATCAATTCACGGGGTGCCTGACAGATTCGGTCAGTGGAGATCGCAACTTACTTGTTCCGAGTCGGCACCTCCGAGACCTGGGGAAGATGGGGACGGATTCTCGCGCACCTCAAAGCCACTTTGCGTAGAAGGGTGTCAACTCTATGCATTCAGTTTATTCCATGAGGCCACACAAATTCACTAATGATACAACTCGAGATCGTCCGCGTGAGCAAGCTGAGACACCATCGCCGGTAAGTACAACCAGGATTCCGCGCGGCAATTAGGCCCGTGCATATGAATCACGGAGTAGCAGGCTCGTGAGTTCTCGGATCGACCGCCTCTCCGTCCGCGCTCAAAGGCCAGAAGGTGTTCTTGAAGAAGCCCATGGGGTCATACTTCCTCTTGAGCGTAGCCAATCGGGACCAGTTCTCGCCGAAAGACGCCATGACGCGCTCCGGTGGCTCGTGGCGGCCCAAAAACTACAGGATTATCAGCCGAAGTACAGACGATAAGTCGATAAGCGGCGTACAGAAGGAAAGGGCCCCCCGACAGCGACGTGGCCTATGGTATCTCGCAACCACTGATATCGCTATGTGAGTGTGTAGTATTAGCCAGCATTCCGGAAAGACCCACCTCTTCGGCTGTTTCGACGCAGCGCGGGTCATCGATGCTCATGTCCCACTGATGCAGGGCGGCTATCGTGAAGGAGGCCTCACGCTGCTTCTTGGGCACGCAATTGTTCTCGAAATCAGCAATCGCGCCGCCCGCAAGCTCGAAGAGCCAGGCTGTCCACACGAGTGTACGTGAATTCCAGAAGAGCAGGACTGAGATGTAAAAAAACAACGCACTGCAGCCGATCGGTGTGTCGGCCAATTCAATAACAGTCTTGTTGATCACGTTGTCGGCCAGAGATGTCGCCATTGCTTTTCGAATGAACCACTGATTTCCCGCTGCATCAAAGAGATGAGCACAAATCCCGGCACTTGCAAAGAACTCGCACCTTTGTCGCCCAGCACCTGTGCAATGCTATCCTGCTGGTTCAAAAAGGCCTTCTCGCTCACCTCGCTGAGCAGGCACCTCTCCCCGTTCCATGCTGGGTTCACTTGAAGGCTTTCTAGGTCCCTCTTCTTTGCCCCGACGTAGCACATCTGGACGACAACGAGCGAGCCTTTGTCCGCACGTCGCGTCGTGAGGAGGACATTCGCAGGGCTCCCGAGGAGCACCCTTGACGCAGTCGCGGAAGGGCTTCATGAGCGACGCCGCGGTGGCACGGTGGAAACGACTGCGCGCGCACGCGTCAGAGGGGTGGATAAACAAACGGCGGACCAGATACTCACTAGATGACATTGCCTGCGAACGCTTTGTACCGCGTGGCAATGCCGAGTGCAGCTCCTCCGCTGCGCACAGCCCACCGCAAGTCTGCCAAGGATGTCAGCACTTCAGAAAGAGGTAACTCGATGATCAAAGAAACGGGTACCTGGATATTCTCTCTCGTTGATAATCACGATCCGCCCATCCGCAAGTACCATCTCAACCTCAACAAGATTGTCGATGCTCAGCCCATGCATGCGGCTCAGGAATCCGAACCCGCCGAGCAACATCACGGATGACCCCACGGGGTGCGCAGAGCTACAAGAACGCCGGGATATGAGCAGATCTTTACGAGCTAGAAGCACGAATTTACTCACAAAGGCACATGGTATGGCACCGCCCCCGTAGCTCCACCAAGTGCCAGCCCGGCGGCAAGCGGCTTTCCGGCCGTGTAAGTGTCGACCTCTTTCTGGCGCACGCCCGCACCGAAGGAGACGAACGCATGGGGGTGGACAGGGGCGCCCTGCGCGAGATGCGACGGCACGTCGGCTGGGGTGAACAGAGGGTGCGTGAACATGGGCGCGGCGCTCGGGCCCCAAATGGTGCTGCTCTGGAGGCTCGCGGAGGAATCACTCGGTCCTAGGGTGACTTGAGCGGAGAATGCCGCGGGAGGCGAAGGTGTGAAAGCAGGCTCGTCAGTCATGTAAGCGAAAGGGTCCGCGCGGGGGCGTGAGGTGGTCGCTTCGGAGGCGGGCGACGGCGACGCGTGGTTGCTCCGACCAGGTTGAGCAGACGGGGGTGTGGTGACCTGCGGAGGAGACTTGGGCGAAAAGTTAGTCGCAAGCGATGAGTCTGATTCTCCGGAAGTAGAGCGCCCCATCAGGCTTGAAGTACCGCTATCAGAGGATTGGCCTTGGCTGGTATTGGAGTCGTTTGAGCTGTGCCGAGTAGGTTCTACGGGAATTGCAATGGAGGCGGCCGCGTCTCCGTCGATATTGAGCCGACGACGATTCAGAGGTGGCATACGAGGGGTCTCTCCGAACGTGTCCGCCGGGAGCGCAGGCCCGTGCAGAAAGCTAGCGACCGCAGCTGAAGCGGAATCATACACGCGCACGGTATTCGGGATGGTCATTCCAGGTCGCATGAGGTCTGATGCATCGTCCCCACCAGCGTCTTCATCGTTAAGTCGGCGTTTCGCGCCCAACGAGCTGGACGGGAGCTCACCGGCACTGGACGGACCATCCCTACCGTTCCCTCGAGTATCCCAGAGACTCGTATAGCCGCTTTCAGTCTGTTGAGGAGGTTCGATGCCGATATCACGAATGAGGGAGAGGTCGACGACAAGGTCACCATTGATGGCCCAGCCACCGGTGCCATAGCCACCAGCCTTGATAGAAGGCGAAAGGCTGTACTTGTTACAGAACAAAACAATCCTGGACATGCCTTGGTAAGGCATTGCGCAGAGAGAGATGTAAAGGGCACAGCTCACTTGCTCACATCCTCGGCATCCAATGGTAAGACGACGGCCTTCGAGGCGTTGACGACGTTACCATTGAAGAGGCGAGTCCGCTCAGTGAAGCTGCATTGACAAATCCTCGTTGAACGACGGACAAGCGATACAGATTTGGAACCTACTAAGCGTCTTCACGGTTGTAAGCTTGACCCTTGATACTCGCGGAGAGCTCCTCGAACAAGTGTTGAGGGAGCTTGGAGGTGATGATGGTCGGCTTGGGAAGTTTCTTCTGAACGGAGTCCATGGTAGGAATTGAGAAGTGGAGATGTGATGAAGGCTGTCGTGGTCGGGCAACCTTTATAAGGCGCAGTGTATGGCGTCTTCTTATCTTGGAGCAGTCGAGACCATACAACTAGTCGAAGACGTGTACGCAGATGAACCGTAACACCGCGTGCAGAAGGCCCCTCGCCGTAAGATTGGAAATACAAGATATCTATGGAGGTGCCATAATGGTTAGGAGGAACTACGCGGTAGCAAAAGCTTCACACGTACCTGCAGCCAATGACACGGGCCGATGCACTGCTCGCGACAAGCGCGCCAGGAACGAGCTTATTGGTGAGAAAGAGGGTGGTGGACGATTCAGCGCGTGAGGAGTATTGATGTGTTGAGTGGCTCTTCTGAGGGTGAATTGGCGCGGGCAGTTTAATTACTGGGTGGTGCTCTGCATCAACATTGCACCCCTGAACGGCGAGATGGCGAAGAGGCGCTCTAGGTTGCATGGAAAACATACCATATGAAGTAAAGAGAGTACTTGAACACCCATTCAGACAGAAAGAAGTCTGGGGATGCTGTGTAGGTGCGTAAAAACACAACCCTAGTGAGCGTCACAGACCTGTCGAAGCCCCTACTTACCTGGTATTCGATCCTTCTTAGGAGGCGAATCAGGTGTCTAGGGGCCCACACGCGATTCGGACATTTTTGGGAAGCGTCGAGAAGCACGTTGCCTCAAGGACTAGCGACTTTTAGTACGTGGACTCAATGGAGACAGAAACCGGACTTACGGACTTCAAGTTAGACTGTGCTGCAGCCTTCAAGCTTAAGCAGGCTCAGCCTTGTAATGGATATCAGGTTCAGACAAGACACGTCCGATACGGATTTGCGGCACTATTAGTGCCCCACTTCAGCTTACCATATAGGGTGTCAACTGCACGTTGGCTGCCGTAAACATGAACCGAGCCCGTCGGGAATTACGATGGTGAGTGTTACCTGCTACTCGACGCTCGTCGTCGTTCACCGGCACCGGTGCCTGCTGGGAATATAGAATTGACACTCTCGGGGACAAGCTGAAGTACGGTTGATGATTCCGCGGGAATTATTCACAATGTTAGAGTTATTAACAGGAGGCCGGCTCGGGGGCGATTTACAGGATTAAAATCTACGAGACGCCGTCCACCCACTGCTCTGCGCTCTTCCCCCCTAAAGTTGGGTAGCATCCGCCGCGTAGACATACCAGCGTTGACCCCCGCAAGCGCTGCTCAAGCACACCACTGAGAGCACATAGTCACAATTATTCACAACCCGAACGTCCGGCCCAGTTATCCACAAATTATTACCTGTTATTAACTCCATTATTCACAGCCTGCTAAATTCACAATCGCAATACTCACCGTACTCGTAACTCCATCTCGAGCTCGCGGCTGCGGCCATGAGAATAAGATATTTACCACGTTTCAGTCGCTTCAACGCAGCCTTATGTCGGTTAGCTCACCAGGACGCCGCAGTTGAACGCGGGGAGCGCGCCAAAAGCGCCGTGATGAGTACCAATAGGCTGAAACAGCAGCGTGCTGACGGCACAGTATCGTCCCATGTAGCGATTGGCGAGTGAGAAGGAGGGAGGATCAGTCATTAATATTCATTTATTGGCGGGAGCGCGACGGTGGCCACGCGTCGAGTATTCCATGTCGACCAGAGATCAGTTAGCTGGAGTTTCCCAGAGCGTAGGAGGTCCCGGAGTCTACTTCCTGGCTCACTATGCTCATAAATCCAGCGCTCAAATGTCTACAATACTTACAGTACATCGCTCGCAAGTGACGAAGGACTCCCTCTTTTCTCGCGGCATTTTCAAGAGTGGCCCTTTGCAGCGAGTGTCCTGGGGTCCTGGCGCGGTGTCTTGGAAGCGTATCATGTGACATATCGGCCCGCGAACGTGACTTACCGGCGGCATCGGACTTCGACTGTCAAGGACCCCGGAAGTAGATAACGAACGCTTCTTCACCCGCTCAAAGATACGACGCGCCCCGACGCGTTGAAATTCGCTGAGTTAACGGGAATACTTTCTAGCCATCTCATGCGTACATGAATTGCATATTTGCGATTTTGTGAAGGAGAGAGCGGAACGCCGTGTGGCTCCGGTCCGGCGGCCCGGTGACGGTACGATCTGCGTCATGCGTTGACGTTTGGCACACTCGGCGCACCCGACGCGTTGAGATCGACAGCGAAACAGGTATAAAATCCGGGACTTCTCCTATCCAGTCAGCACCTCTTTCTTCCTACCACGTCCACCGCATACAAGCATGTCTCACGGAAAGATTCTCACTCTTAGCAACGGAAAGACCGTGCCCCAAATCGGTTTAGGCACCTGGCTCTCCAAACCCCACGAAGTCGAGCATGCCGTGCGTATATGAAATGCGATTTCGTTATCGATCCATATTGACCGCCCGTCGAATGACAGGTCGAGTGGGCTGTACAGGCTGGCTATCGTCACCTCGATTGTGCGATGGTCTACGAAAACCAAGATGAGGTAAGTCTCTCACTCGAATCGCCTTGTGATCTGGCCAGCCGGCCTTCCCGCCGCCAGTGTTGGACACTGTTCTGCCAATTTTCTGGCGATCGACAGCCAGATGAACAGGGTTGTCGGTGTGAGGACGCCCATTGGCTGCTGCTATTTATGACGTCGTCGTGTGACCGCAATCTAATCATGACTATTTCAGGTCGGCGCTGCCCTGAAGAAGGTCATCCCGTCTATCGTCAAGCGCGAGGACCTCTTCATCACCAGCAAACTCTGGAACAAGTCGCACCAGCCTGATCAGGTTGAGCGTGAGCTCGATGAGACCCTCGCGCAGCTCGGCACCGACTATCTGGACCTTTACTGTGCGCTTACACGTTCAGACATCCCGTTTACACGCTCATACACTTCGTAGTGGTTCATTGGCCCGTTGCCTTCCCTCCTGGTAAGGGTCTCTTCCCCCCCGACAGTGCCAAGCCGGGACATGTGGAGCTCGACACGGAGACCTCTCTCGTCGACACATGGCGCGCCGTGGTGAAGCTTCTCGACACCGGGAAGGTCCGCACCATCGGTGTCTCGAATTTCACAATCGACCACATCAAGGGTATCGTCGCTGCGACGGGTGTGAAGCCGACTGTCAATCAGATCGAGGCGCATCCCCTTCTGCCTCAGGACGACCTCGTGGAATACTGCAAGGCCGAGGGCATCCATCTGACTGCGTACTCGCCGCTCGGGAATAATTGTGCGTACATTTGCTACGGGAGTGCCGTACATTCCTCACTCCTTCCATGTAGTGCTTGGGAAGACAAAGCTTGTCGATTACCCCGCCGTCACCGAGGTCGCAAAGAGATTGGGCGCTAGCACTGCGCAGGTTCTCGTCGCATGGGGCGTCTACCGCGGATACTCTGTCATCCCCAAGTCGGTGCAGCAAGGTGTGCATACTCGTCTCTTCGTGACATTTGACGACGCTAAGTCCCCCCCGCAGACCGGATCATCTCGAACTTCCAGCAGATCGAGCTGTCCAAAGAGGACTACGACAAGATATCGGAGATCGGCCATCAAGCCCATACTCGCTTCAACATCCCCTTCACGTACAAGCCCGTTTGGGACATCAACCTGTTCGATGAGGAGGTCGAGAAAGGTGCGACGCACGGCGTCAAGATCCACTAAACAAGTCGTATTCTGGGTGAAGGGGAAGAGGTTTTGAAATGTAAACTTATGATTCAGTTTACCTGTCTGTATTGCAATTCTGGTCCAATACATGTGTAGAACGTTCGCAAACGCATATAAGTGCCGCGACTAATCAGCAACACACTGAACTGGAGGAGACTGCCGTCAGTCATATGCGGTCCGCCACGAGCAACTCGGGCGAAGAGTGATCCCTGTTTCCTGCAATAGTATTAGCCAACAAGGCGGAGTGGCAGGACGGAGAAGCGTTATATCAAACAAGAACAGACGTAGGTTGAAAGGAGGGGTGAAAGACCGAGTGTGACAGGCCCAGACTCCGCGAACACTGCGCCACCAAAGTGCCACCGCTGCACATAAGACCTAGATCTCTAACGGCCATGTTCCGGCGCGTGTCGAAGACAAGAATGCGGTGCGTCCCACAGCAACTTCGAGGGCGTACCCAGACCCGGCGTTGCGTAAGTCCCTTGATAGCGGCGCGAGAAAAGAAAGAACGTTATGCAACACCTGGAATCATTATCAGAAAGGAATGGACGGGAGAGCAAATGACAGAACATAGCGGCCAACTTTTCCCGGGGCATCATCTGATGAAACACCTGAAAGCTTCTGAAAATGTCTCGACTTCCTGGGCACTATCACCACGAATGGCCTAGGGTGCGAAAGGCCAGACATCTGGCTTACATGGCGGGCCAGCGCGCGCGACGGCGCACTTGAACCTCTGCGTTCGTTGCCTCGATTGACGGATGCAACCCCTGTACGACAACTTCATTGAACAGGTCTGTCTAGACGTCAGACATTATGACACAGGAGAATCAGGGTGCTACCGTGACATGCGCAGAACTTCGGAGGAAAGGACGCGCACCGACGACATACCAAATTCGTCGCGCGTGTCTCGGGGCGGACATGAACAAGTCATACCCGTCGAGCCATATCCTGCCAAGCCATGCGCGCGGTCGAGTTGGTATTGGTCTTCGGTTCGGCGTATGGGGGGATAACGAAACGTGCAGACCGGACAGGCGCTGGAGGAGCTGCATGAGTCGACGGAAATTACGGGGGAGTCGTACCTAGCCCGGGTGTCACCAATGGAACGTGGAGTCAGCGCGGAAGACCCTGCCCTCCAATACGTCAAAGAACACACAGACCCCTTGCATGCATTATGATTATCTTGAATTCAGGGGTGACGGAGGCCTTGTGCATACCAAACTTGATCGTCCTGTGTATAGCTTCCTGTCTTGCACATGTGGTAGCCAACAGGCGCTCCGTGAAACGAAGAATTTCCCTGCAGAAGAGCTGATGCGCACCTGCTGTACTGCAACTGGCTTTGGCGTCTGTGGTAGAAAGCGTCTATGTTCCATGCCGTCCGCTTTGCACGGACAGCAACAACGCCTGACTGTTGAGCGATGGCACTATGAGATGTGTGGGCTAGAATGTGCATATGGTTGATGACCCCACCGTCTGGGCAGTTCGGTGACGAGTCTTCAGGTGCCAGGACTACTACGCCGCGGGCGGGCCGAAGGAAGGTTCTTCGAGAATCTTGCTTCCTACAGGGAAGATAATGAAGTGAGCGTGCTCCTTGAGCGCGCGGTTCGGTATTTCTGCTCTGACCGTGCCCTGTTGCTACTTGATTTCCTTTCGTCAAGCACTTTGGAACCAGAAACCTGCTTGAAGAATGCGGCGTGCCACACGATCCAAACTCTCACGGCGTGACTCAGTGGCTTAGTCACGTGATGTACGCGGTATGACGGCAGAGCGAATATATAATACTGTACCGTGGCCTGTAGCCGATGACTGTTTCCTTTGAGAAATTCCCTTGGCCTCTTGTCACCCGTTGTTCGATCGCTCTCGAGCCTTATGCGTCGCCATTTGTGTCGTCCTTGGATTATCTTTGCTATCTGTTCTCGTCGTATCTTTGTGTCTTTCAACGCAATCTCTGATGCATTGCAGGCTCCTACCCACCACCGCTGGGAGGTCAGTTTTCGATTTACGAGGGCGGAGGATGATGAGAGGGCGGGAATATCTATGCGCCACCTCGCGCCACCCCGCCACCATTCAGCCACTACTTTTTCAAAGACCGCAACTCTTATCTACCTTTCACACGCAACTGACCTCCCAGCGGCGGCTGGCACAAAACAAGGGTAAACAACAGCCACCCGGCGGCGCGACGAAGTGCAAACTCTTGAGATGTGCCTGTTGTAACGTGTGACTTCCATATTTGTCAATCATGTCCTCTGCCGCCATCGACACCATTTTAGCCGTAATAACCAAAAAACAATATCACA
>MU277210.1:165634-217508 GCA_022160305.1 Artomyces pyxidatus | reverse complement strand
GGTCACGGAGGGCTGGTTGCTTTCGTAGGAACGCTTCACGAATGAGGCAAAAATCAGCCTTCCTGCTGTTCAGAATGGTTGTCTGAAGTGTCAAATAATCGTCCAATTCATCCACCCGTCACGCGTCAAGTCCGTGCCAATACTTGGTCCAATTGTCCGGAAGCTGGGGTAAGTCATCGGGGAGGTTTCGGAGGAGGTCTCCGAGATGATTGATCAATCAGAAGAGCTCTGGAGGCAGAGGTTGGGTTTTGCGTGGCACTCAGCCATTGGAAATGTGGCGTACAAGTGTAAGGAGCTATTCTTGATCACGTAGGGAATTAGTCTGTTGCCCTCAATATTTCTGAATTGTCTCCAACTTCCTGCAAGTACCCCGCCGTTGCTGGCCGGTTGCAACGAACCGTTGCTAATTTCAGTTTTGTCACGCGTCACAACAGCCCGGTTGCCTATGTCAGGGACGTTGCTAATGTCACGCGAATTTCGCGGTTGGTACGATACAGTTCGCGACAGTATGTCGATACTCTTCGATTTCTGGCAACTCACCACGTCTGGCAGTTCCTACAGACGAAGAATTACCCCGACCTGGTCCAGGCTGTCTCGTATGTCAACGAACTGTCATCAGCACACTTTGTTCCATCAACGACGACTTTCAAGACGTGGAAAGCAGTTTACGTGCTTCAGATCTTCATGGAGTATGGGCAATCCGGGCTGTCCGAAGATAATCAGGCGAAAGAGAAGCAGATGATCAGCGAAATCGAACATTTATTGATATTTGCGGCGCGCTGCTCGTTCGAAGAGAGCGAGGACATCGAGAAGCTTCGCGCGAAGAACTCGCCTACTCGCAAGCGCAAACGCAATACGAACACGCGTCGATGCTGGAGAGAAGGATGCGAAGTCATCGTGTCACCCAAAGCTAAGAGCACGTTGCTCAGATGCGCGGGAGCTTGGGCAACCGACGAGAAACCATACTATTGCACGAAAGAATGTCAGATATTGCTATGTGCTGAGTACCACTTCCTTGTAAATGCCCTGATTGCCGCAGGATTGGCCAAGGCACCAGAAGGTGTGCAAAGGGATGGAGGGTCGACCTGGTCGTATCGTGTGGCCGACTTTGGATGGCTCGAAGACAGAGGTTGACACGACAGAGGTGAAGTCCAACAAAGTCAACGAGATAGAGACTACGTTGGAAGCTTTCTTTCCTAGCGTTCTGTGCCGAATACGCAGCTGAAGACGGGGAGAGTCCATCAAGTCGTTGAAGCGCGTCGATTGACAATGCTCGCTTGTACAAAATTCCTGTCATAATGCTGTTCCCATATTCAATCATTACTAGTCATTGCTCATATTGAGCATGTATGCTGATGGATAGATGGACCACTCACGATAGTCTGATATAGCCTCATGAGACTAAGATCTATCCTGATCACTAAGTAGCCTCGGCGAAGAAACCATCATGCTCGTCGGCATCGACGGAAGCATCTGCGCCACGCGGTTTCGTCCTCCGTTTGTGAGAGCCATCGCTTCCTGTCCCCAACCTAGCCCCTTCTCGCACTCGGTGCCCTGGGAACTTCCGCGCTTCCTTGGGCGGCGATGGTGCTGGCTCCGAGGGCAAGATGCCCTCATCCGAGACGTCGCCTTCACCGTTCCCAGCTTCGAAGAAATCATCGTCTTCCAATCCTTTCTTCGCTTTCGCTTTCTTGCTAGTGATCTTGTCTTCGAGGCCATGCTTACTCTTCTCCCATGCGTCAGCTCCGTCGCCCTCATCTCTCTTCACCAGCACCTCTGGTTCGGCACTGAAGTCGCCCGCCTTCATTCTCCCCTTTACCCAATCACGCACCTCTTCCCTCTTGGCATCTGTGAGTCTGACAGTCTTATGCGCCGGATCCGTAGCTTGATGTACGGGCTCAGAGCTTCCGTCGTGGCGGACGTCTGGTGGAAAGAGGGATATGTACTTTTCGGTCTTGGGATAGTTCTGGAGAGCGTTCAGACACATGGAGAACAAGGAAGCAAGACCTTACCATCACGTAGTTAAGATCGACGCGAAGCTCGAATAGGGCGGAATTTAAGGATTTCCTAGGTTTTGAAGAAAGGTCGGGATCTTCCAGCAGTTTCTGTGTCTGCCTGATCTTGCGTACGATCTTCTGTCGGTCTGGGCCCCACCACAGTTAATAGAGAGTGCTTGAGAATGTATGGGGCATACCAAAGAACTTGATTTTGTGGTATTTCACTGCGAGTGACCGCTCCTTTTTAGACGTCTCGGCCTTGGCTAGGTCCGCCTCCAGTGCCTTCAGCCGTCTCTCGGTCTCCACACGCACGTTTGCGGCAAGGGTATCCTAACAAGAGTCAGACTGATTTCACTAGATAATCACTTGACATGCACCTTTGCTAGCAGCCTGCGTGTCTGTCGCAATGCCGACTTTAATTTTGAGACGCCAGGGACAGCAGCCTCTTTCTTCTGTGACTTCTGTTTGGGTGTCTTTGACAAAGCGTCGGTCGACGATTCTGCCTTTTGTGAGTCTTTAGTCCGTGTGGCAGGCATCGAAGATCAACACCGTGCACAGACTCGGATATGCCTGTGCTGCCAGGGTGAACAGAGCAAATGTCCTTACGTCATCCGAGAGTCGCGTAGATCTGAAATTTGGTCGCTGCTCTGCCACCGACCATCTGCATCTCCTTCCTCTTCCACAAGCTCGTCTTTGGTTCAAACTGATGCCGGAGAATGCGGAACCTCGCACTTCTGAATACAGAACATGTTCTGTTCGCACATTGTAATGTCACCGCGACGGCAGTCGACCTAGACGATGGATCGCTTTGGATCGCCTCGGAACGACTCAATGCAGACGCGGATTTGGAGATCGAGATATACAAACAAAAGTCTGGAGAGGCATCCAGTGAGACGGCGATCGTAAGTGCGATACACTACCATAATCTCCGAATCCCCGACACGGGAAGCGGCTCGCTCGCTGCTGAGTCGGTAGATGGAACAGAGATTCACAGACATCCTAGGACTGGCCTGCACCACCTGTCGCGATGTTCACATCGGCAGCCAGTCACTCTGTTCCGGATTCCGCGTCCCAAGTGGTTTCACTTCGCATAGTATCTGAAGAGCAATCGCTGGTGGTCATCACGCGAGGAGGCGACATCGCTACCATGAAGGTGGACGAGCAGGAGTCCACGGTAAGCTTCAAATATTCGTTTTCCTGTGATCGGTTTATCATTCTCTGCTGCTCATCGTCAGTTTGATGTCGTAGGGTCTGTTGAGGATGGATTGATGGCTGCAGCTTGGAGTCCGGATGACTCGCTTCTGGCTCTTGTTACTGGTGTGTCGGCATGTGTCTGTCTTTTCCCTGGAGCGTCAGTACTAATCGTCTTGGAGGCGACGGGAAGCTGATTATCATGACTCCTACCTTCGACGTCCTACATGAAGCGCCGCTGCATACCGATGACTTCGGCGAAGGTCTGTCCCCATGGCTGGAGGCGAGGCTCTTCATCTGACCCAATTATTTTCAAGACGCCCCGATCAACGTTGGATGGGGCTCGAAGCAAACCCAATTCCACGGCTCCTTGGGGAAGGCGGCCGCACAAGCGGCGTCCACGTCTATTGCAGCACCTATCGGTTCTTCACCAGATGACGACACTCTCCCGCGCATATCATGGCGCGGTGATGGTACTCTATTCGCTGTCTCTTCGCTCTCTCGCGTCCCTCCTTCCTCCCCCGACGTTGAAACCCCGCTTCGCAGGCGGGTGCTTCGCATATATTCGCGTGATGGTTCTTTGCAGTCTACTTCGGAGCCGGTTGCAGGCCTGGAGCATCCCATTTCTTGGCGCCCTTCTGGAAACTTAATTGTTGGCACCCAACGATTTGGAACTTTTCGGGGTGCCGGACAAGGTAAAGAAGGCAGACACGACGTCGTCTTCTTCGAAAAGAACGGGTTGAGGCATGGTGAGTTCGGACTCAGAAGAGCCTCATCCAAACCTGCTGGGAAGTTAGATGGCTCTGGGAAGAGCTGGGAATATAAAGTTAGAGAGGTTTGTTGGAGCTCGGACTCGAATGTCTTGGCTGTCTGGATAGAAGAAGATAGCGGCGATGTCGGTCAGCCCCCCGTTTCACGAAATGCTACTCACCGTTTTACCTAATGGTTACCTTTACAGTGCAGTTATGGACCATGGGGAATTATCACTGGTAAATCTATGTCGCCCCCTACCAATGCAAAATCATATTCTAAGTTCAGACCAGGTATCTGAAGCACGAAGTTGCGGCCACATCAACAGGGACACAACCTGCCAGGTTCACCTCCGTCAGCTGGCATCCAGAGAATGCCTTACAGCTCTTGTTGACCACGAAGAGTACGTTCAATCCAACATTCCACGATCGCATTAACCAATTCGATGCTGTGATATTTAGCGCAAGTCATTCATCGCACCTACCATTGGGACACATACGTCTCAAGGGCACAGGCTCCGAATGATACAGGAACCGTCGCTGTCATAGATGGCGGTACGGCATTTTCTCTGAATAATGTCAATCCCTAGCTGATGAATTCTTCACAGCGTCCATCTTGTTGACTCCTTTCAGAACGCAGAACGTTCCGCCACCGATGTCGTCTTTCCAGCTGTCACTACAGCCACCGGACTCCGCCGCTCATCGAACGCTTGCAACGCCTATCCACGTTTCTTTCTCTCCTTCTGAGGATGTCGTCGCCGTGCTCTGGGAAACGGGTCGTTTCGAGATATGGAAACTTGCCACGCGCATTGGTCCTGGTCGAGGTCCAATCATGACACCGACAAAGCTTGGGAGCGGCACCATAGAGACGTTGGAAGTTCCCTCAAGCCAGCGTTTTCGCCAGATTTCCGTCTGGACGTCGCCTGCCTTGTTTGAGACTGAAGGAATATTTGCTCGTGTTGCTTTACTCGGCTACAGTTCTGAAGGCTCCGATGTACTGAGGATTGTCGTTCTAGGCCACGAGCGAATTACCGAACTGAAAGCGCCTCTCCTGGAGTCTGTAGGGTGGGGATTTGGAGCTTCAGATGAGCTTATTACATGCCATCGTGCGGGAAACGTCTACGAGGGTGCGTATGTTCTTGAAACGACATACGCGATCCCTCTGACTCTCATGCACAGTCGACCTCACCAGCAATGAGCTTGTTCTACACGCCGACTTTGGAAAAGACTGTGAATCGGTTCAGACTATTCAAGAGCCCTCTCATCATCCATCCTCACCCTTTACCCATGTCATTGGTATCACGTCGTCTGGCACGCTCATGTATTCTAGCTCGTCTCCCTCGTCGACCCCTCGGACGTTGTCCACAAAGGCTAATTCATTCGTCATCTCGGATGACCTAGTCATATTCACGACGACTCTGCACGAAGCCCACTTCATTTCCTTTGGAACATTGTCGTCTGCTGACGTCGAGGATGGGGCAGGTGGGATCAAGGGTGAGCGCCGACGAGTCGAGCGCGGCTCCCGGATTGTGACTGCTGTCTCGAGTGCCATGAGTTTGGTCTTGCAAATGCCGCGAGGGAATTTAGAGACTATCAATCCGAGGCCGATGGTGATGAAGGTGGTCAGGAGGGATATCGATGCGTACGTTGACCTTGTCCTGCTTTTACCTGATGATCTGTCTGATGAATGTCTTGTCTAATTTACCAGGCTGCGTTACGGAAAGGCTTTTTTAGCCTGCCGAAAACACCGCATTGATCTTAATGTGTTGTTCGACCACGACCCAGCCCTTTTCCGAAGCAACTTGCACTTATTTATTGAGCAAGTCGAAGACGTTGACTATATCAATTTGTTCTTGACCAGCATCGGGTTTGTTCTGGATCTCTGTTTATGACTCGAGTCTAACCCCTTGACCAGGAATGGTACTCAAACTCAGTCCGTCATCGCTGAGTTATGTGACGCGATACGGATTCAGTTGGAAACCCGAGACCTCAAGAAGTATGTCAATTCGATACTGACTGCCTACGTCGTCAAGCGACCTCCAGATCTTAAAGCTGGCCTTCAGGTGCTCTTGCGTTTGCGAGGTGAGGGCGATGTTTCCAACATTATTACTCAAACCCCACTGAATCACCGTCTCTCCCGTAGACACCGAGCCGTCCATCGTAGAGGATGCAGTGAAGTACATCATCTTCCTTGTCGACGCGGACACGCTCTTCGACGTTGCTCTCGGGATGTACGACTTTTCGCTCGTGCTCATGATCGCTCAGCATGCACAGAAGGTGCGATGATTGAAGCCTGCTATCACGGCGTCGCATCTCAATGACCTCTAGGATCCAAGAGAATACCTTCCCTTCTTACGCGAGCTGCGTGCACTGGAGACACATTACCAGCATTTCCGTATAGATGATCACCTCAAGCGCTATGAGAGTGCATTACGAAATTTGAATCTGGCAGGTGAGATCACTTCATATCCACGTTGGCTTGCTTACTCACGTATTCATCTCACAGGCTCGGATCACTTCGAAGAAGCTATGACATACGTTGAAAGACACCAGCTATATGAGTCGGCCTTGTCAATTTGGAGCGAAAGTGACCATCTGAAGGTCAGTCGCTAGTTCATTCCCAGAGGGCCTCATCTCATTCCTTGATATCCTGCGACAGACCGTCTTAAGCCTGTATGGAGATTGGCTATTTGAGCGCAGAGATTTCAGGCAGGCTGCCGCCGGTAAGCCAGCGCCTATGCCATCGGTAGTTAACAGCCTGACGATCGCGACAGTCTTTATCGAGGCCGAAAGAAACTCGAAAGCCATGGTAGCGTATGAAAAGGCACTTATGTGGAGGGAGCTTTTCGAGCTAGCCCTACACGAAAAGACCGAGGAGGATGACCTCATTGCAATGGGTTATCGTGTTGCAGGTCTGAAAATATGCCCATGACCATCTCGTCTATTGACCTATCGGCGCGCCGCAGAGGACCTGACGAGCAAGAAGCGATATCTCGAAGCTAGTCAAGTTCTCCTCGATTACTCGAAGGACATCCGTGAGGCGGTGATTGCCCTTGTCCAAGGCAACGCGTTCTCAGAAGCACGTCGCATTGTAAGTCACCCGTACCTTCGTCTTTCCACCCACCAATGATCCATGGATAGATCGTACTTCGGTCACGTTCGGAACTCTTGGAGGAGATCGTGCATCCTGGGACTCTCGAGACGCGGGCACAGATTGCCGAAGAGCTCCACGAGATACGGGATCAACTGCGTAAGCAAACTGCACGTCTACGAGAGCTCCGCGTCAGGAAGGTCGAAGAGCCAGGTATGTATTGCGTTCATCATCCGCCACAATTCGACTAATACCGACGCCATGTCGGCTGTAGATGCGTTTTACGGCACGGAGGACACAGCGCTGCACAACGTTGATGTCATGACGGACGTATCGCAGTTCACCGCGTTCACCAGGTACACGGTTGCCCCATCAACAGCCTCGCGGACTTCAAAGTAAGCTCTCGTTACGAACAAGGGATGCCCTCGATCTCACATATAGCTCCATCAGGCGCAGTTCGCGTTCGAAGCGAAAGATGGAGCGGAAGGTTGGTTCCGGGCGGAAGGGCACTATCGACGAAGAGGAATATCTTCTCAAGTCTATCACAAAACTCATGGTTCGGTTCTCGACTGCCCAAGGTGCGAGACAGCCTGATATTTGATACTGTGTCGACTTGATCAGCTCACTGGGTGAGCAGATGACGCTAGCAACCTCATTCCACAACTTCTACAATTCACCCCAGCGCATCGCGATGAAGCTAGATCTCTACAGCAGGAACTCACTGAACTAGAGCAGGAGGTCGCTCGGTCGCTGGACGATGCTTGGCCGAAGCCGTCGGAAGATGTGGAAGGCGAGGAACCGCAGGACAGCTGGGCGTCGCGAATGGCAGAGAAGGAGAAGGACAGGGAGCAGGCGGTCAAAAATATCTTGCGGCCGGACTTACGCGGCACGGAGGTGTGGCGAATGAGGTTGCTGGATGTGACGTCTGGGCGCAAGGTGGCAGACGAATCACAACTGGTCGCCACCGAGGTTGAAGGATAGAGACACGACCTGGCTTGCAAGAAATTCTTTAGGTGGCGGCATGTTAGGTAAGTGTTTGTACAAGAAGTCTACTACATACAGTTTTGAGCCACTCTTCGGCCTTCGACGATGGGCAACTACTAAGCAAGAATGACGAGCAGAACACTATGTACGCTACATTACGCTGCGACAGAATTTGGTTATGTACTATAAGAATGAATAAGATGTAGCATATATGTAGATCGTACGCATGGGTCGTGCACGGGCTCTAGACGCGCTCGAGGATGGGGTCGTGCAGAAGCTCGTCGTCGGCATATGGCCAGTGGCGGTTGTCGTACCAGAATGCGATGAGCTCGTCGTCATCGGGGAATCGCGCGGACTTCTCTGCAGAATAGACGAGCCGCCCAACCTCGTGGCCCTCGCCTTCTGGAAGGACCAGATGACAGCCAAACGGCCTCGACGGCATGGTCGCGTTGCTATCTTCAGAGTACAGTGAGGACGATTTCTTCTTGCACATGCGGACATCCAAGTCCGATGGTCTGCAACGTGTGTCAGGACGCCGCGACCTGCACCCGAGAGGTAGAGCTTACCGTGCAACCATTTTCAGAACCTCCGGCGCGCGAGCAGCGTCCGCAAAGAACATGGCGCCGCCCCCGAACCGTGCCAGCCGGTCCCAGGCGGCGCTGTCCTGGTGGAACTTGTCCATGTGCACGCCGTCGAGGTACATGCGCCACTTGCGCGCCCACCGCGCGTCCCACTCCTCAGGGTCTGCGTCGGCGACTGTGCGCGCGTAGTCGCCGGTGTCGGCGCCATCCGCGCCCCAGGCGTAGCGGTTTACGTACGTAACGAGGGGTTCGCGGGAGTGACAGTTTGTCCGCCGCGCGGAAGACAGGACCCGGATCGGGGACACGGAGGAATGGTATACGATGTAGCCGGTGATCTCGGGCGCACTAGTAGGAACGGCGTTGACCTTCGCGACCTGTGGAGAGGGAGAAGCGTTCATCCACACATCGCGTCAGGTTGGTCTCTGATGCAGGAGAGGGCAACCGACCTTCCAAACGCCCGGCTTTGCGGCAACACGGAAGCGGAAAGGTGACACGAGCGCATCGCCGTCCATGGAGCAGCGGGATGTGTTGCGGTTGTCGCGTGCGTGGCTCTTCATCCCGGAAACGAAGGCAGGGAGCTGACCCCACACGATTTCACCTGTTATGAGGGTCAGGACGCGTAGACGGAATAGCACGTGTAAACAGCTAATGCGGGTATCCCTGAACACATGAACCTGGCAGGCTCACTCGCGCCGCCGCCACGTACGAGTTGCCAGAATGCTCGAGTGTGGTCGGGCACTTGATGCATTGGCAGCGATCGCGGGAGCCCCAAGATTCCCAGCAGCGTTGGTCTACTTGCGAAAAATACACAAGCTTCTTGAAAATGCGGGAACTCACCAGAAGTAACTTCAAACTTCCGAATCAACTCGCAAACACCCGCGCGTCGAGCTCTCCGCCACAAAATTTTGAAGACATACTGCTCCTCTCTGAGCTGCACGTCATGTTCGTCCGGCCTCATCTTGAGTCCTTGTTCTAGAAGAGGCTGCTTGAGGCGTCCGTCGGCGAGCCCTTTCCCTCTGATCTCCCTGAGCCGTTTCTCCGAAATGCGCCATGAGTTGTTGTGGTTCTGGATGCGAAGGAGGAGCCCAGAGAGGCTCATGGTGCTGTAGGAGTTCCAGTAGAGGCACCATATCAGGTTAATTGCGCTTATGACCTCCTCTTCGCTCGGCGTATACGAGCTCGGCCCTCCAGCTGTCCCCGGTGGCAGAGCCTACGAGCCTCTCGTTCAACGAAGTGGACCCGGAGATGGACAATTTGAAAGACTCACGAATCCCAGGTCGTCGGATATCATGGTAAGCCTCTGAGAAGCCTGAAGCTTGAAGGACAGAGGGGAGCGCATGATAAGTCAAGAGACAAGACGTCGTCTGAGACAAAAAGAACGGTCAACTCGGTCCAGGAAGGCGGCATTTCCTTTTCGGGCGGGAATTTTAAAATGAAATGGGCGTGTCGCGAATCGTGATGGGCACGTGAGCGTGACGGCAGGGCACGTGCCTCGCGTTCAAATTGCCGTCACGTCGGGCATCTCGGCAGGAAAATACTCATAATTGAACTTGCAGTACGCTGCGTTCGCTCAAAATTAGTCCTCACTGACAGAAAACTACGATCTGACGACGGGGGAGTCCACAAGCTACTGGATTGGGCTTGCAATGCTCTCCACGACCCGAAGGTCCAGTTGCGAGGGCCTAGGCTCAATTTGGGGCGGCGTCACGCCGGTGGACTCGACGGCAAAGTGGCGGCGCGCTCTACTAGCCACCAGCTAGCCACACACCTGTCCTTCACCGCTACCGAGTACATACCATCGTCCTGCATGCCTCGTGTCAAGCAGACTGCTCGCAAGAGCGCAGGCACAAAGGATCCGAGGAAAATCGTACGCCAGGACGGTTACTGACCCGTGCCGCTGTCGTGTGACCTAACCTCCATACTTATTATAGCGCAACAAGTCGTCTTCACGAGGAAGTCATCAACTCGCCGGATCGTCTACATCAGTCCCGTCGTATTCAGACTCAATGTTGCCTCTTGCCACTAGGCAGACATCAACCAGTGGACCGGCCGCATCTGTAAGCAGCGACAGCCCAATGCCTCATACTGAGAGAACCGACTTATGCTTGCGCAATTTAGTCACCGAAGATTGAGCCCATTCTCGCAGGTAGCCCGAGATCACCGGCGCAGAACTTCCTAGCTCCTCAGCCAACTCGAACTTCCTCCGGAACTGCACGTCGCACGAAACAAACTGCTAGAAAGTCTGCGGGCATGAAATATCCACCTACAAGAGTACGTAAGGGGTGGTATACTCTGCTATCCGTTAACTTTCCTTGGTTCAGAAACGCCAGGCGTCCAATACAGAGTCGGATGAGATCGCAAATCAACCAGCGCAAAGTCTTCACGTATTCGATCGGGACCATCAGGACTCGCCATCAGTAGGCCTCCAACCATATGGCCGTGGCCCCGCAACTACGAGCATCCCTCGCACCAAGCAGACCGCCCGCAAGAAGACGGGCGGAAACCCTCCCTACGCTTGGGATGCATGAACCAGAAGGCTCGGAAGGTCTTCCTGTCATCCCAGTCCGGCGCCACGCTGTCTGACCGATCTTTGAGGGTCACAAATACGATTGGATAGACGCTGTTACATCTCAAGTGCGAGGGGCATATTCCAGATGATGGAATGCGTACGCAGTTGATCCCGGTAGGCGTTTGGCTGGTGTAACTCGGCTCCAACGCATGTCGAGGGCCGCTTCCTATAGAGACGCTTGTGGGGTATGTGAACAACACGCCCTTCCTTACTTTTGCTGTACTCTATCCCCTACATATTTATGTTGATGATCTATACCACATATCTTAAAGTTGTTTGGGGATCTCTCGCAAATCGGAATCATGATATCTAGCTAATGCACGTCCTACACTGATCGCCGCAGACCAAGCCACCTTCTTGCACACGTCCCCCTACATTCCTTTAGTGGTGAGCCATCTCTTCCACCCTGCGGCGAGGCCGGTCTCAAATTCATGGTCATATCCTACGCAGCGCAGCGTCAAGACGTCAAACATCTACGGGTTTGGTGTCAGCTCGCGTGTCGAAGCATATATGAAACACGTACCGCCACACCGTCACACAGGCCCTCCAAGATATCGTCTTTCGACATATCTCCCGGTCCGACTTTCGGCGATGGCTTCATTTTCTTCTGCGTCCTGATCTGGGCCAAAAATTGTTCCGTCTTTTCTCTGATCAAAGCCGGCGTACTCGCAATGCCGTGTTTGTGAAGCCAAATCTTCGCCGACATCGACGCGTAGCATTGGTGAGTGCTTGTGAACAAGCTCGTCACCCACGTCTGTTTGGTCTATGATACAGAGCAATCCATAGGCCAAATGCACGAGACAGTTCAATTGCGCGTACTCACTGGTTCGGGAAGGTGGCTGAACTCCTGGCCAGACAGAGCTTGAGGACTTTCTTTCACTTCATACTCCCCAAAGTACATCCAAGCCTTTGTATCGGTACCGGTAGTCTTCACCCATAGCGAGAGAACACGATGCTGACGGAACTCTGGGCGGTTTGAGATCAATGTCCCCGGCTCTCCCGGGACGCGCGGCAGGCCCGGATTCTGTGGGTGGCCCGGGAAGACCATCTCACGCGCAGCGCCGGGCGGTATATTCCTGTCGGCTTTGACCGTGCCCATCAGATGGCAGTTCGTAACGCGATACTGCGCTGCGAGGAAACCTCTCGAAACAGCGGTCAGTTTGGTAGCGGCCGTAGGATAGATGGCAAAAGAGGCTATGCGTGAGGAGAGCAACATTGGGGACAGTAAAGACGCCGGGATGGAGGACTGAGGTTTCTCGATTTGTTTCTTCTTCCCTTGAGACTTGTTCGACTTGGTCTGAGTACGTGTCACATTGCCTATGCGTGGCGACCCGGAGCGTGAAGGAACAAATTCGCCGTCGCTCGAGTCAGAATCTGCTCGAATGCGCTCGGCAGTGACCTGGAATGCCTTTGTAGTCCTGAGTATTCGGCGAGCGGAGCGACGAGGCTTTCACCGATGATTTCTTAGTGAAGCGACAGTAACTGCTGATTTGGTGACTTACGGGTTCGTCGTCCCCTTCATCATCAGATAGATCGGTGAGCACATCATCTCCTTCCCCGAATATTGCTGAAGCGTTGGCAACTGACTGAGAATACCATTGTGTGGGTTAGTGAGACCTTAGAGATAGAAGACGATCAAGTACTGTTGAACAAACTATACCTTCCAGAGCATCGCTGACGATGACGGAGCCTGAGCAGTTTGCCCCCTCTGCTCCGACTGGTGACGTTCTCCAACTTGCGCCGCGCCGCAAAGTTCTCGGGCGCCTTCAAATTGGCTTCTCAATTTGTGATTGACATCCGTATTCAATGGAGGGTCAGGCTGTGAAATGTGTGTCAGTCCCGTCATCCATCTCGTATTTGAGTGCGATGCATCACCTGCAGACAGCCTTCAAGTGATTGTCCTCGAAGTGAAGCTCCGTGAATGTTTGAGAAACCTCCGCTATGAGGTGACTCAGAAAGACACTGCTGAGCTGCCGTTGACTGAGAGAAAGGTCGCAGCAACGAATTACTATTAGACCCCTCTTGAAATAATATGAAGGTGAGGAAAGTACTGACTGCAATTGTGTCTGACGGCTTAGCCGGCAGTGCACATTCGACATCCAACATCTTGCGGCGTTTGATACGATTGAGTAACTGTGATGCTTTGAAATTGGTCTTGCCTCCATTCGGACTCTCCTGATCGAGCGGTCGCTTCAGACTTAATATGAGGGCCAGTGGAGTTTGACGCTGCAGAACATGATCAGCCGTCAGCCGTCTCAGGATAGTGTCGACAGTGGCTACTCGCGTCTTGTATTTTCATGGGAGGCTGTAACGGCGACGAGGCTTTCTTGATCGCCCGCAAGTCAGATATGTGTCTTCTGCGATAAGGCAGGAGCAACATACTCTGAAGAATTTCGCTTCCTTTGGACTCTGCTTCGGGAGGAGGTCATGTAGGACTGTCTGCGTAGCACATGAGCGACTGCGTAGGACGAGGCACTATTCATTGACGGGTCATACTTCCTTCTGATCCATCGATATTGCCTCTTCAACTATGGAAGACAAGGAAGACCATGTATTAGCGGACAACTGAATACGCGGTCATGAATCCAAGTTCACCTTCCAATTCATCTTCACTGATCTCGATCACTTCAGGGTGCTTGGCCTACAGAAAATATTTAGATCATGACACGAGATGCTGAAACATTCGGAACCTGAGACCGACCTCTCCATTCTGATTTGCTCTCGAAGCATCACCCTGCTGAGAGCTGACGGAAGGAAAGTTGCAAGTGTTTGTATACCCTACACCCCCTGGAACGCTCGCCTCCTGAGAGGCGGGGCGGGGATTTGTCCGAGCTGCAATGGCTGGCTTCCGAAGAGCCTCGATCTCTTGACGCAATCTCTGATTCTCCTCTCTTACCACTTCCAGTTCCGTTGTCTTCGTCGACAAAGATGTACGGAGGCTGTCTCGAGTCTGTCTAGTCTCGCGAAGATCGTCTTCGATACGAGAAACCTGGCGACGGGATGACTGCTCTTGCTGGGCAATGCGAGCCTGGAAGTCCTCCTGGACGTGAACCAAACGATCAAGCTCTCGTCGCGCATCCTTGAGCTCGTCTTCGAGTCGCGCAGTCTTGATTTCTAACGTTTGCATTGACAGGGCATGTGTTGGCGTGGGGAAAAAGAGCAAGCTGGAGGAGGTCGAGGAGGTGGTATGGAGCGGAGAGCGGGGAACAGGCACGAGCTCGAGGCTGCCGCTCAGATGCGCCACCATGTACGGGCGCTTCCTATACCATTGTGTCATGATTACGTCCTACCAACCAAGTCTTTGCGTGAGGTTTCTCGTTGAACTCTTGTTAAATTCCCAACTGTGTCAGAAATCCTGCTCTTGCTTGCAAACCGCGTCTTCTGCCATACCCGATATTTGTGAAAGTAATTTCGTGTGCAGTACAGGCCAAACAAGTGAACAACCTACTACATCGTCGACACCAAAGCTACAAAGTTCGACTCATTCAATTTGATTCATGCCAAGTCGCCCAAGAAGCGGCAACGTCGTTTTGAAAGGCATAATCATACCCCACACAACGTAAGGTAATGACGTCGAGTCTCTGCAAGTGCGAGGGGGTCGTCAAGTCCAGATCATCGGGAGAAATGACAAATACGTGCCGCTATGCCATTACACAAGCCCTCCAAGACATCGTTCCAAGATAGATCACCAAGGCCCATTTTTGGCTTCGCCGACGACTTCTGTGAAACGTCCGTCTTCATATGTGCTCTGATTGCTAGCTTCTGTGCTTTAATCTCTGCAACGAATCGATTGGTCGTCTCTTCAAGAGCGCATGACGTGCTCGCCAATCCGTGCTTGTCCAACCAGATGAGTGCCGCCATCGAGGCATAGCAAGGTTTGGTCGCTGTTAATAGGGTCGCCACCCACGCCGACTTTGTCTGCGCACAATAAGCACCAATCGCGTTATCGATTATAACCGGTCGCAATACGCCGCACCTTTTCAGGGAGTTGTCTGAATTCCGCGCCGCTCAAGGTTTCTGTGGACCTCTGTGCTTCGTACTCGCCACAGTACATCCAAGTTGCCTTCGAGCCAGTGCTCCAGCTCTTCACCCACAGCGAGATAACACGGTGCTGGCGCACATCTGTACGGTTCGAGAGTAGTGTGCCAGGGGCGCCTGGGCACCTGGGTAGCCCGGGATTCTGCACATGTTCTGGGAAGATCATGTGACGAAGCTCTCCCCGCGGTATGTTTTCCTCGGCTTTGATAGTCCCAATAAGTCGGCAATTGGGCACACGGTAGTGAGCGGCGAGGAAGCCCCTTCCAACAGGAGTGGGAGCAGCACTCAAGATTGGATACACGTCGAATGTAGCAACGCGAGATAGCAGAAAGGGCGGCACCGAAGCCGGAGAATGGGCGGAGGTTGATGCATGGGACGGCGCGCGATGCGCTCGTTCGGCACCTTTCCCCTGAACCACCAAAACTTGTGGACTTGAAACGGAAGCGATCTGTGAGATCGCGCTCTTCAGTTCGTGTACGAAGTCTGTCAGCCGTGACTTGTGAACCAGCTAGCTTACAATTTTGTCCGAGTCTTCGTCCGAATCTGATAGATCTGACAGTTTATCGTCTTCAGCGCCAAATACAGCGATATATGCATGATCGATGCTCTTCAAAGTTGTCAGTGGCTTATTAGTTTGTCCAGACCAGAGGGGTAAGTAGTACGAACCTCAGAATATCTCCCGGTCACATCTGGGGGAGCTGTGAACTCGGCGTGTTGTGCATCTTGGACCTCGTCAAGTTGCCCTTCAGAGTACAATGCGGGTACCTCTTCTTGCGTGGCTGTCACCTTCGGCGAGCTTGAATTTGCCCATACTACAGACTGCTTTGTCTAAGAGCTTGTCAGTTGAGTCAAATGACTTTTTTCAGGAACTCACCTGCACAGCAGACTCGGAAGCCGGGGCGCTTAGGAAGGTCTCCACGCGCCTACGCTTCATACCGTCAGTGGATGGCGCGAACTGGACGTCCACACCGTGACTATGGAGAATGCTATTTCCTTGCGGACGCTTCATTTGAGACTTGGTAGAGGGGCGTGACTGTATGCATCCGTGTCAATATCTCCCGGAACCTTGGATCAATAACATGACCCGCCTCTAACTTGAAAGATGAACGGCTCTCATCCGACGCGGTGGGCAGTTCGCGCTTCTGAGAACTCACGCAGTCAGAATCATATACGGGTAGTCTCTGGCGTACTCACCGGCGTACTCATCGGAATTGTGGGGGTAGGACGAACCGCATAGCTCGGTTTTATTCTAAGAAGTCTCAAATCTCCAACCACCGACAGCTTTGATAGGGGAGGACGCGACTCTCTCTTCGTGTCATTCGAGAGCACTTCTTCTAAAAATAATATTCATATAGCGTTAAGTGAGAGGTATGATAATATACAGAACTTTACCTTTCCCCTCGTCATCATTGATCTCGATGATGTCTACTTTCGGTGCACGAGGCTCAGATTTATAGACGCCCAACGTACTTAATTGACAGATGTCGTCGCATTTCAAAAGGGAAACTCACCTCAGAAGAGATGGCGGTCTTGGTAAATCTCCCAGATGCAGTGCTCAGGGGCTTTGCGGCCAACCGTCGCCTCAGCATCTCATTATCCTGCGCTAATCTCCTGTTCTCCTCCTTCAGCAGCTTTAGTTCGGCTGCCTTCGTCGACACCGAATCACGGAAGCTGTCTCGAACCTTCCGTGTCTCCTTCAGGTCGTCTTCGATGCGCGACACCTGGCGGCGAAATGATTGTTCTTGGTGGGATATCCGAGACTGGAACTCGTCCCTGACGTTCACGAGCTCACGACGCACATCTCTGAGTTCGTCTTCAAGAAAAGTGTTGCAGCCTCCCGGGATTTGAGTCGCCATACGGCCAGGATCTGATCGGCGAAGCGAATAGATAGAATGGGAGTTGAAGAAATGCTGAGGGATGCGGCCGCAGGCATGAACAGGGGACCGGCAAAAGCCGACACCGCGACAATTGCAAGACAGATGTCTTTATCTTTACGCCACGTACATGTTGCGTACATTACATTCTAGTTCTCCGGGTCCCAGTCTTGAGAGCATTCCAGCAACGCAATATCAAAAAACGAACAACATGAGCACTGTCGGTCACGATAATTGCGGTAAAATCATCGGCAGACAAGTCGCGGTCACGTGTCCTCCATCCGCTACTTTGACTTCGAGTTTCAAGTTCTCTCTGACTCTCTCACAGTACTACTATTCGTAACTTAGTAGTTACACTAGTGTCTCTTCCTTGTCTAGTGCCGACGCAAATCATCGACAGCCGCTTTTTCATCCCTACCCTCGACTCTCTTTTCATCCTCACTACAAAGCCAGGACTCTGGGACGACTACCCCGGCAAGTCGTTAGCAGCGGCGGAAGGCGTGAATATGTCAGGCGAACGAGTTGGGCCATGATGTGTGTTTCACTTTTTTTTATGTGAAAACGAACTCATGGAGGTCCCGTGTATATCGTAGGCTGAGTTGCCCCGACCCGGACGGTTTTTGGGATGGCGCTCTTCGTTCTCGACTCGTGAGTTCGTCCGGCAGTGTCGCTGGTTACGATCTCTCTGCCTCCTCCATGACTATCGAAGACTTGGATCGCGAAGACAGTGCCCTTCAACGTGTTCAGTCGGTGCTTCGTTTCCAGCGCAATTCTCTTCTTTCCGTCCATCGTCTACCTCCCGAGATCACAGCTCTGGTTTTCTCCTTCTACGTCGATGAAACCCGCCGCCAATTAAGATCAAAGCACGCTCTGGGGTGGATCGTCATCACGCATGTCTGTCGGCGGTGGAGGCAAATCGCACTCGAGTCGGCTGGCTTGTGGCAACGAGTGACGTTCGGAATCGGAGATGAGTGGGCAGAAGAGATGTATCGAAGGTCGAAGGGAACGATACTGGAGGTGAAGACTCGAAGTGCTTTGACGGAACGTCAGCACAACCTCGTCGCAAAGCACCTCCATCGGACGAAGCTGCTGAGTCTGCGCGCGCATCCCGACTCTCCACCACCTTCCCTTCTCCTTTCGAGCGATAATCCTGCTCCTATCCTGGAGACTTTGGAGATTGAAGATCCGATCCGCCCCGAGCCTGCCGTCCTCCCTCTGAATCGTTTCGGCGCTTTCTCCCCAAACCTGCGCCATGTCACGATTTGTACCAGGGCGATCAATCTTCCATGGACGTCGACACTCTTGACGGGTCTTGTGACCCTGAAGATGCGGTCTACTGGTCACAAAGACATGGCAACGACGCCATCTCCATCCTTGAACCAGGTTCTCTCCGCCCTGAAACGAATGAAGGCGCTGGAATCCCTCGAATTGGCTGGCGACTTGTTCCCAAGGAGTGTCTCCCATGCTATCAGCAAGACTGCCAAACTATCACGATTGGTCACCCTCAAGCTGAGCGGGCCCATGGCAGATTGCACTTCCTTTTTGTCGCACATCGAAGCACCCGCATGCACGACCTTTTGCCTTGGATTGGAATGCTCCCACGCCTCCGACGAAGAGATCGACGATGCTCTCTCCCTCTTGACTTCTTGGGCGACGAAACACTGTGCTTTCGCAAGTCGAGCCCTGCGACTTACGACGCACGAGATTCTTGATCTCTGGGATCTGAGAATGGAGGCGTGGAGGTGTGACCCGGGGAACTTGCAGCCGCGTGTGGAAATGACGGATGAAGAAGGGGACATCAACGTTACCTTTGAATGGACAGCGGATGAAGAACCGGACGTGCCCCTCTCGTCTCTCGCACGGATGTGCTTTGATGCGTTCACATCGCCTCAGCTGCAGCAGCTGGTGGTCGACCTCGACTACTGGGAGACGGAGGACTGGCTGGACATCATGCCGGAACAGCCAAAATTGCGCAGGATTATGGCAGGCGGGCAAGCAGCGGATGAGCTCGTTCCTGCCTTAGATCCAGAGGCGTTCGACGAAGGCAGTCTACCGGTGGGCACGCGTGTGGTCCTGCCCTTGCTGACGTCGCTGCAGCTGTGAACCGACGACCTCCCGCCGAGTATCAGCACGTGCGAGGAGCTCGCCACTGCGCTGACGGCACGCGCGGCTGCTGGCTACCCGTTGGCAGAGTTGACTGTCGTCGACGATGTAGACCAGCTTTCGTTGGACGCTTTCTCGACCGTCCCAGGCCTCACACTGTCTACCGTTAAATGCGCCACCGAGGAGAGAGATCTAGAGGATCTCGAGCCTTTCCCGCTTTCTCGTAGTGCCTGGATATGATCGATCGGCCTTTCTCGCGCTACGACGGCTACGAGCAGAATTAATTTCTCCTATACACCTGCCTTAGACCACCATAGCTTTTCATGGGACCGTGTTGATACCTAACGCAATCGTTCTGTACACCTTTAGCTTCATCATCCATCCCAGAGTTGACTCCTTGTGTTGCTTTCGCTCGCTCTTTCCCGAGAGCCACTCCCTTTCTCGAGCGATCTCTTCTGTTTTCAAAGATATTCTTAATCGATGCCCCCCTACGCCGGACAAAGTATCACTGCCATGCGTACCTGTTAATTGTCGTTCAGCATATTGCATCATATCCCATCGCCCAAGGAACGTTGGTAATATTTGTCACATTCTATTCGGTGCCGGGAGGCGAAGGATCGGCATTTGATGGAAAGTGGGTACGAGATGGAAAGTGGGTACGAGACGCACCCATAGAAGAAGTTCGAGAACAACATATAGGCTGGGAACCTATACTTCAAGCCCTTTATAGCTGTGAGTATAAAATAAGTCCTTCAATCCAGGCGAAGCTCTTTCAGCATCAAAATATCAGTGTCCAGAGACAGCATTCACTAAAAGTGGCTTTGGAGACGTACGAAAGGTCGCGTCTAGCCGAGGTCCGGGGCATCTTCCAGATGACACGCAGGATGCGTGAATTCGGGGTGGGCCGAGAACGTACGACGAGCGTAGAGCTGGCAATGGCAATGGCAAGGCGAGGTGGAGGAGCTGTGGGTCGAGGCGAATGCTGCGCAAGCACCCGATGCGGACCGCCAGCTCAGTCTCACTTATAACATCTCGCGAAGGTCCTAAGCACCATGACTCCCAAAGATTATCCATAAAATATATGCACTACCTGACGAAAGCTGACTGATTCCATTCCTTCGCCGCTGCAACTGTCAACGGTGGGACCTGTGTTTACTACAAATACCAGAGTACCGCCTTCTGTATCGATACGTTCAATATGTCATCGTGAATGTCAATACGCACACCGAGTTACCTCGAGGTTCTCCACCATTGAAACTGTCCGTCCGGGTCTATCCTTTAACACAAGCATGGCAAATGCAACGACACCATCGAACAAGTCAATCCAGGTGGGTTGTCGTTGCCCTCTTGCAGGTACACGTTGTATATGTTTGCATTCGACGTGGCACAAGCGAGGAAGTTTAATTCCCTCGGTGACGTCTCGATAATCGTGTCGCCTTCTAGTGCCCAATCAGTAGTCGTCGCTGATTTGCTGAGGACGAGTGGCTTGTATGAATTGGGTGCGGACTCGTTCACATTCAAGTAGAGAGAGGAGCCGTCGGCGTTGTTGAGTGTGATGGTGTCGCCTATGGTGAAATACCCAGATGAACCTTCCGGTCCCAGGACAGGCACGCCGCCTTTGGTGGTGAGGTATCAGCGAAGGCTTGGGCGGTGAATTATGCGCCGTGACATCCTGACCTTGATTCTGCAGATAGAAATGGTAGACGGGATCCTGGTCGGCGCGGATCTGCGAACCTGTTGGCGTGGCACCTGTCGACGTGGTCGTAGCTGTTTGCGACGTCGACCCTGAAATCGTGGTCGTTGGTGTGGCGCTGCTCGTTACGATGCTAGTAGTCGAACTGCTTGACGCTGTACCCGGCAAGCACTGGGAATAGTCTGCGATGTCATCGTCAGAGTACATCGCCTGATCTCTGCAAATGCTCTGGACGGACATGGGTTGCTCACGGTGCAAGTATATCCTGACACACATGTTGTTGCCCCTGACCTGTACATTATTTAGCACGCTATATGGGCAAGTGAGTGTCCGCCGAGTCGTTACTCACCACCCGATTCCTCCGCATTGACCCCATGCACTGGACTGTGCGTTGACACCGCTGACGGAGAACAGAAAAAAGCTGGCAAAAATGAACTGCCTCATGGGAAGGGATATTGGATCTGGGAGCAGGGTGTCTGGACGACAATCACCTTTAGTCACATGTCATTTTATATTGACGGAAAGACGAAGGACATTTCTCGCTGGTAACGGCGATGGGGAAGATCTTCGGATGCCGGTTCCCTTGAATGAGGGTGGATTTTTCGCCTGAACCACATCGGTGCGCTGGCATGTCTTCGATGCACTGAAGATCGCGGTAGTGTGACCACAACGCCTGCATCACGAACCGACACCTGACATCACCCTCATACTCATGCCGATAACTAGTGACAAAAATACGTGAGTAACCATGACGCTCTCTCACCTCGGGCCCGACTTTCTTGAATCTCGGAAACAGCGACGGCAAGGAGGGAATTCTACCCCACACGAACCTGAGTCACACGCGCCGTGTCGTGCCGCGGAAGATCAGGATTGTGTCCATCTTTGACCGACCTCCGTGAATCGGCGCTGTTAACGAGCATGAGCTAGGCTGACATTGGCAAACTCACATTGGGAGATGACCCCGTTCACCGGGGCATTACAGAGGTGCATGCCAACCCTGCTCTTGAGCGCGGTGGTCGTTGTCTAGGCTTGTCTAGGATCCGTAGCTGACCAGTACAGTCGCTCTCCAAGTCGGCAGCCGGCGGTTGAACCACATCACGAGGTTAGGGTTTACTCATAGGTGTCCGGTCAGTGGCAGTCACCGAGCAACTTCAAGTTGCGAGTGTATCGTATAGCATTTTCCTTTGTCCTCCTATCTATCTAACGCTCCAGATTAAATATGTATCTGCACCCATTATACACGAGTCCTTCCTGCAAGGCGGCGGTAGAGGCACCAACGGCGTCAGTTAGCGATCGACCGCTCTTGAGGTCGTCATTTCATCCGAGTATCATATATTCATCTGTGAGCAACTGGCATATTCAACCTCGAGCTGATGAACGGAGGCACTGGATTTCAACATTATCTTCCCCTTGTATCTTCGCCATGTTGAGACTGGCGAGCAGAAGAGCGCGATACACAACGTTCGGCGCTGCGCTCTGTCTGCTCATACTGTTCACCACCCACTTATACGTCAATCTCGATCCTGGCGCGCTCCGTTCATCTCACGCCTTTACTTCCTCCCCGCAGGATTTGGAGCCCGCCGTCGTGACTCTGCCAAGGATCCTCCTCGTCTCCGCGTTCTTCCCGCTCCCAAAATCGAAGCATTCGCTGTCGGACTACCACGCCTGGCTAACACGCTTCCTCGCCCCCGTCACCACCCACCTATACTTCTTCTGCCCACCGAACCTTGCGCCGCTCGTGCGCGAGTTGCGCGGTGACCTACCCATGACACTCAACACCTCTTTTACCTCGCCGTTCGACATACCGCCGCTGCGAGGTCTCGAACCGCGATACGAGGAGATGCACGGGTGGGACCGCGAGAGTAAGCTACATTCCCCAGAGCTGTACGCCGTGTGGAACTGCAAGGCGTTCTTCTTGGATGAGGGCGTACGCAGTGCGCGGGCAGGCGGCGTGGAGTACCACTATGCGTTCTGGAGCGACGCGGGCAGCATGCGCGACGACCACACGTATAGGGACTGGCCAGGTGCACGCCGCGTTCAACAGGTGTTCGAGGAGGGAGAGCGGCTGAGCGGCACGCCCAGGGACCAGCTGATATTCTTCCCGGTGTGGGGTCTCCCATCGTCGAACTTCAGCAGCTGGACAGAGCCGGCCGGCCCTGTCGACGAGGACATCAGCGAAGGTGAGCACCACGTGCTAATCGTGTTGGCGCTGCTCACATCACGGTTCACTCACGACACAGGTTCCTTCTTCGGTGGCACGCCGGACGCGATCGCTGCGTACCGCAGGCTGTTCTACACATACCACGACTTGTACCTCGAGCGCTCCTTGTTCGTGGGGAAAGACCAGACGCTTATCAACGCGCTCTTCCTCCTGCACCCAGCGCACTTCTTTTCGGTGTGGTTCTACGACCGCGCTGCTCCTGGAGTCGACGCACACGCATCGTCGCCACTCGGTTCGTGTGGTGGCACATGGTGGTATTACCAGTGGTGGATCGCAGATCAAGATGAGAGGGAGAGGATGGCGGACATATGGGCACTGCCAGGACAGACGAAGTGGACGTGGGCGAGCTGGTGGTCGGAAAACAAGCGCTGCCAAGACACGAGGATCTTGACGATGGTTGAATTCTTGAAGAGGGCGTTTGGGGTTGGATGGGCAGGACCACATGCGTCCGTAGAGTGGGAAACGGAAGTCGACTGAGGGTGCCATCTTAGACTACTCATGCGCAAAGAAGCCAGCACACGAGATGTTGTCAGAGGAAGCTCTCGAAGAACAATTGAATGCAACCTGGCGAGCTACAGGCAATTCACGACGAGCAAGAGTTCTAGGGGATCGTCTTAGTCGAGTAACCGCCCAGTTAGCCCAGTAAATAACGGAGTTCTGAAGTCACGATCGCAACCTACGCAGAAGAGCGCTAGGCGATTGAGGGACTTCGGCATTCAGCTGCAGAGTGAGCACCGACATCACGCGTAGAAGAATGAATCGCTTGGACTCGAATTGATCCTCAGAATCGAAGACCGCCCGACTCAAGATGGGGTTTCGTCTATACGAGGACAACTTCTCTACAATTCAGAGCGACTCGTGTGACAGACAAGGTGCGTACCTTCATTATCACTCTGAGATACATTGCGCGTCGTCCTAAAGTCTAATCGTGCACCCTGGCAGTATATTCAACGGTCCCTCCTGCGTGGCTGACATTCTCATATCCTTCGAATCGCACTCCAGGAGTGCCAGGGAATTAAGCTCAATTACCCGCATGTTGAGAAAGGGGGCATGATCTACACGGCGGCACTTAAACAAGATGTACACGTACCGCTCTCCCTGCTCCCTGTTGTGAGTAGACCATGCCAAGAGAAGATTGGAGAGTATGGCGGACAAAGAGAAGAGAAGGACGTCAAGTTGAAGACTTGAACGACACGGTCGCGCGCGCATGGCACAATGTGCTATGGCTTGATTATTGATGTACCTGGAAGTCACAATCATATAATTCGGCGTCATTCACAAGGGCATATGGTGTAGTTGGTTTATCACGCTCGCTTAGCATCTGCTGTTTGCGAGAGGTGTCCGGTTCAATTCCGGATATGTCCATGCCAAGGGTTATAGTTTTTTTGAGTTTTGACACGGCATGTCGACCGTCGAACACGAGTATGCCCCAGGGCCCAGATTCGATCATTGGCGGACAGAAACAAGATACAATATTTTACCAAGGGCCGATGAGCGTAGGTAGGTTTTTGAGATTCCACGACTTCCGGATTCCCCTATGGAGCCGATATCTACAATTCATCCCTCGTCCTCCCACAATCTCGAATTACAGCACCAGAGACGGATGTAAACCACGCACGCTGATCTTTCGGCGATGCCCAGTCCGCCGAATGACCTGGACGCCGTGAGCGCGGTCCAGTGGAGCGTTGCTCAGTGTAAGGAACTTACCGCCGAAGAATGTTTGGAAATGTAACCCTTGCACATACGAAGCGGGGTCGTCCCGGAGAACGAGACCCTCGATGCGGATGACGGACTCCCCGTCAATGTAAACTTCAACTTCACCGTTTTCCTGTCCGACGTCGTTCATCTTGATCCGTGTGGCCACCTTGATCCATTTCCCGCTCGTGAACCTCCACGCACCTCTGCCGACGGAAAACCCGTAGTCTGGATTCTGATGTGAGAACGGGGGGACTGCGAGGAGGCGTGCAGTGTTGGTAGGGTCAAGAGGGAGATACGCATAGAGCTCCCCGAGGCCGTTGGCGCTGCAGGCGATCAGTATTTGCAGGGCGCCCAGACTCTTGTGTGATGACAGTCTGGCAGGGATGGACACGCACCGCCACATGAGTCTCAGATCAAAACACTTACAACGCTCGTCTTTGCGTCCGCCGGAGCACCCGTACGCGGCGTTGCCAATCCCACCGACTTCACTGTCCTCCAGTGAGCGGCACGGTGGATGAACGAGACACGCTCACATATACCGGGAAGTTTCCCGCCTTTGACCCATTCCCAGCTCTCCTCGAACATGACCTCGTATCCCATGATCACTTCTCTTGCATCTGCACTCGCGGCTTTGAACGCCTCCGGACCAGAGAGGTAGAATCCGAAGCCTCCTTTGATCGGAGAACTCGGACTGATACTTCCTGCCGGGTAGAGGGATTCCCAAGCCGCCAGAGGAAGTTTCTGGGAGCCTCCAGTAGAACTATCTGTGGGCTGAGGAGGTACGACGATGCGGTGCGTCAACAGTTGGGGTTGAGATACTTTATGCACACCGAGAGTAGAGTCAGCGAGTGGAACGCGGGGTATTTTGGAACAGTCCGCGGATGTCGTGAAGGCAAATTCGAGACGGTCGGATGGTATCATGGGTAGCAGTTTACAGGTCAACATAATGGTCGACTGGTCCGAGTCTTCGAGTCTGGACCACTGAGGACGTTCGCGCTTGGAGCGTGGGAAATGGTCGGGTTTTCCCGTGCCATGAGCCTGAGTGCCAGCCGCAGCGAGGGCATCTTGAAGTCTTCTCTTCGTTCTGCACCAACACGCCCTGTGGGTCGTTTCTTAAGCATTCAATCGTGTGCTGGACCGCTGGTCTCCCGAACAGACCACCTACGACCCTGATGTCTTGCCATGTGCTCTGCTTACGCGTTGACTGCAGCTCTTCGAACATCTTCGAGGATCGAGAGTCTAGGGTACGTGACAGATGCTCGCCAATTCTTCGAACTTTGATCTGGCTTGGATTCTTCGGATGCGGAAACTCGTGGCTCTCTATGAGGAATCTCTTAGGCATATCGCGGTGGAGCTAGAGGTTGTCATTCGTTGTCAAGATAATATGGATTGGCCTGGGGTGAGAACGTTTCAAGGAACGCATTTCGACCAGACTTTACGCCGAGGAGGATGATCGCCATGGATCGAAGGTCCATCCTGGATTGCGGCTATACCTGATACTCGGTGGCTCGTCCACGTTTCTTTTCCAGCGAAAGCTAAAGTGCCACTTCTCCATATAGTAGTGCCAATCTCGGCGGAGACGCGAAACCGACAGGGAATTCAGGCTCACTCTCATTCACTCCGTGAAACACGCTGGAAGACCACCAGCCACGGGCATTGCATTCCTTCCTCAAACGCGAAATCTGTCAGAGGGCCGGGCCTTTTGGAAGCGGCCAGGTCTTCGATGTATGTGACTCTGGATGAGATCAGTGTGTCCCTTGCGTGGGTCAGCCGAAAACTGCCACCGTTGACGGTCAGTAACTTCGAGAAGGTCGTAAGTTGCTGACCGTCAAGGCCGGAGCTGCTTATGCAGCTTTGCATCTACCCGCCCAGGATCATATCCTCGTCGGCATCGCAGAACACGAAGAGAAATCAGCTCAAGTTTTTCTTATAGTCCACTCTCCCGCATGTAAGGCTTGACTCTCTTTCCCCCATCCTCGTTATTATTCGGTTTTTAAGATGGCTCGCCTCCTCCAGGACACACTGCTGGGCTATTCCATTCGTTTTGCGTTCGGAACACAATTCCTTCCTCATCCCGATGAGATCGACCTCCCGATGGTGTGGCAGGATGCCGTCCATGAAAAGCCAGAGTATCCATTACCCGGTGAAGGCTCAGTGCACAATATTGTGCCCGAGGAGGACCATAGTGACCCCTTGAACGGTCGCGGCCGTGGGTGGGGATCCCGTGATGAGCAGGAGGGTCGGCCTGCACCACGAAAGCCACGATCTCCTCGGGACGAATCTAAGTCGCCGCCAATCGAGGTGGTGGCCGATACACCGCGATCGGCATCGCTTCGTTCTGCAGAAACGTTTATAAACGAGTTGGTCCTTGCAGAGGAGGGGAAGGATACGCTACTAGTTGATTGGTATGGACCGACCGACCCCGACGTGCGTGCTTGCGCATATGCGTTTCCTTATTCGCATCTAACTAGGACCTCAGAATCCTTGGAACTGGTCGACTCCGAAGAAGACTTGGGTCATGTTCCAGACATGTCTCCTGACCTTTGCTGTGTACATCGGATCCGGCATTTATACGGCTGGCATAGCTAGTGTCTCGGAGGACTTCCATGTCAGCGTCGTCGCCTCAACCGTTGGTTTGACACTCTTTGTTCTCGGTTATGGGATAGGTGCGCCCCTTACTTCTGCATCACAAAGCCTAGTGTCTCGAATGATCACGACTGACAGGTCCCATGGTCTGGTCGCCTCTGAGCGAGCTCCCTCAAGTGGGACGCATGCCAATCTATATCCTCACACTAGCTATGTTTGTGCTTCTTCAAGTGCCCACCGCGCTGGCTACCGACTACGGGATGCTCATGACCTTTCGCTTCCTGACCGGCTTCTTCGGCTCGCCGATCTTAGCCACAGGTGGTGCGACTATCGCTGATCTTTATGTTCCGAAGAAGCGTGCGTACGGCATCACGCTGTGGGGTCTTTTTGCAGTAAGAGGCTATCTCGGCAATTTTCGCAATGACTGACTGGCGTTCTTTGAAGACCTGCAGCCCAGTCATGGGCCCTGTCATCGGCGGTTTCGCAGCCCATGCGGAGAAATGGAGATGGACCATATGGGAGCTCATGTGGTTATCCTCCTTCACACTCGTCCTACTCTTCTTTTTCTATCCAGAGACATCCGCCGCGAACATCCTCTACCGCCGTGCCTCCCGCCTGCGTAAAGCGACGGGCAACGAGAACATCAAGGCGCAATCCGAGATCGAGGCCGCAAACCTGACTCCACGCGACATTGCCATCGAGGTCCTCGTCAGGCCGTTCGCGCTCAACTTCCAGGAGCCCATCGTCCTTGCGATCAACATGTACATCGGCCTCATCTACGCTCTCTTGTACATCTGGTTTGAGTCCTTCCCCATCGTCTTCATCGGCATCTACCACTTCAAGGTCCAGCTCCTCGGCCTCGCGTTCCTAGGCGTGCTGCTCGGCGCGTTCGTGGTCATACCGCCGTTCTTCTACTACCTACATTACTACCAGGAGCCCAAGCACAACGAAAATGGAGACCTGAAGCCAGAGGAACGCATGCCTGTCGCGATCGTCGGCTCGCTCCTCATCCCCATATGCATGCTGTGGTTCGGGTGGTCGTCGCGGGAGAGCGTGCACTGGATCGTGCCTATCATCGGCTCGAGCTTGTTCAGCGTCGCTTCTCTACTTCTTTTTGTAAGTCTCACCTCTCGGAGAGCCGGAATGTCTGAGTAAGATACAGACTTATACTGGCACGGGGGGTTTTTTTTTTTCAGAACGCTTGTCTAAATTACCTTGCGGATGCCTATCCCACATATGCAGCATCGGTGTTGGCAGGGAATGACCTCATTCGCTCGGCATTTGGTGCCGCCTTCCCGCTGTTCGCCAGTGCGATGTACCGAAATATGGGCGTAGGATGGGCCAGTACATTGCTTGCGCTGCTGGGATGTGTTTTCATCTCCATCCCGATCCTTCTCTACAAATACGGTGATCGTATCAGAATGTCGAGCAAGCACGCGCGACACGATATGTGACCATTGCTCTTCAAGTACGAGTCTAATTGCAACGGACTACTAGGTACTGTTAAGGTATAGGATGCAGTAGATCGTACGCCTGACCCTCTCTTTTGCTATCCTGTTACTCTCTACGGGGACGTGTAAATCATTTTCATTATACACGCATCACTCTGTAAGCGTATCCACCATTGCCTGCCATAGCTGTAACATCCAGTAAACGGTGCAGTTCGACTTCAATGCGGTCAGGTCTCATCTCGATGAGAGCGCTTACCACTAGTGCAGGTGATCATTTCTACTTTTAGCGAAGGCTACGGCGCGACGCGCAGCACTCGCGCAGCCAACGCGCAGCTGCGGGGACGAGAGTCAACCTGCACCTTGCCTGCACCGACCATCCAACTGACCGTCATGTATCTCTCTCTCACATCCGTCAACAGGGTCGACAGATCTGCTGGTATGTTCCTTGTTATGGCGGGATTGGTCGGCGCTGCGCAGTATCCTTTGTCCTCCGTTACACAACTGTGTCGCAATCAGCCAGGAGATCCGGGGTTCCCGACAAGATTGCATTGGAGTGAACTCAGTGCGGAATTGGAAGGACGCCTCATCCCTGTGTACCCATCAGCGAAAGCCTGCCGCGAACTTCAATGCACGGACGCTGACTGGGTCAGCGCCTCATATCGGGTCGTAATTCCCGGAGAAATGCATGCAGTATGTCCTCCGATTGACGTCCTTTAACCGCTCTATACCTGTGCATCGACCGGCAGACCAACTGGGAACAGGTGAGTACCTTCAGTTATTCCTCTCGTCTCCTCACATTATCACTCTACGAAGGACTATGTTTCTGTTCCGCCATCCTTGTGCTTTAAGAACGGAACCGTTTGCGGTCAAGGAAACGTACCCCTGTATGGCATCAATGCTACGACGGCTTCACATATACAAGTGAGCTCAATGTTATACCTTCAGTCGGTGACCTTGGGCTTGACTCGTTCCTGATAGACTGGCGTGAAATTTGCTGTCGAGCACAATCTGCGGGTCGTCGTCAAGTCCTCTGGGCATGATTTCCTGGGTCGTTCGACGCAGAAGAATTCGCTCATGTTGTGGACACATTACCTTAAGAACGTCAGTTTCACGGACTCCTTTTTCGTGGGCGATGCAAATCTAGGCAGCACTGTCTCGGTCGGAAGTGGATGTAGTCTGAGGGAGGTCTATGCTGCAGCTAAGGAGAAAGGAAAGTACGTCGTGGGCGGGACCGCAGCGACTGTAGCTGCTGCAGGCGGCTACGTACAAGGGGCCGGTCATTCAGTATTCAGTCCTATCTTCGGACTTGCTGCCGATAATGTGTTGGGTTGGTGATCTCGCAACTTTTACCAGATGACATTGACAATTTTGATTATACAGAATTTAGGGTTGTTCTCGCGGACGGAAACCTCGTTACAGTGAACGCTGTCTCCCATCCTGATCGTGCGCTGCCCCACTTTGCGCCAGCGAAAATTGACTTATTCTCAACTTTGTAAATCAGTGTTTTGGGCACTCCGCGGCGGTGGCGCAGGAAGTTGGGGAGTGGCCATCTCCGCAACGTTCCGAACGTATCCAAACTTCCCCGGAACGTTTCACACAGCTATCATCGTCGCAGACTCTCACAACCAGGCTGGTGCGCTGATGGCCGCCCACGCAGAGCATATCTTCGACTGGGATGATGTCCGTGCGGGGCAATACTTCTTCTTTTACAAGACCCCGAACACTCTCGTGGTGCACACAGGATTTGCAAACTTGACGGGTGACGATGCGCGCGCACAGATGGCGCCTTTCCTCGAGGCCGCTGTATCACTTGGCGCTACCGTCGCATTCGAGAATACAACGACGGGCATCGTGAACGACATCGTGACGACTCCGGACGATCCAGCGGGAAGGAACCTGATCATGGGCTCACGACTTATACCTGAGAGCACGTACCGCGATCATCCGAAGGAGATCGGAAAGACGTACACGGCTTTGTTGGATCAAGGGGTCGAAGGGTGCGTTTGTGCTTGCTGTCGTGGCGTGCGTTGCTGACATCAATGGCTATAGTATTCTGGGGCACCTCGTTGCCGGAGGTGCGTATCCAGAACTTGCTTGAATCGCAAAGCTCTGACGATTTCCCTAGGCAAAGTCTCGGAGAACAAGAAGATCTCGTCTGCTGTTAATCCTAAATGGCGGACAGCGAAGACTCATGTGAGTGCCTTCAGTGTTTCTAGTCGCTTCATCCAACACCCACTTCACCAGATCGTGCTCTTCCGGACGTGGGAGGACACAGCATTGATCTCCGAGATCGTGCAAGTGAAGCAGCAACTCACAGACGAACATGTACCTTTGCTAGCGCACATGGCAGGTGAGACGGACAGCGGAGCTTACTCAAATGAGGCAGACGTCCAGGAGCCCAACTTTCAAGAAACATTCTTCGGACCGAATTATGCACGACTCTCAGAAGTGAAAGCGGCATACGATCCGCATGACCTCTTTATTGTCGGTGCGGGTGTAGGCAGTGAGCGCTGGGACAAAGAAGGCATGTGCAGAGTTGTATAAAACGGACTGACCCATCGCAAAAGTACAATATCTTACTACTGCGTTTGAGAGCCATCAAATAAATTTATTCGTATCCACGGGTCATATCCCATAGGGGACAAGAGATGCTTTGATTTCATTACAGGTAAGGATATAAGGTCGTAAGATCGTGCGCGGAAAGATGCAAAGTTAGAGATAAGTGCGATGCGACGAACTGGAGCCAAGACAAAGATGATCAGATGGTCAAAAGGGTAGCCTGTCCTCAGAAGCACCTTCTACGAGAACCCCATCTTTTATTTACTTCCTGCACATTCCTGCAGCATCCCACTTCTCGCTGCCAACGCCGGCGCCCACGATGAAGAGGTCATGAGGGTCGTAGATTGCCTTGACCGCGGACAACCGCGCGTAGTTCGGTCCGAAGAACGTCGTCTGGAAGTCTGGCTCTAGCACATCTGCCTCGCTTGAGTATGACCCGCTATCCGTCTCGCCGGTGATGTTGATCAAAAGCGGCATCGACTGGTAAGTGAAATTGTGACGGATCTGTTCGACGATCGCCGGGGGAGTGCTGTCCGCCCATGTCTGACTGAGCAAGATCTGAGTATGAGGCGCGGCGATTAGCGTACTGTCGTATAGCATCGAAATTCTGAGGGACGAACGTGGGTCTTCGCTGTGCGCCACTTAGGAGTGACCGCCGAGCTAATGTTCGCGTTCTCGGCGACCTTGCCACCAGACACCATATGCCCCAAGAATCTTTGAGGAGCCGTCAACCCACTGCGTCTCAAACGAAAACTAAGCGATACGCTTACCCAGGAATGCCTTGGTCGAGGATCTTCGTTACAGCATCACCAATATGGTCCACATTGCCTTGGTACGCAGTCGCCGGAATGAGACGCGAGCCCAGAATCAAGTTCTGACCAGACACATCGTCCTGGAAGCCGATGACGCCTTGCGGCGCATCCGCAGGAGACACACCCGCGACGACTGACTCGATCGCAAAGTCCGCGTTGGCAATGATGTCGTTCGGGGTCGCCGTGATCGTGATCTCCGGCGTCACGATTGCGCCAAGCGTGCGCACCTCGTTGAGGAACGGCGCCATGCGCGCTTTCAGCGCGTCGCCAGAGATGTTGGCTGCAAGTGTCGAGAGACTGAGGGAGCTGTTTGTGCGGCTCGCGGCGAGGTAGAAGTACTGGCCCGCGCGGATGTCGTCGAGGTCGAACATGTGGCGTGCGTGCGCGGCCATGACCTGTCCAGACTGCACTGACGTATTCGTCTGGATGGTAGTCTGATGGATCGTGGCTGAGAATATGTCGAAGACCTTGTAGGTAACCGAGACGATGACGCCCCAGCTGCCAGCGCCGCCACCACGGAGCGCCCAGAACACTGTGTTGATGTCAGAGCTGACTCTTTTGTGGATAAAAGGATTAACATACGATCAGGATGCGAGAACTCGTTGACTTCCAGGTAGTCGCCATTTGCTACGACAATGTTGTATTCTGGTGAAGCATGAGATCCGTATAGAGCAACAAAGTTGCAATATTACGTACGAACGGCGTTATCCGTCGCAAGTCCGAGGACAGGAGAGAATGCGGAGTGGCCTGCGCCTTGAGAATAGCCACCTGCCGCTACAACTGTCGCAGCCGTGCCGCCCACGAAGATCTTGCCTTGTTCCTTTGCCGCGCCGTAGAGGACCTTCAAGCCAACACCACTACCTACGGTCACGGTGCTGCCGTAGTCCTTCTTGCCTATGCGGTAATTGTCACTGAAGGTGATGTCCTTGAAGTATTGTGTCCAGAGTAACAGCGAGTTCTTCGCTGTCGAACGGCCGAGGAAGTCGTGTCCCGAAGCCTTGATCGCGACACGCAGATTGTATTTCGCTGCAAATTTGACGCCGGCCTGCGAATGGCATGACGTCAGATGGAGACAAGGAAAGAAAGAGTTCGACGTCTCACGCACCTGGAGATGCTCAGGCGAAGTCGCGTTAATTGCCCAGATAGGGACGTCTCCCTGCCCACAGTCCGTGATGTTCGAATTCAGAAGGCAGAGAGAACCAGAACCCGTGTAGTCCTTCGAGAAGTTAATAAAACAAGCCACGTCACTGGGTTAGAAGGATGCACACCTGTTCCCAGTTATTCTGGCGTAGGCAAACTCATTAGAAGACGAAAAGATTCGCGTGAAAGCTATCTCACCGAATTCATCGCACCCGGAAGAGTAGCACGATATATGCTGCTGGCCCATTGTGCGGAAGTGCAGTTGGCACCGGCGCAGACCTTCGCGGTAGGGTAGGCCGGGATCAGTCGGCCACCAACCTGCGCGTTGAGTTGGGCCCATTCTGCCTGTGTCGGGAAGCCGTGGTCACCAGGCTGATTGCGGCACAAAGCGGCACGTCGATTGTAGATGCTCGCGGCGGCGGTCGCATGGACGCTAGAAAGAAGGAGGAGAAGAGCTCCAAGGTAGGTCAAGGACATCTCGAAGACGAAGACACGCGCAGGGAAGCTCGACACTGGAAGTTGGAGAAGAGCACGAGACTTCTTGCCCGCGCGCACGACGCTTTAAGTACTCGTCTCACCGTGGGGACAATTCGTCGCTTCACCACGCGGTAGTTGGTCGTACGCGAGGGCCACCCTCAACACCGAAGGTTTCAGAGAGCTCCTAGGACTCCTAGGAACGGCATCGTATAGTCCATTCGGAAAGCTGCCAACGACTTGGGCTATAATTGGATCCGCGCTGCGACGAAGAGGCTTGAAAGGAGCGCCCATCATTGACATCGCAAAGAGTACATACCATTCCACATCGAGAAGAGAGCTTCGGAAGCTCCCAATTCCCGCACAGAACTGACCGGCGGCCTTCGGAACCGCCCAATTGTCCGAGCAACCCACAGCGAAGACCGGCCAGTCGCGCAAATTTTCACGCAAATTTGATGGTAAGTAGAGTGGGTCGGGCGGTAGAACACACAGATCGTTATGAGAGGAGTCTGATGGGGTGTCTTGCGCTGTCCGCGCTATTCGAAATGGCAATTCGGGTCGGATAACCTACGTCCGGTTAGAGACAGCGGAGAAGGTTGGAGTGCTCGACCGAGGGGGTCATAAGGATTGTGGCGGGAGCGGTTGACATGACTGATGTCCGAAATACGTCATCCCCGCCCTTGGCGCGACCGGTAAGACAGCCCAAGCCAGCCCAAGCCAGGCGAAGCGCCGGCCTGGGTACCAATAGGCGACAGCACTTACGGAGGCGCACGTCTTGGGTTAGCAGAGCTGGCGTACAGGTTTCCTGTGCAAGTTCATTGTCGAAGCATATGTACGTCTTGGATCTCTCAGAGAGATTGAGTTGGGACCAAGTTGGGACCGAGAAAAGCCTCTAACCTGCATAGAAGTAATAGAAGTTTTGACACACGGATCAACCATGCCGATGACCGGCGCACCTTTGCAAGTCGTTCAAGCGCCTTGGTCGAAAGTCACCGCCAGCTGTTCATGGTATTCGGCTAATGCAAACAAAGGTGGGATCGCCCGAGTGGCAGAAAATGTAGTAGATCCACTCACTCCGCCGTCGTGTGAACAGTGTGGATCGCAGGCCTGTTCGAGGTTGCACTTGCTTCGTTTGACCCCCGATGCACAAGGATCAGCTGCGACCTGATGTGAAGTCAGCTGATCATCGGTTGTCATTGATCAATGGGCGTGTGAGGCGTCACAGTACACGGTGAGCCTCGGAGCTTCATCACAGCGAGACTTTACTGTTTCCAAACGACGATATGTGGGATCGCCTGCGGCCTGCTCCCGCGCGAACGTGCCTTCTGAATAGAAGGATACGACGGAAGCACTGAGCTGCATGGCACAACCTGACTTGACTCTCTGCTAACAACGCACGGAAATTCGAAGTCACTGGAATCCACACAGTACCGCACTGACGTACGCGTACTAATCTGCGTTACAGTTTCGTCTGACCTTTGCTACGGCCGAACAACGTAACATCAGAATTACGAGGAAGTAGACATTGAAAAAAAAGGCGCACGACGAGGTTTCGACCCGGCTTCACATGTACACTCAGAAACACCGGATGAAGAATCGAGCATGCAGCGACACGGAGTCTCCGTCGGCATCTGTCCTCTCCACGCATATCTCCAGCTTCTAGATTCCATGCACCGATTCAAAACATCGAAAGAGCACGGGGAGCCATGTTGCGATCCACATAGGCATCTTGACAGCTGCTGTGGACACTTGACGTGATGGCAGTGAGAGATCTGGAGTCTAGGCTCTCCTTGTCGCTGAAAACGAAAGAGAGTCAGGGTGGCTTCCTCTCAGGATGATGGTCTGGAGCTCGTGGCCCGCGCTTCAACTCGACAGGACACTGAGTAAGATGAAATAGACTGAGAAATTAGATCCAAGAACGATGATCGACTTGACTCGCACCTCCGTGTCGTTGGCACAACTTCCTGTCACCCATTGAGTGGCGCATCGAGTGCGAGGATACACATGGCTTGCGAACATGTGTAGCGATGCCAATAAGTATTATAGCTAGTACTCCACTCGAGCTCTGGTGAGAGACTCAGACGGAGTTGATCGTCGCCCACCGGCGGCCGGAGCTGGCGGGCCGTCAGCCAGCCGCACGTGATGGGAAAATGCCGCGACGCGTCGAACGCGAGCCACAAGCGCGCCAGGCGAAAAGTCGTCGGTATCTTGCTATTGTACTTGGGAGGGATCGTCGGGTTCCAAAAGCAAAGAATGATGTTCCAACAAGATAAGGTGGATTCGTTAAACGAGATTTTCTACCGGCTTAGTCTGGGACTCGGGAGTAGGCTGCTGCACTACTACTTAGTATAAGTAGTAGCGAGTGTTGAAGTCTCGACAGTCGGCAGGCAATTAGACTTTGGAGAGACTGACTGAGCGAAGTACGCAAGAAATGAGTTTGCTCTGTCTTTCTATGGCTGGAAAGTCTTGTGTGGCAACCCAATGATACACCGGCAAGTATGCGATAAGATTTTACGCGTCATTTGACCACTATCGGCTTCCAAACTATGACGCGTAAAGGCTGTCCCTGGGCCACCCTTGTTATACTATCATCTTCGCTTTCTACATGGAATACCTACGGGTCACCGCTAACCGATTCATTCGCCGTAGCTGTGAGAAGTTGAAATTCACGACTCCGGTCGTGCGCTGTTTAGCCACATCGATGCATTCTCGGCGTCCTGAATGTACCGATGCAGCGTTATTGCACTACGAATGGTGAAATACCTGGACAGCGAAGGCTGGCACGCTGGTTGAGAGCTTAACGGAGCTGCAGCCTCGGCCGCCAAAGAAACGGTTCTACAGGACTTGCCTTATGGGGATGAATAAGCCATCATTAATAGAGCGTGGGCAAGACGCAACCCTTGCTACCCATGGCGAGCCTGCGCGCTCTGCAACCCTCCCCAACACCACGACGCGACAGACCAGTCGACCCTACCGGCACCCTCGTCGCAAAGGCCGGTATGTCCTTATAGCTGCCATCTCGTGAGGCGCCTCGCTTGCTTTTGCACCACCATGATGGGCAGACTCGCCCGTGTCGCTCTCTCGCTCGTCACTTTCAACTATGCCTACCTCTTTCTAGATCAGTCTTCGCTCCACGTGGATCCCCCGAGAAAACGGATCGCCATTGTCGGCGCCGGGACTGCAGGCGTCTCCGTGCTGAAGGTTCTACTGGCCGATTTGCCCGAGGATGCGACACAAGGGTGGGATGTCGTGCTGTACGAGCAGAGACGAGATGTCGGGGGTATATGGTAAGCTTTGTTTTTATCATTACACATGTATTTTCCATATTCTCTCTGCTAGGCTACCGGATCCGAACCCTCCTCATCCTCCAGAACTACCCGAAACGCCTCTGTCCGACCGTCTCATGACAAACACTCCACATCCTACTAGTGCGTCGTCGCTCCTGCCTGGGTTGCACATACTCATCTGGCATTCAAAGTGACAATACCTCATTTCCCATTCAGACCCGCCACTGCGCTTTTCCCCCACCACCCGCACATACAACAATACCACACGGATATCATCAATAACTGGAATCTCTCTTCCCACCTTCGCCTTAATCACGAAGTCTTAGAGACGCGATGGAACGGTGATCCCGAGTCGGGGCGCTGGATAGTCAAGGTCAAGGACCTGCTCCGAACAGAATATCTAGAATCCGAGTTCGACCACCTCATCATCGCGAACGGACATAATCACTATCCATCTGTTCCCGAGATCGAAGGTAAGGACCTCTGGGCAAGGAGCGCGGCGAATCGATCTGCATGGCATTCGGTATTCTACCGCAATCCCCAGCCGTTTACCGGTAAGAATGTACTTGTTGTAGGCGGAGGCGCCAGTAGTCGCGATATTGCACAACAGATCGTTGAATTCGCAAATTCAGTCAGTAGTCAAGACTATTGCTGATGAGTCTTCAATCTCACACATCCGCAGACGTACACTTCACTTAAAGAACAGATGAAGTCCCCTGCGCCTCCGTTTCCGGACATCCCGGGAACGGTTATGAAACCTCGTATCCGACGATTTACGCGGGACGCTATCATATTTGAGGACAACACTACCCTCACTCACATAGACACCGTAATATTCGGCACGGGATACGAGCAACGTATCCCTTTCCTGACTGAGGGCGGACATCTGGGCCTCCTGCACGACTGTCCAAGAGGACGGCAAGAACACCTCACGACGAATCTGCGCTACGTCCGCCCAGTCTACGAGCACGTCCTCTCGCTCGACGCGTCCTATCCTGTTGGCGCGCTGTACTTCATCGGGCTCCCCATCTTTGTCGCTAACGCCATCTCGGACTACGCGCAGGCGCTCTTCACCGCGCACACCATCGCGGACCCATCGCTGCTACTCTCGCGCGATGAGTTCTTCGACGAGCTGCTGAGCGAGGAGGCGCGGCTGCGCGCCGACGGGATGGATCCGGGGTACGTCGGGCACCGCATCATCGGGCGGGGAGGCGCAACGGGGTACCAGGATCGGCTGGTCGGATATCTGCAGGCCCGCGGGCTCGCGGGGCAGCCGAACATCCCGCGTGGCAAGAACTTCACGGAGCCGTGGCGCACTTTTGGCGAGTATCAGGGCGAGTACTTGAGGCGCGGGTGGACTCGCGTGGAGGAGCGCGGGGAGGAGTATGTGAAGGAGTGGCTGGAGGGCGTCGAGACGGAGCAAGATTGGGTAGTCATGATGGAGAAACTCGTGGACTGGGAGAAGCGGCAGGAAGAAGAGGAGGGCACATACGATCCGAACGCGTACAGCGGTCCCGGATTCTGAGACTATACACACACATGTGCGTAGCCATTCATACCACCATCGATCTCTATACAGCTTTTCCGTCGCCTCGGGTGGTATATGCGCGGCCACACGCCGGAGTCAGGACGTAACTTCAAGTTGGTACGAGAGCGTCGAGGAGCGATGACGTAATGCGCGTCCGTGACACTGCTCCTGAAGCTGCTCCTGAGCGCCCTCGGGGCCAATTCAACGTAGGCCCACATCGACCTTCAATATACCATGATGCATCCAACCACTCTTTCCGTCGGCCCCTTGGAGATGCCGGCGCAGGCCCAGAGTGTCTGCTCGCAGTCGCCACAGAAGAACAAGCTCATACTTCATCAATCCGGAGCGATTCTCGGCGGCGCTCCCAAGGCCCCTTACCTCTGGCGGTACGGCAAGAATCTCACATACTTCTTCATGGACGGCAACGACGTGCAGAGGGACAAAGTGCGCAGGCTCATCCCTCTGTGGACGGCGTATGGGTTGGTGCAGTTCCAGGAGGTGTCGCGCGCAGAGGAGTCGCTCATTCGCATCACGTTCGACGGCGGCCAGGAGCCGTGGAGCTACGTAAGGTCGAATTTCTATATGCTTGCGGTCCTGGTCGTTTGACATTATTTAGATCGGCCTCCAGTGTGAGTTTGTCGAGAAGGACAAGCCCACTATGAACCTGGGCGACATCGACGATGAACAGAGTAGCAGCTCGGCGAGCGAGCGAAGGATCATCCTGCACGAGGTATGTCCAAGTCTTTTTTGCTCTCCTGTCCCGTCGGTCGTCTGACACGGCTCTTCCAGCTCGGCCATGCTCTTGGATTGATGCACGAAAATCATGCCGTCCTACGTCATGCCGTAAATTCTTCCATCCGCCGTCGATTTCTCTGTTGCATGTATCCGCGATTGGACACAACGTCTATCATGTACTTTCCACTACCTCACGAACTTACGGGCGTATCTAATGACGGCGCTTTGAGTACGTGCTTCGCCAACTCTCACTGCACGTCGACGATACTCATGCTCTACTGTAGGCGATTCACTCTCGGATATGGATAAGGCGTATATGGTGATCAACTATCCTCGCACGGAACCACACCCCGACATGCCCGAATGGACGCTCGAGAAGGCCCTTCAAATCGCCGGTGTGCCCGACGACGATCGAGAGCAGATCCTCGATGCGCAGCGACGGGCGGACGTGGAGTACATGCGGCTCCTCTTCTTTCACAGCGTCTTTTCTGCAACAATAGAGCAGCGGATCGAGGCCCCTGACACTCCCCCCGACGGGCCCTTACACCGTTGCGTTGCCGAACGATCAGTACGGCGATGGCTTCACTGACATCCGTATATTTGAGAGACCTGCTGACCCAAAGGCAATGGCATCTTCGGGAACGGGGAAGAGAGAGCCGAAAATATTATTTCGGTGACAGGTTTCTTGATCCAGGAGGAGTCTAGTTGCCTGCAATTTTGACCTCACTTCTTCGCAGTATCGGGATACGTACCCCTTAGCACTGCTCCAAGTATACGTCGAACGACATACGATGATTTGGAATATCGTTGACCGATTTTAGTTCAACACAATACATTCATCCCGAGCAGGCTGTGTGCACCGTACCGACAATACCCAAGGTCATCCATCCAATGTGCGGAAGGAAATGTTTAGGAGCGTACGATCCTCTCTCTCTGCACTTTGTTGTCTAGTAGGGTGCGTCACAAACTTGCTATCTCGTCATTTCCTTGTGCAGCCAGTCACCTCATCCTCCTTTATCCATAGTATGGGCCGTCACAGGTACTTCGGTTTGAACAACGAGTACTCCAATGTATCCTTCAGTAAAGAAATTGGTACGTATGTCATTCATTGTAAGCGACGTCAAAATTCTCGTGCATCCAATTGCACGCTCTGCTCCTACAATAACCATCCATTCTCGCACATCTGAGTAGCAGGCGTCCATCTCGAATTAGCCTTTTCGTGGGTGCAGGTAACGACTTAGACGGAGTGCCCGCTGGACACCGCATGCGGGATCCGAACATGCCGTGCATCGAACAGGGCGATCACTGTCTTTTCAGGACGCACAGCCACCGAGCGGACCAGCACGCTCAACTCGAACAGATTCGACGCATCTCCAGGCGGGCGTTTTGCCCAATCGTCACCGCCTTCGACGTAAGCCATCCACGTGCCGGGATAGCAACGTTCCCCCGACCTGACGGGGCGCACGCTCAGCGGGGCAGGGAGACCGCTCCGCCCATACGCCGGGTTCAGGGTGACCGCGAGGAGGCGGGGAGGCCCATGCTGCTTGTGGCCTGCCCAGAGCTCCGGGGGGGCTGCGCAGGCCAGCCAGTGCTCTGGCCGCGATTGCGGGAGGCCGAAGAGCGCGAGCGCGGTGTCGTGTGCGACGAGATGCAAGCGTGTGATGTCGGCTGCACTGGCGCCCTTTGTCGAAACGTGGGACACGTGCTGCGTGGGATTGGGAAACAGCGTGTGAGGCGGGCCGGGAGGAGGCAACGAGAGCGAGTCCACCAGGGACTGGTACGAAGGGACGACGAGCGGCTCAGAGGGGAAGATCGATGGTGATGAGACGGGGGACGGCGGTTGACGTAGCGAGTCCAGAATGGACTGAAAGGGCGGAATGTTGCTCCGCGCCATGGGAAACAAAGCTGGGGGTGAGATGGAGGGCGGCACGAGGAAGAAATATGTTCTTTAGGCGAGGGGGCGACATATTCCCGCCTGACTTTCCGTCCACTTATAGAGCGATGAAAAAGCGGTGAATTGGCCTCAACGGGCTTGGGCATCGATGGGTGGGCCCCCATGTACACCTGCGGAAAGGTCAAAGCAATACTCGACAAAGGCGACCGCGACGGGACCTTGCGAGGTTGTCACCCATGAGTGCCAGGAGATCTTGCCACATAATCCTGTAAGTTGTTCAAATGTCTGTAAAGTTCGACGGTATGCGTCAGAGGACGTCGACGTCTACTGTCACCGACGGCTTCAGAAAATGGTGAAGTACAGAACGTTCGGGCGCTAAGTTGGACGCGGCGCCGGCGGCGTATGAGCTCGGCAAAAGCCGTGCACCTGAGTCAACATCGCGAACCTCCTTGCTCAATTGCAGCCACCCTCTTCCTTCACGCCGACTCCTTCGCCCGCAGAACAAATTACTCCTCTTCACGCGTCGTGTTTCGAGTCTGCGAGAGAAGGAGTCCGTCTTTCGAACGTCTGCCAAGCGTACGTACCAGCGATGAACCTGCTCGCACTTGATTCGCACTTGCCACTTCCAGAGCCACCTCTACCGTGGCCGTGATTGTGGGCGCAAGTGCTGTCCCGGAACTGTCACGGTATTGGTGAAAGTCCCTTTTCACTGGAACGGAGCAGAATGCATCGCGGTCTTTGTCCGTGCCCATCGCGATTCAGACTGCTACCGGCGCTTTGACCGTGGAACGGTCTACTCCCTCTTCCGAGACAGCAGTACTGTGCTCGCACCTCTATATAATGCACGTATCTCTCCTCCTAATCTGACACCCATTCTCTTTCACACACCACAACCGCCTCAACCAATCACTCGATATCCACTCACCTTCTCCATATCTTACAATGGTCAACACTATCTCGTTCGATTCTGCTGTTGACTGGCCACCCGTCTCTCAGAATGTCGAGCGGCCTCGCCTGTTCACCCATTGGCGGCCTACGCTGGATCGTAAGGCCTCCTATTCTGCAGGCGTTATCGGACGCCCCGTCAGATCTCCAATGGCAAGTCCGCTTTGCAGAACGAACTTCCCAAACCACTCTAACCGCATTCCTTGCAGGAGATTGACAGTCATTCCGGGGCTTCTAGTCCAGCGTCGAGTCGTTCTGACTCAGTTGACTCTTACTACCACGTCGCCCACGCTGGCCTGGCCGAGCGCCACGGGACGCCCTATTCCTCGCTCTTTGGCTCGAATCCATCTATTCTGCCGTCGGATGCCGCGTGCTACACCTTTGCCAACAAGAGCGCCCCAATCGAGAGGGGCTTCACGCTCGACCCGAACGTGCACATTATCTCCCCGCGGCCCGTGCGCTCTTGGGGCCACGTCGTCATCCCCGCATTCAACCAGGCCGCGCTTGCCGCCGCGGCGGACATGCCCTTCTCTGCGCAGGGCGAGTACGAGGGCGCAGAGGTGCATGCGAAGCAGATCGTCAGTCACGCTCGTGCATGAGATGCCCAGCGGCTCGCGACTGATTGAGTGCGCCTCGGTCAGGTTGACCCCGACTGGGATATTATCGTCTATCTCAGGGACCTGGACTATAAGGCTTGTGTTCTTTCGGCTCGCACCTGTACATGTAGACATACCCATTGCAATTTCATGATACCTGCTATACAAGCTGTTCGAGAAGATTGACTCACATCTCCTTGCCATGCAACGTGTTGTCCCGCGACTCATCGGTCAGTATGAGACCAGACCAAAACCACAACTGAAACACAGAATAATTCATATGAAATATCGGGATTGAAGTAAATAGGATACAATCTGATCATGAACTGAAGCTACTCGTGATTCTGGGCTCTCAGAACATACGAGTATCCAGGTCTACAACCACTTCAGCAACAACCAGAACCTAACGAGTTGACGTCGACACGCTGCCAGCGGGCGGCTTGACCCACAAAGGAGACGCCCGCCACTTCACCGTGCCCCGCCAGCTCGGGTTCACGTCGAACGCGACCGGCGGAAGCGCCGCGATGCACATCAGATGCTGATGCCTGACGCGCCCAGGGTCCTGCGTCACCCACTCCGCGGGCGCGCCGGTGTACGCGAGCTGGCCGGCGCGGTTGACGCGGCTGCCTGGCGGGACGGGGCGCACGACGAACGCGATAGGTGCGCCGTGGACGTTGGTCAACGGCGGCGCGTCGAAGACCTCCACCATGTGTGGGGGGTAAGAGGCCGTCGGCGACGAGCCCCACATGTTTGCGGCCGCGTCGACGAGGGCGAGGTATACGGCCGGCTTGTACTGGGGCGGGTCCGGGCGGCACGCGGTGAGTGGCGCAATCGCGATCTTCTGTGTGCCTCCGGGCTGGGGCGCTGGGTGAGTGTGTGGTTGGGTTGCGGACGAAGGAATGATCCAGCCACGCGGTGCATGAGACCCAGAAAGAACGGGTCGGCCGTGCTTGTCGAGGCCGAGTAATTCAGTGAGGTCCGCAAAGGAGGGAAGTTCCATATTGAGAAGTGGCGATTTGAATCAGGCTGAGGGATCGGAGACTTGTTGGTTGGTTGTGAAAGGCGCAATTGCCGCCCTATTTATCTGCGAGGCTCAAGCTATGGCCATCTGTCTCGCTGAGAATCCTGGGGTGGTATGGGCAGCCGCTTGGACATGCGACCGAACATCGAAGTTTTGAACGCACCTGAATGGTCATGGCTCTGTCTCGAAGGCCGCTGCACAAGAATGGGCTCGAGGTCGCTTTGAGTGTAAGGAGTGCAGAGTCGACTCGCGAGAGCGATTAAAAAGCGCAAGTAGATCTAATGGTACGGGCTAGGGCTTGCATGTCGAGAGGATGGTAATTAGGAGGCCCTCGCGCGATGTCGATATGCAATGGTGAGCTTCAGTAGAGTATATTGTCCAGGGTGCTAGCAGGAGGATGGCTGACGAAGGGCCCGCCAGGCTGCGGCCGAAGCTGTCGTTATTCTGGGGATCCGGGCCGATCTTTCCGCGCACGCAGGCGAACATCAGCTGAACTCCTGTGGGCTTTCTCCCAACCGCCACACTTGTGAGGTCAAAGCAAGTCAAAGTAAGCACCGCTTCAGAGCGTCTACGCTTCCTATCCACCGGAATATGTTATAACTCACTGTACCTTCTGCAGGCCAAGCATCGTGAGGCTTGGTCTCGGCCGCGGACCCAGAGCTCCACCGCCGCAGCTTCAAGACTAAGCTCTCATCCGCATCCCATCGGACCATCCTCCCTTTAACGAATTGTCATGTCTGCAATGGCTTCGTCTTCCTTTACACTCCCGTCGCTCTCGACGGCAACACCAGACCCCACCAGCACGGCGGGTATAGGCACGGGAAATGGCGTCTCGTCCTCTCTTTACCGTATGTCCCAAGCGCAATCCTCCTGCAGTCCAGTGCTAACTCGCGCGCAGTTTACACTTTTCTTGCCACCCTGCTTGTCCTCCTCGCAATTTCCGCGTTCATCATCTTTCGCACTGTCGTCCAGCGCCGCCGAAATCGCGCCGCCATCCTCGCGGCCATCGCAGATGGGACCTACATCCCCCCTCCCCCACCACCCAACCTCAAGGTGCGCCCGAAGATGTGGGAAGTGTACCTAGACGACGAGAATGATGTGGCGGAGAAGGGCTGGAGCGGCGTCACGGTGCGCATAATCTAACTCTTGCGTCACGCGACGAACACTCACTGGCGGTGCGGCAGCCTGTTTCTGCGATGCATCTTGACGAGAAATCTCCCGCCGCCAAACCCACGACCCCTCCGCCACTTGCGTGCATGTCAGCGCTCCTGCGCCGTTCGCATGCCCCGCCGGAACCGACAGCCCCCGCGCCAGCCCGCGATGCAACACTAGCTATGAAGCCCGTGCAGCTCGCCGTCCTTATCGCAATGCCACAACCTGCACGGGAGAAGCATGCTGACGATATTCCCGCCTTGGAATTTGGCGTCAGTGTCTTGAAGGTCGCAGAGTCTTGATTTCGGGCTGGATTGCTGGCATTGATTCGCAACGTGCGGATTCTCTGTGTTTGTTTATACTCACGATATTACTGACGACGAGGTGTACGGTACTGTACGAATGTCATGCTTGGAGCTTTTGTTTGATAGCATCAATGCGGTATGTCGATGCGCAAGGCCAAAGCTTCTTTGGTCGGCCTTTCTTCTAGTCTTTTCGTCGGCCCTTTGTCGCCCTATTGTGTCCTTCACACAAGTGGTGCGTTGATCGACTTGCCCATTTGTGTTAAAGTGTCTATCCATACTTCCGCAAGATCCCCATCGACACGGGTGGCAATAGCTTCAGCCCGCTACATAAAGAGGCGAAGAGTGCGCTGTTACCTGCTTATTGAACGACCCCAGTCTCAGCGCATCTCGATCATCACTCCCAAACATGGAGCTTCCTTCCTTCGCCGAGCTAGTTAAATCCCTTGGGCTGGACCGCTACGGCCGACCCATCCTTCCTCAGCCCGGTTCTGAAAACGTTCATGCACCAGATCCAGAATCGCCAACGCTCTCCGCCTCCAAGCCTATCACGACCACGCCGCGCCGCCCACCTGCAGCCGCCGCTCGGCGTGCGGCACGGCCGTGCCAGTCGTCCGCAGCTCGCACCGCACAGGGGCCGCCCACCGCGTGGCGCCACTCCCGCCCGGATTCCCCCCAGTTAAACTTCAAGCCGGGCAGCTCCCTCGCCATCGTCGAGGAGTCCGAGATGTGGGGTCCGCCCGGGGCGTTCAGGTGGCACCCCCGGCCCCTGCTGGAGCTCTTCGACCTTCCGCCGGAGGGCATATCCACCTCCCACGGCATGCCGATCGCGTATTTCGCGCGCCCCGTCCCGGTGGGCGTCCCCACGGCGAGCGTGCGGCTGGCGTACGCCGGCGTGCCCTCGGACTGGGTGATGCCAGGGCCCGAGCCGCGCGGCATCAGGCATCCGCGCATCATGCGCGTCGAGGCGATCTCGGACGCGGTGCTTGATGCAAATAAGGGCTGGCGGGGGAGGGTGCACTGGCACGCGTTTCCGGTGTGGATAGAGAAACCCACTGACGATTCTCTGCAGTCGTACACGTCGAAGGCGACGAGCTCTGACATTGTTGACGAGATTGATAGCGACTGACTGTGTATTCTGACAGGCGAGCGTCTGCATTGATCAACGACTTTGGGTTATGATAATCAGAAATTATAATCTGACAGAATACTTTCCGCATGGCGATTTCTGGCGATTCTCGTGTCGTCCTTTTGAGTTGTGGATCCAGTGTTTTGAGTCGCGTCTTCAACGTTGTTGGTCGCGCCGCGGCGGGGTCCTTCGGCGAAAGCCGTCGCAGAACTCCGCTCGAGTCCGCTTGGTCACAGTTTGGTCACGGTCTTTTGTCTCTCTTCGCCTCTTACGAGTTATCTCTCTCGCCGTCTGCTCAGTGTAACTTCAACCAATTCACCCATGCCCTCTGGTTATCCAGAGATCTTGTACCTGCCTATCATTGAATGCGGCATCAGCAGGGAATCCCATGATTCCTACAACCGCTTCCTATTCTTCGATCTCTCTCGTGCGGCCTCCGCCCCAAATCTTGGCCGTGATACGATAAAGGTGATTTGGAAAATAGGCGGAGATCACATAGGAACAGAAATCAGGTGCGTAGCTCTAAGCATTACTCTCCAAATCCCTCTAATAATGCATACGTATGTGGACCAGTTTACGACCATCCTGCGACACGGTCTGACACGGTGCACGACGCAACGATCAGCCAATACTTATCTGACAGGTGAGTTTCCGGGAGTCTTTCGTGTATTTTCGCAGTTTCTGGGTGCTCCCTTGGGTGTCGTTGGACTATCCAAGTCCTTCTCGTCTGGGCACAGAAGCCGAAACTAAACTCGCGGCACAAGAACATTTGGGCCCGTCTTGAGTCTCGTGCCGTCTCCCATGGGTTTTCTGACGAGTCATATGTCTCCTACTTCCATGCTCCTAGCCCTCTCATTTGGACAGCATACATTCCGACTGCGTACCCTGATGATGCCCCCAAAAAGCAGGCACGCCCTGAAACACGACCCTCGATTCGCGCGCGTCATTCCACAGCGCTGGCCATGGAGGTTGGACCAACAAGTCTACCTACCTACGTATTCGATGACACTACGTGTCATTTGCCGCGGTGCTTTCCACCCGACAACAGCAGCCATGGTCGTTCACACTCCCTACCGCGTACTCCGGGCCATCTTCACCATCTCCTTATTCACAAACGCTCTTCCTGTGATGCATAGGGAAGATAGCACATCCCCGGACCTATTTCCGCCACATATCGCCACTCCTTCGCACATGGTGCCACTTCATCAAAGCTCTCTCTTTTTTATGGGGGCGCATCTGGCGCAGCGGTTATCGAGCACTAGGCGCCCCACCGGCGAAGACTTGATATGTAGTGGAGCGGCCGTGGCAGGCTGGATAGCACGCCGGTGACTGGGGCGAATTGTGGCGACGTCATCGCCTTCAGCCTAATATCACGGAGCAAATGCGGGACTCTCAAAAGCCAACGCGAACGAACTGCGCAAGGCGTGAAGCAGATATAGCGCCGGTGCCGATGGCTCGTGTGCGCCTACTCCCTGTATCTTCACCTGCGACCACTTACAAAAGAAACATCCTTGTCAAAAAACTATGTATAACCTCGATACATTCGAGAAGACGTTCCACGGCGACATCGTCACCCCGTCGCACCCTTCCTATACTGATGTCATCGCTCCTTAGGCTGCAAACTCCCAGCGCAGAGCCGCAGTTGCCGCCCCTGTCAAGGAGAACAAGGACAGGTCTACTCGCTGCAGAAGGAGCACCGCGAGATCGTCATCTCATACATTTTCGAGAAATGGTCCCTTGCGAAGATCTGTGGCGTACCTGACGGTGCGACTGCATTCCAGCGGAGCCCCGCGCAGTCGACTGTGGCCAGTGTCGTATACCAGATCGACACGCCGGGAGGGCAACGGGAGGTCGACGCCCTCACGGGCATCGTTTCGAGGTATGTAGGTGGCAAGAATGTGGGATATGCCAACTACAGTGCGTCTCGTGCCGCGGATATTCATCGTTCTGACGTTTTTCTGTGCTAATGTATATTCTTTCTGTCGCAGACAGCGATGCCTCGTCAAAGATCGACCTGAACGGTGACTCGGAGCTATCTGTGGCATAGGCAGAAGCGTTCTCAAGAGGAAGTACGAGCCGGATACGGCCTTCGCCAAATGGTTTGCCATACGACCCGCAGCATAATTCGAAATTTGGGGGCATGCGCGAGGACAGGATTCGTCTACTCGTCGTGCCTACCTATGGTCCTGATTCTGTGTAATCCAAGCAGGCAGTTTGTGATTTCAAAGGTATTCGCGGACTTCAACTGCGGTCGGCGGAGGGCCGATCTCCTCTTGCCCATCCATCCACCTCCTCACCCTCCTACATGGGCTCTCTCGACTGTATTCCGACACAGGGTCAACGTCGGCATTTCTCAAGCATTGTATGGGAGTTTGCTTGTCAAAGACGCGGACTGGTGTGAACCTTTTTAGCTGTCAGTTCGGCAGGTCCTCATGCGCGACGTGGTCTCTCTGTCAACGGCTCAAAGGTCTCGCTGACGAACCTTCTCGGCATGACGAGGGGTTTATGACCAGATTGAACGTCTGCGCTCATCGCATATACATTGGCATCTCTGAAGCACTGTGCTGCGCAATAATGCCATCCTTTTCGTGGTCAGCACGACACGCCTCATCCACGACATCGCCTCTCTTTCAACGGATCAAAGGTTTCGGTGACGAACTTCGACGGCATGCTGATCTGACTGAACATCTCCTATTTTGGATAATGGCAGCTCCATACGTCTCGGAACTGCGGCCGTCGTAAGTTCGTTTTGTGTCAATTCTGGCCACGCTATCTGGGATCTATGTTGGATCCCGGGCTTCTTTGTCTCTTTGCTCTGTGTTCTTTACCACAACTCGTGCATTGAAAGTTACGTATAGGATCGGCAGGCGGCTCAGGTGGCGGGCTATCTTGTGTTAACTAATAATTGGAGCGTATCCGGTTGGTACTCGGCGGTCTTCTCGGCGTCCTTCGCAGACCTGTCATGGCGATTCTGCGTAAACGTGCTTCTCACCGTCATTAGGGGTTGCCCCTGCAGTGCGCGTGTGTGGGATCTGCCCTTAAACATCATGATATGTTTTGCGAGATGCGCGGGGTGTCACAGGACAACCAGTCAGTGAACTAACACAAGCCCTTTTTCTTCCTCTCGCGGATTCAACGTTTCTGGCCGCGTAGCTCATGATACGCCCAAGGACCTCCAAGACCATGGAGAACCATCCATGATCGGAGCGCCCATTGCGCAGGGACAAACACTCGATCACGATCACCGCTGCGCGCTCGGCGCCGTGCCGCATTCCAGGTAAGCGCTCCATCCGATAGTAGCCCCCGCATGTGTGTTCAAGTACACACAGCTGATTGCAGAATCGCAGTTACTATCGCCTATAAAAGAGGCTATCCTGGCACAGAAATCGCCCCAGCTACCATGTCAGACTTCTCTGCTTTCGAGAAAACGTTCCACGGCGACATCGTCACCCCGTCGCACCCCTCTTATGCTGCATCTATTGCCCGTTGGGCGGCCAACTCGCAGCGCAACGCCGCGGTGGTCGCCTTCGTGAAAGACACGGACGACGTCCGCGCCGCGCTCCTGTACGCGAAGGCGCAGAATCTGCGCATCGCCGTCAGGGGCGGTGGCCACAATCCTGCGGGCTCCTCGTCGATCGAAGGTGGACTGGTCATCGATCTGTCGCGGTACCTGGCGGGTGTGCGGGTCGATGCGGACGCGAAGCTGGCGTACGTCGGCGGAGGCGCGCTGTGGGGCACTGTCAACGAAGAGTGCGCCAAGCACGGACTCGTTACCCCGGGAGGAACTGTCGGCCATGTGCGTATGCTTCCGTCAGATTGCGCGTAGGTGCACTGAATGCTGTTACGTGAACAGACGGGTGTTGGTGGGTACGTATACGCATCAGCCCGAAGCCGCCCGCCGCTGATCATGCTTCTAGATTGACGCTCGGCGGCGGCTTTGGCTACCTTTCGGGCCAGTATGGCCTTGCGATTGACAACCTGGAGAAAGCGACTGTTGTCCTCGCATCCGGGGCTACAGTCACTGCTTCGGAGCAGGAGAACCCTGATCTGTTCTGGGGTCTCCGCGGCGGTGGTTCGAACTTCGGCGTTGTGACGGAGTTTGTGTACAGGTTGCATCCGCATCCAGGCAATGTCTTCGCGGGGATGCTGATTCTTGCCCCGCCCGCGTTGGAAGCCGTTATGCGGATCGTGGAGAAGAGATGGGAAGCGGGATTGTCGCCCAAAGAGACGTATCATGTCGCCATCACGACAGGGCCGGGAGGTATGGTGGGTATATTTGAATTGCCAAGTTGCTTCACGATAGTAGCTGACGGTACCACGCCTGTCTTTCCTGATAGCCATGCATCGTTATAATCTTATTTTGGGATGGGACGGAGGCAGAGGGTCGCGAATCTTTCAAAGAATTCTTTGGCCTTGGTGCGTGGGCAGTTCTCGGACGGAGCTTCGGTGTTGACTAGACGTCTCACAATAGGCCCTTTGATCATCGCGGATATGTGCAAAGAGATGCCGTATCCCGTGGTCAACACTCTCCAAGTCAGTGCACTACCACATTTCCGATTTCCAAAGTCTCATTGTATCATCTTTGTAGGACCCTGGTGTACCACACGGACGCAACTATTACCTCAAGTCTGTATCCCTTCCCAGGCCTTCTGTTGACATCGCAGTCGCTGTGCGCGATGCGGTCTTTTCGTTGCAAAAGGAGCATCCCGACATGGCCATCTTGTTTATCTTTGAGAACTGGTCACTTGACAAGATATGCAGTGTTCCCGATGACGCAACTGCGTTCCAGAGGAGCAAAGCTTTGTCGACTGTGGCAAGCATCACCTACGAGAACTCAACACCCGAGGGGCTGCGGGAAGTACGGAAGGTCTCCGACACCCTCACGGGCATCGTGTCTTCTGGAGGTTTAGATGGCAAGAACGTTGGATATGCTAACTATAGTACGTGCACAGGTTGGTTTCGGATGAGTGATATGCTGACTTGTGCTTCTGCTCGTGTCTTGAAGACAGCGACGCCCCATCTATGATCGACCCCAACGGGGATACGCAACTTTCTGCAGCTCAGACTGAAGCGCTATTTGGTGTCAATCACGCGCGTCTTCGTGAACTCAAGAAGAAATATGACCCGGACATGGTCTTCGCCAAGTGGTTTGCGATACAGCCTGCAGCGTAACCACCCTAGTTATTGAAGAGTACTGTTCGTCGGAAGTACTGTACAATATGTGAATAGGGCCCACCATCCTTCGAACTCGTCACTGAATTTGTGCATCGCCGATATCCAATTGTAGACGCCAATCTTTTTCATTACTGGACGACCACCTTATATTGACTTGAAACTAGTGCGGCGTGCAGCGCAAGACTAGACTAGCTTCCGTGGCTTTTCCCGACTCTCTTCCGAAGGAACGAGAGAGGGTTTTGTGGTGGTTTTCGAGCGGTGCGATCACATGATTTTTCTCATCACGTGAACAGCTATGG